>WAAF01021096.1:66533-224722 GCA_013400475.1 Tricholaema leucomelas
TTCTCTTCTCTTCTCTCCTCTTCTCTTCTCTTCTCTTCTCTTCTCTTCTCTTCTCTTCTCTTCTCTTCTCTTCTCTTCTCTTCTCTTCTCTTCTCTGTTCTTTTGTGAAGATACTACACCTTCACCTTTCCATTGGTTTGTTGGCCTTTTATGGTAAAATGCAGTAAAGATTTAACAGACTATCTTTATTTGCAATGTAACCAGGTTGTACACCTCCTCATGAAAGAGTCCATACTTAAGCACTGTATTTTCCCTGTCTATTTCAAGTGTCCACTCCATAAAGGAACACATTTTCCTGAGCTGTGACGAAAATGGATGGATTTCTGGTGGTTGTCTTCTCAGCCGTCACCTTTCTGTATTCATTTTGAGACTTTATTACTTAAGAATTAATTCCTGTTCCTCTAGAGTAACTTCAAGAGTTGTTTCTAGCTCCCATTAGCATGACTTTAATATGAGTTTGATATGAGAAGGCTATTCAGGACTTTACAAGAACACCATCTCCACTGGGAAGTCTTTACTGATGTAAAGTCAGCAGGAACTCTTTCTACAGTAAAATCTCCAGGATTCACCTTTCAAGTTCTTAGTTATTTTTATAGGACCAGTACAGCTCATAGGCCTTGCTCATTCCTTGGCCCTGCTGCTTCACATTGCCAGGAGGCTTTGCAGGATTTGCGTCAGAGCAGATTGGATCAGGATAGAAGAATCTGAGGGGAAAATAGCAACTGAATAAATGAGCTTCTCAATGATGGTCTTCAAATGCTGGTGGGCTTCATGTAAGTCCCTCTCAAACTGTTGTCCTTCTCTTTGTGAAGCCGCACGACTGCCGATATTTCTAAATTCAGTGCTATCTTGAGAGCAAAAGGGAAAATAACTTAGTGAAAGATAATGCTGCCCAAATTTTCTGGGGATGATTTTCTAAGCAGAAACTTCATAATCATCTCTGATTTAGCATGAAACATCTTCAGTTTTGAGATACATCTAGTGTAATCAGTAAACACTGCTCCAAAATGTCTTGGCAGGAAGCCGTGGGTAGCAGTGTCACCTGCTCGCTTTTAAGGGGCACTCTCTTCCCCTGACATCAGCAGTTAACATTTTTTAAAGTTCTGTTCCTACCAAACATACCTTTTCTATCTGTCCTCAAGCAATTCAGCTCCTCCTACCTTGTCAGGCAAGGGTAAGATCTCAGGGAAATGTTATACCCAGGCATATCTGGAGAGTTCTTAATGGCTCCAAGGGCATTTTGTGACAGTGATACTTGCTGTAGCATCACTTCCATGCAGCATCTCTTGTCTGTGACATAACTGGGATCACCAGTGAGGCAGGTGACCTCAACATCTCTGTCAGTTGCACACTGTAATAATTATGAAGACTTCCCCGTCCCTCAGATATGGGGCCTGCAGCATAAGTATTGCTGTAACACCTGCCCACACTAGGAAGATGCTCTGCATGGAGCAAATGCATTCCTTCATCCAGCCAAACCAACACTGTGTGTTGCAGCTTCAGGAAAGCCCTTTCTGCTGTGCTTTGAATAAAAAATTAAGTGGAGCCATTTTTCATCTAAAAACCTGTCATGCTGCTGGCTGTAGAACCTTGCCTACAAAAAGGACAACCTTCTGCCACATCTACGACGCACACTTAAACAGCTGCTAAAAGAAAATATTCCTCTCTATCCTCATCCGCTCCTACTCCTCCCTAAAAGAGGAGTAGGAGTGGATGATAGAAGCAAGGCTTTAACTGGCAGTGGCTCCCCACCCCAGTTTGCTCTAGGAAAGGGCTGTGTCAGCACAAAGGGAGGAACATCTCAGTACTTGGAATGAGCCAGTGGAGGTGAAGAGGCCAAGACATCTTCTTTTGGAAACAGGTTCAGCCTCTGTAATCCTAAAATTTATGTGCAAATATGATCTCAGTCACAGCCTATGCCCTCATAAGGTCTCACGTCCAATGAATGCTCCAGGACAAGCTGTCCTGGATGAATGGGGGAACTTTCTCCTGTAACATGTTATACACACAAGATTTTGGCGCCTCTTACCTCCTTCACTTGATGTATTTACTCCTTTACTTAGTACCAGCCTGCACTTTTAGCTGAGAGGAAATTGAGCTTTATTGTTATTCTTAAAAGCATGAAGATTCAGACCTACTGTGGGGTTTACATTTGTTACTAAAAACCACAAAGAAACTAGTTTTAAAAACTCAGTTTCAGCTAGACACTGCTTCATAGTGGTAACAGCAAAAAGGCTTTGCAGTTGAAAGGCTGAAATGTGGGTTACCATCAGAAACAGTGCTGAATGACCGCTCCAGCCAGCAAGCAGAAGGCAGTCATTATGGACGTACTGAAAGTAGCCATTCAACACCATTCTTGGGCCCTTAGGCATTGTAGGGCAGTGGTTGTGGGTCTGCTGTGAACTCACTGCTCTGGTACGCCCATTACCAAGAAGGCAGAGAGCCCTGAGTCAGGAGGTTCGCTGAAAAGCAGCCTTTTCCACCTATGTTTTCAAAGTTTCCTTTTTCAGAAAGATTTTGATGTTTCCTTTGAAGGTCACCTTTCAAATCTGTTCTGTGAAGTTGCCTTAGGTAAAAGATCCTTACTCAAATACATTAAAAGGTCAAATAAATTGCACTAAGCAAACAAGCTAGCTTTGCTAGCTTTTGCAGGTGTCCAGCACATGGGAGATTTAGGATACACGACAGCGAGTGAAAACTTGACTTATCTCTCTGCTTTCTGTAAAAGTGTGCAGTAAGGAAAAGAGAAAGTTTCTGACTAAAACCTTCAGGAAATAGCCCCCTTGTGAGCTGGCCTGATAGAAAGCACCCGCTGCCGTGGTACTTTGCCATTTCAGAGAAGGTAACAGGAATATTTGCTGTGATTTGGTTTTAAGTGTTTTCAACTGCAGAACAGGAGCAGATCCTTCCTGCAGATTTCATTTCTCGAGATCCATATGTTTAGACAGATGAGTGCATAAAGAACCTCCCTCAGAATAGAAACAGCATTGCCTACAAGTTTCAAGGCTGTGTAATTTATGGCTTAAAATTTTCCACTGCTCTGGGTCTGTTTCATGCAGTTGTCACTCAGTGGTAGGCTGAAATTTCAGGATGTTTCTGATGGCCCAGCTTTTATTTTTGAACCTTAACATAAAACTGATTCTATGCACCTAGCTGCTTTGCATTTATCAAGAGGCCACTTTTATAAAGGCTTCCTTAGAGATACAAACTGCTTTATTCCATCTTTTCTTTTACTCAGAGATGCCAACCTCAGCCACCAAACAGATTCCTACAGCTGGCTTTTACAGACAGCTGCCTTTTTCTTCAGTATGCTTAAATTTTAGACCCTGGCCTGCCGCCAACCCTCAACATTTTTTCTTAATCTCCTTGCGCCCTGGTGGACAAAATTTCCACTGAAGGCAGTGTGGCAGTGATGGTTTCCTAGTCCAGATGCTGGATGTTCTCCATGATCGGTGGGCCAAACTCTGGGAGTTGAGACTGAAGTGCCAGAGCTCCTAATGTCCGTTTCTGGTAACTCAGTGCCTCCAGTCTCACTGACCTGTTTTATCTTTTTCCAGTGTAAATTCTCAGGACAGCTCAAGTTCGGGAGGAATAAATGGTCAGTTTAGAAAATTATTCCTGTGGCATTCCTTGGGCACATGAAAGACTAAGCTGGAGCTTTTTCACAGAGGCTCTGCATGTGGTCAGTGGGGAGCAATTGGAATGATTTACCTGGATTTATAGGAAGAACTGAATCTGGAGTGCCTCTTGCCCTCTCATGACCCCAGATGAAACATGGCTTGAGCAACTCAGTCTTTGTGAAGCCTCTGTGAGGCAGATAAGCTCCGCCTCAAGTTTGTAAACATCTCTCATCTGCTATTTTCTAAAACAGTTCTATTTAGAAGATACTTCCTAAGACATAAACTACTGAGAATGGGGGAGTGTTAATCATCTCTTGCAGAGCTACTATTCCTGTGGAAAAATTAATTCCCCAAGCCCCTAATGTAGTTTATTCTCTGGTTTGCTGCTGCAAAACTTCTTTCTAACACAGCAGGTGTGGATGTACCTGGAGTGCAGCACTATCATGTTAATAAAATGGAACCACATAAGCATATATCCTCTGAACTTCCAGAAGGAGCTCACTTGAAGAACTTCAGATTGTCCATTTGCCAGTATTTAAGAATGAATATTGATGCCTATAGTTCACAAATGACTTTGTGGAGCATGAAGCATTTTTTTTTTCCAGGGCCACTCTTCTTATTAATTCCTTTTAAGAATGAACATTCAAAGTGATTAGGTCTAGGAACAACTACATAATATCCTTGGCCGCAAAATGAAAACATGCAGGCCGGTACAGTTGTTCAATTTGTGGTGGCAAACTGAGACTCTGCTGCTGTTCTGTGTGAATTCTAATGAAAGCAATTTATCTTGCTTCTGTCACCTCTAAGCCATTATTTATGAATCAGTCTTCAGATCTCTTGCATAAGGGAGAACAAGTCACTTTGGTACTGAGAACTGGATCTCTGATTTGTCTCAGGAAATCAGCAGTGAATACAAGCTTATTAACTATCATCTAGCAACAGCCAGCCATTCCATATTCCTCCCCAAAACGTGCAAATCCCCACGCGAGGAGTCCTGGGCTCACACTGTGCTGAGCAGCTGGCAGGGACACCTGTCTGCACCAGCCCCTGCTGCTCCTCTCCTGAGGAGCAGAATATCTCCAGGTCTTTGTCTCACCTGTGGCCAAAGTCAGTGATGCTTGGATGCTATGCTGCTGTTTGGCCTGCAATGAATGTGCAGTTTCTGGTTTGTTCCCCAGGGACAGGTCTTAACACAGCAGGAAAACAAAGCCTGTGTTGGCACTGCTGCAGGCAGACTTAGCAGAGGCAATACACTGTCCCACTGCCTGCCTGTGGCAATCTCGGCTGGGCTGCCTTCATGCCATACTTGGGTCCCGGTGATATGACTTTCTCTCAGTACAACCTAAGTACCTTTGAGAAGATTTCACAGCAGCTGGACTGTTTCAGCCTGACAGAAGATCCAGGGCAAGGGGGCTATAGGTGGATATACAGGTCTGCTTCTTTTGGCTAGGAGCATCAAGCTTGCTGCTCCAAACTTCTTCCTCCACAGCAGGCAGACCAGTGGCACTGTAGCACAGAGGCAGGAGCAACCTGCACAGTCAGAATTGGTTTTATGATCCCATCCTGTCAATCTGGCACCTTTTTTAAGGATACTGCTTTCTTTTCCCCCTTAAAGAAAATACTATGGCTGTTTCGCAAAGGGGACGGCTATTTTAACTTCTTAGCCTGGTTTATACCCCATTCCCCACGGGCTGCCATTGAGCTTGGCCCAGTCCAATCCACTACACATTTCTGATTTAGTACTGTCCTTGCGACCCCCCAGTGCAGACGATGCAGGAGACAGGATGTTATCAAAAAGCTGGAGCAATGGATAGCTGTGACTGAGCTCAGCCAGGGCAAGCCGCGCATTGCTATTTTGGGAGCCTTTGATATCTTGTATTTTTCCTTTTCAAATGCACTCACATTCCTACTTAAAATACAGAATGTCTGTTAAAAAAAAAAAAAGGGGGCAATTTCTGTTCTCCTTGGCAGCTTGTAATTACAGGAGAGAGAGAGAGAGCAAGGACATTATTGCAGGGCGCCTTTGTGAAGGCAGAAGGCGCGAGGAGTGCTTGTGGGTGCAGCGCCAGTAAACAGCTAACAGCTAGTTAGGCAGCAGGGCAAGGCAGGGTCCTGGGATGGGAGGAAAGAGGCAAGACTGTCACTTTTCCTCAGAAATGAACCTTTCAACTGGCAGTGAGGCACAGCAGAAAGCTGTGGTTCCTAGAACCTTTAGGGAATGAGCTATTCCAGTGTCATCCTTCTCATTCTTCAAATCTACTCCCTCTTTAAGTCTATGTCTGTATATTTTGGGGAATTTTTACAGAGTGATTTTTTGGAACCAGTTCAGCTGATATACCAATACTATACTACCTATGCACAAACTAATAGAAAGTAAGCAAGGCACAACCTCAAAACAAATAGAACACAGGAAAGGAAGGATTGTCAAGGAACTGAAAGAGACATAACTTTAATAATAAGAAGAAACACAGAGCCACAGAGATGATTAAGAGAATGGAACATCTCTCTTACGAGGAGAGACTGAGGGAGCTGGGGCTCCTTAGCTTGGAGAGGAGGAGACTGAGGGGTGACCTCGTTAGTGTTTATAAATATGTAAAGGGTGAGTGCCAGGAGGATGGAGCCAGCCTCTTCCCAGTGCTGCCCAATGACAGAACAAGGGGCAATGGGTGGAAGCTGAGGCATAGAAGTGTCATGTAAACGTGAGGAGGAATTTCTTCACTGTGAGGGTGACAGAACACTGGGACAGGCTGCCCGGGGGGGTTGTGGAGTCTCCCTCTCTGGAGATATCCAAAACCTGCCTGGACGCGTTCCTGTGTGATCTGCTTTAGGTGATCCTGCTCTGGCAGGAGGGTTGGACTGGATGATCTTTTGAGATCCGTTCCAGCCCCTGATATTCTGTGATCGTGTTACGTATCAAATACTGACTACTACCATAAATGGGTGTCCCTGCAACATAAGCCCAGAGATTTCCTTCAAAACCAGTGCAAGGAAAGGTATGCTACCAAGGACTGGCATTTTGAAAGGACTGTGGCTTAGAACTTATTTTTATGAGTTAATCTGACTTTATGGAGAGGTTATAAATTGTTCCCTTTGAATCCAGTTTACTTCAAAGTCGTATCTGCAGCAGCGAAACAGCTTGCAACTAAAGGAGGTGCTTATCTGTGGTGCAGGATCTGAGGAAACCGAGTGCAAAATTTATGTAACATCATTGTAGAAGGAAAAGGAGGAAAAATACAAAGCTGAATGGATCATGATAATAGGTTTTCGGGGGGGGAAGAAAGAAAAACTACCTAATTTAGCTTCAAGTAGAATAGGAAAATCAGAATCCAAAGTAAAGAGATGCTTTCACATAGCTAGATATTAAAGTAGTCCTGAAAAAGAAGAGGAAGAAAATAAAGCCTTTGTCGAGGTAGCTGTATTTCATAATGCTGGCATTTATTGATCGGTACAGAACTCCAAATGCCATTAGCCTCGTTTATCTAAACTAGGAGCAGTGAAAAAGACTTGCTGGAAAATGACTACTGCAGCACTTCAACCTGCCACTGTACTCTGCTTTTCAAATAATATTGTCTAACAAGTTCATCTCTTTTTATGTCGTGCGTAGCTCCCAATACTGCCCCTTTCACCTCTATATGTATTTATTCCTAGTGGACTCCTAGGTTCCTGGAAATTGAAAATATTTGGACCCAAATGCTCCAAGGTTGCTTCTGATTCTTGATGAGAAGAGTTCACAAATGAGTTGTATTCTGCCTTGCGATAGCTTGGGTTTGATTTCTAACAAACTGTGAACAATCACAAAGGCAGCTGGACTCAGTTCACTGATCTAGCACACATGAAAACAGTATCTTACTGTTGAAAAAACAGAAGTTGAAGAAAAATGTTGTTCACAACTATTTTATCCACCACCAGGTGAGACTAAGCGGCTACGTCTTTGCTATTTCAGTATCCCTGAGCTTTCCCACGTTGTCCTGGTCTGTGCTGGGACAGTTGGCATAAAAGAGCAGATTTTGGTTGTAGCTCAGCTGGCCCAACGAAATGGTCTCTATTACTAGCAGGGTTTCTGTAGCATGCATTTTTGGTACTAAAAATTGGATAAGAACTGCCATCTTCTACATGGTACACCCAAGACTCAGCACCAGGTGAAGACCATTGGCAATACCAAAGTAAAGTGACTTGGAACAACGCACAGAAAACACATTGGATGGCAACAACTAAACCCATGAATTGCAAGCCCATACCTAGGATTTTTCTTAGATGCCTTCCTGTGGTTACATGCATAACCATTGTTATTAACTAGAAGACGGAGGACTTGTTCAGGTACATGGTCATTTGGTCTCATAGGCTGGCTATATCCCGTGTCAGTCTGTACCAGCTCTATGGGTCTCAGATGCCGGGGACATCCCATGTCAGTGTGTACCAGCTCTGCGGGTCAGCCATGTTTCACACACAGGCTGGCAGTCCTCTCTGCATCTTGTGTTGTTTTTTGGAACTTGAGGACAGCTTTATAGCCTAAGACTCTATGTGCATTTATAGAAACCCAGACTACAAAGCTGGCTTCTGAAAAGCTTCTAAATAATCTTTCCAGGGTACTCAGCATGACAGTAAGCCTTCATACTGCAAAGTGTTTTTACCCCTCAACTCCTGTGATGCAATGACACTTAATTGTCAGTAGCTTTCTGTTTTGCAGGCTCTAGGCCTAAGTTACTCAGCTGAAAATGAATGTGGATGAAACTCTTACAGTCTGCATGGCAATACCCAGCACATGCGATTATGGGTGCAGTTCAGTGCCCTTCTGCCAAAAGCCTGAGGTAGTTGTACTGCTGTCTCTCTCTTACTTCCTATTGGGTAGATAGGAAGATAATACTGCTGTAGAAGAGGGAGTAGGAGACTTTGTTCTGCTTGTACAAGCGGGGAAGTTGCTTCTGCTAGTCAGGACATCTTGCTGTGCAGAGCTGTCTCTCTAAGCATCTTCTGTCTTGCCAGCCCTGGCTGGGCCAGCTTCTCTGGTCTGGACTCACTTAGGCCAAAAGGACCTAGATCTCCACCCTGTTTTTCCTTAGGGCTTTTCCCTTGTGCATTTCTTTTTTCCTGCAGCTCTTTAGCACCACCAGGCTTGGACACCGTCTTCTATCTTGGGCTCTGCCAAACTGCGCTAGACCTGCTGGTGCTGAAGGTTTGGGTGTGGGAAGTTTAGGGGGGGGCACTGCAGGGAAGATGAGGGACTGTAGCAGCCCGGGGGTTTGGAAAGCCCCAGCCTGGTGCCTGATGGACACAAGCAGAGCAACTGGACCAGCCATCATCAAGCTTTCACAACTTCTTTCCTGCTCCAGACCTAGGTGCAGCTTTTTTAAACTCAGTCTGGCCCCTTTCCTCCCTCTTCCCTCTTATCTCTGGCTCCATGGTGGGTGGCTGTTTGCCTGACCTGCCTTTCTATCCTCCCAGGTTGGCTTCAGCAGGTTGATGCCTGCAGGTCATTGGGAGGGATGTGTGGGTGGGTACAAAGCTTGGGGCTGCAGAGCCTCTTGCACCAGGTAGTGTAAATCCTCTCATGGTCCCTGCTGGGAGTGGGCTTGCCAAGACTGGCCCTTTTGAGGCAGTGGAGTGTACACAGTCAGCCATCCAGAGGCTGCATTACAAAGGATTTTACATCTTTCAATGTGCAATTTAAAAGGAGAGCAGGGGTCAGGAGTGAAAATTTTCATTCCAAACCCTTCCCGGTTTCAGGGATGTTTAGCATGGATCTGGTTGATGCTTGCGTATCCCATGCCAGGTGCCTCCCAGTGACACCCAGACCAAGAGGCAGAGCCCCCCTGGGAATGCTCAGCTGGGTCAGACTGTTTTCACCAAAAAGCTGTGGGTGCTGGTAAGTAAAAACTTCTCAGCATATCCTCAGGTTTATTACTATTATTATTACTCATAACATCAAAATGCATCATATGCATCCAAACCTGTCAAGCTGACAGTACCGCATTTGGAGCACGTTAAAGAAGAAAAAAAAGTCTCCAGTAGGAAAACAGTGGGTTGGAAACGGGAAGGCTGAATGAGCCCCACCTGAAATAACTCCAAAAAAGGCATTTCTGGCTTTGGCAAGGCAGCCAGAAGGATCCTATATGTTTTTGTATATGGTTCCCAGAGGATTTAAAACTGTAAGATTTGATGCTAAACCTATTTCTGTGCTGTGAAACCAGGGACAGCTGTACAAATATTTGCTGTTTTTAATTAAACCTAACATTGCTACTTCCTTCATTTAAGTTAGGTCAAAGGACTGGCAATTTTATGTTTTGATAGATGAAGAAAAACAGTTGTGGGTGTTGTGCTTCAGAAATATGTTATAAAATAAGAAGTCTGAGGGAAAAGGCCTCAGAGTCTGTAATAGCTCTGCTCTTGAGCTTTCTTCTCAAGGATGTTTTCCTTGTCAAATATTTTGTCATATCCATATAGCAACTGCTTCTACTGTAATTCTGCTCATTATTTTTCCTTGAAAGGCTTTTATCTAAACTTTCCATTTGCCCTCTAATTAAATGTTGTGTACCATTCTCTCAGCTTTATGTTCTTTATAAATATAGATTAACCTGCTCTGTTAGAGCAAAATGATGAGGGACATGCCTTATTCCACTCTCTTTGGACCCCTCTGCACTGCCTCAGTCACTCAGTAGAATATCTCTCATTCCCTCTGGAGAAGTGCTGATCTTTCTCCTGCTTTTCAGAGCAAGGCTTCTCCGTCATTGTCTCTTCAAAAATCAGGTGTATCAGTCCCACCTCAGGGACTGAGATAAACTGTCGGTTCAAAGGCAGGCCCTTTGGTCATGCAGCAAGGACCAGAGAGCATCAAGCTGGGAATAGCAGGAGAAAGTTCTCGTTTCAGCTCCATGGTCGGTCTGCAGCGTGTCATGGGGCAAGTCTCTCAGCTTTCCACAATGGGAACCCAGGCTAACGGTGATGACTCCTGTGGTGACGTGCAAAATAGAAAAGCACAGACGGTAAAAAGCCAGGCTTGCACTCTTAGAAGCGGGCAAGGATGACTTAGAGTTAAGCAGGAATTTCTTCCAAAGTCTTTATTTGTAAAAAAACCTGGATTGACAGAATCATAGACTTGTTTCAGTCGGAGAAGATCGCTAAGATCATCAAGTCCAGCTGTCAGCCTAAGGCTACCCTGGACACTAAACCACCTCCTGAAGTGCTGTGTCCACACATACTTTGAACACCTCCAGGGACGGTGACTCCACCACTTCCCTGGGTAACCTATTCCAATGCCTGACTACGCTTTCAGTAAAGAAATTCTTTCCTAAGATCCAATCTAAACCTCCCCTGGCACAATTTCAGCCCCTTTCCTCTCGTTCTATCAACTGATACTAGGAAGAAGAGACTGACCCCTGCTTCACTACAAGCTCCCTTCAGGTAGTTGTGGAGAACAATGAGGTAAGTTACCTATTTTGCTTGTTTGGATCTGTATTTTGTGTTCTGAGCACTTTCATATTCTCATTTATTTTTTAAGGCATATCACCTTTTCATCCTTAGTGAAAAATCTCAGATTTTCTCTGAGGTGAAAAACAAAGGCACCATTTTTTGCCCTTTGGTGCACACAATGGAGAGAACGGAGGGATTGCCCTCCACACCTAGTTTGTCACTTCTGCTTTTAAAAAGTCACAGGACGCTGCGCTAGGTGAAATTGGTAGTTTAGAATTTCAAGATCCCCAATATGTTTTTGGCAGAGTTCTTTCTTATTATTATCTGTGCTAGCATCACATTACTGCTACCAGAAGTTTTATTTGTGGAGTAACAGATTGCATTGGGTTGAAAGGGACCCTCAAAGCTCATCTTGTCCAGCCTCCCACTTCAGTGAGCAGGGACACCTCCAACTAGATCAGTTTTATTGTGGCTTTGTTGTGGTACTGAGCGATTTTATTGATTGTAAAAGAAAAAAAGGTTTGGTTTTGTTTTGTTTTTCCTAAGGGTGTAAACCTCACCCATCAGTTGGTGGACATCAATCAGCAGATAGACCTGTGTTCCTTCATATAAAGGACTGTCAGACTAGCCTGGCATCAGTGCAGGACCCATGCCAGGTGCTCAAACCAAACTGCAAATCAGGTGGAAACGTGGAGGAGTATAGAGAGGAGCAGGCAGAGCTGCAGTTTATCGGGTTGCTGACTTTCTAAGTGCTAGGAATATGGTCTTATTAGGTAGATTGAAGTTTTGAGGCAGACTAATATTTTATAAAACCTTGTTTATACAAAACCACTAAAACCTTCAAACCCTCTAACAAAACATTATCAGGAATTTTCTTAGAGAAATATTATCTGTGGGCAATTGCAAAGACAACAAGTGCCATTCTGCCTCTGTTTCCAACATCTGCTCATTGTTTAACTGTACCGTGAGGTGTCCCGAAGATACTGAGCCATCAGTCACGCAGGGAATAAACCAAGAGAAGGTACACCATGACTTACTGCTAAAGAATCATGTGTTCTGACATCCACCCAAAGCTAAATGGATCCATCAGCTGTTTTCAGCAGGGTTCCAGCATTTACCCATAAACGCGGGGATTGTCTTCTGTCACTGCTGTTGTCCCACCTGATTTGCTGAGTATGTCTGAAGGGGCAGAAATGGATGTAAAAGCTTTTGCACCTCCGCTCCAGGACATATAAGGAAAAGCCAAGTTTCTACTCTACTTGTGCTATAACTGTGTTTTTGCAGTCAAAGAGTTCTTCTCAATGAGTTAACCATCCTTTCAGAAAAATAAGATGAATAGCTGCTTATTTTAATCTGGCAGCACTTTGAGCAAATACAGCATTTTTCTGTCTCATGTAGCTCAAGGCTAAAAACCCAAAGAGCAAGAAAACTCCACCTCCTCCTTCCAAAATGAAAGTCAAGGTTTTGTGGGATTCAGCACAATCCACGGGATTTATGTTGCACCTGTTGAATTCTCGCAAGAACTATCAATTAAAATACTGTGACTTTGGAAGGAACATAGGAAATCTGTGGGGAGACTCAGACTCTAACTTCTCTGCACCTGCAGCAGTCTGTCGTCCCAGCTGAGTGCCCCTCGGGTAAGGAGGGGGGGGGTGGGCCATTGCCACGCACCACTCCATCTCCACTGGCCTGCGGGGAGAAGCCCATTTCCCCCATCCGTGCCATGCTTACGGTTTCCTTGTTTGAGTTGGCACCCAGCTACAGTATCAGGATAATGATGGTGATTCTCCCCCTTCACTCTGCTCTCATGAAACTCCACCTGGAGTACTGTGTGCAGTTCTGGAGCCCCCAACACAAGAAGGACACTGAACTGTTGGAGAGAGTCCAGAGGAGGGCCATGAAGATGATCAGAGGGCTGGAGCACCTCTGCTATAAGGACAGGCTCCAAGACCTGGGGCTCTTCAGCCTGGACAAGAGAAGGCTTCAAGGAGACCTTGTAGTGGCCTTCCACTATCTGAAGAGGGCCTACAAGAGGGCTGGGGAGGGACTATTTAGAAGATCTGGTAGAATAGGAAATTGTTTATATGTTGCCTTTTTATATCAATTAGCAAACCAACGAAGCATTTGGCAGGCCTTTATCATATTTCCCCTTCTTCTCCTTTCCAGGCTCTACCCATTGTCCTGCTGCGGATTAACATCTCCAGAGAGGCCCAGCTGGGATTGTCCCTTGTCCCAAAAGCACAGAGTCAGCCCAGTTCACTTACAAATTTATGAATGTCTGGATTAGCGTGGGTGGCTTAGCACTGGTGTGGTGGAGACAACCCAAATGGCTGGTTCTGCTGGCTCAGCTCTGGGGCTGGGACTCTGCAGCTAGGGGCCAGGCACAGGAGTTGAGAGCTGCAAGCTGCAGCCTCTTTCCCCAGCGTGGCTCCTCCTGTGGTGAAAAGCTGACCAGAGTTAGATGTACAAAATATTTTCACTTCCATACATGTCATTCTGGGAGGACCTTTTGCCCTCAGGACTGACCTTTTTATATACCACCAACTAAATCCACATTGCGCCTAAGTGGAGATACTCTGTTAGAAATAAATGTGCTTATAAGCATTTGGGAGTGTAAAGGTGATATTTATAAAGTGACCAGGACACCCACTACGTGCTTCACAGGCCAGTGAAAATAACAGCTGCTGGGTTTTATCAGCTTTAGAGCGCCGCGGGTGCAGCGCACAGAGCGCTTCATCTGCGACATGTCACTGCTGAGCACAGCTGACCAACGCGCTGCTGTGGCTGAAGACAGGATAATCGGAGAGGGTAGATGATAAAATGAGTAGATGATAAAATGAGTAGCAGTTTTGTGACTTTTCACATGCTTCTTCCTGATACCCACACCTGTAATGCATTGTGAGAGTAAAAGCAATGAACCTTTCTTCAGGTCAAGATTCTTAAGAGTATACCTAGGGTGTTGTCTTCCCTTCAGCCCCAGGGTAAACACGTTGATGTTTGAGTAAAGAAAGAGCTGGTACTTCTGGATGAGTGAAGCACAACTTTATCATTCTACATTAACTGTTTCAGGTACTGTACACCTTTTTTTTGTTAACTGTGTTCTGACAGTTCATGAGTCACGAGATTTTTTTCCAAATTCTGAAACCACTAAGAGCTGCACAGGGGCAAAACCTGACAGGGACTGGAGAAAATGTTATTACTTGGCGTGACAGTTATGTTCTCATAACAGTTTCCACCTTAGAACAGCACAATTTGTGTTTTCGAGGTCTCTGAAATAGATGCAATTTGCATTTTCCTTAAGGGCAACATCCCATAAATTAACTGAAGCTGCAGTTGAAGGGATGCTGAAAGCCAGTACCAAGTGGCATTAGTGCTGAAAGACGTGGTCCCTATGTCACCTACAGTCCTATCTCCTCTCACTTTATAGCTGTGCAGAGAACAGGGTGAGAAGCTGGTCTATGTTTAAATTTACACAGCAAAATCCCAATCTTTAGATGGATTCCCTCCCCATGGAAGCTTACTTTGCAGATGTGCAGGCTGCTGTGAGGCAAGAACAAGCCACGAGAGATGGGGCAGTACTAAGCATACTTTTGCCAAGCTACAATGTCCATCAGACCACTACTGCAACTAACCTAACAGTAGCAGTATTACTGTTAGCCAGGAATAAATGGGAATAGTTGTTTATTTATTAAACCCCATCAATAAATATACTCCTGTGTCTTTAGAAGTGGGGAATGGTTTAGACTCTTCTGGACATCCAAATACACGTTAGTTGGCATGGAAGGGAGGCGCCACAGGCTCACCTGCACTAGCTCCAGTTCACTTTGCAGATGTTCTGAAGGACTGTTCACATCTTAAGAGCAAGTGAATCATAATTAGACCTTCTGGGAAACATTATGGGTCACTTAAATTCAGCAAAGACTTCAGAGAGAGGAAACCAAGCTTAAAAGAGCTGAGGGACTTGAGCTTGTGCTGCACACAGGATATCAGGCAGCAGGAGGAGGAACCACTCCTGACCAGAGGGGACTGGAAAGGATCCTGGCTTGGTAGGGACAGACCTGCAAGGCTCCTATCAAGGATGTGAGCTGGCTAGGAAGGTGGGAGGGAGTCTCTGGCTAATTTTGCATTTTGCATTAATGAAGCTGATTTCCAAAGGGGAAATGTTCCTGGGAAAACAGGAAGAGAAAGAACTTGAAGCAGAGCCAAAAATTAAGCTGGGTGAACAGCAGGATTCATAAATCTATGCAGATTTTACCTGCTCTGGCAAAATCCCAATCATGAGAGCAACCCCAACTTTCACATTTGCAATCTGCAAAGCAACATATGAGCAGCTCACATGAGTGAAGGCTCAGCTGAGCTACTGAATGACAGACTGGCTGTCAGTTAAGAGTTAGTTATTGTACACATTTTTGGTTTACATTCACAGGACAAAAATGGCATGCAGATATCCTACTCTTAGAGAAGAAAGGTCAGATCAAGTGAGTAAGATGGGTAAGATACACTGTTTGTCTGCTGGAAGAGACTGACTCAGGCCTGAGAAGTGAGGTAAGGTTGAAGCTACATAAATAAGAACAGAAATGGATCCACTGTCTGTATGGTACACTTGACTGCTGTGTATTCATGTAGGTATTCGTGGTCTACTGAGTACGCACTTAGCAGTAATTCCTCCTTTAGCTGGGTAAAACCTAAGGGTACCACACTGAATGGAGGCCTGTATATTTTCCTTTTTGTCAGTGGAAAAATAAGTGACCTCACAAGGTGACATATTCTGTTGGCAAACTACAAGGAAGCTCCCTATAAATGATGTTTCTGTATGGATAGCTCAAGCCAGGTACATCTTTCCTAGATGGCTGAGGTAAAGTAGGTGACTCTCAACCACAGAAACCACCGTTCTTCATAGCCACTGTGGAGTTTTCAAAGCACAAAACTATTACCTGAGAGGCTGATTGTAGCTTGCAGCCACTAATCCTGATCTGTGAACACATTTCCATCTCCCCAAAATTATTTATTTCTGCATCTACATATCTTGCACATTTACGATGGCAGCTCCCACAAGAGCACAGAGGTATTGTGCTGCTTCCGCGATGCGTGAGTTCATTGGGTTCTGCCGTCCGAAACAAGCCTAAGAGAGGCCAGCTCATGGAGCACAATTTATTCCAGATCCTCGCAGAAATATACGGCGCTCTTGAGCCCCTGCAGATGTGCAGCCAATAGGGAGCTGTCTGGCTATGCGAGTTTTTGTGCATTTTTCAACTAAATCAGAAACCCAAATGCAAAAGTCAGCACTCAGGGACGTCTGTGTGGATTTGTGACTCTCCTGCCTGACTTCTAAGGCATATAAACCAAAGAAGAGATTAAACTCATATGTACTTTTTTCCCCTTTCCTTCTTTAGGTGACAGACCTAAGATGAATAATACGCTCATTTACAGAATCAGAGAGCACTTAAATGGGAAAGGTTTCTTCAAACCTTTGAGGTAAAATGTTGACACCTTTGAAGGCGGTTTTAGGCTGGTTTTGATATTACTTGGTGTCACCGTTTTTCATAGGAAGACATCTCTTCTGCCAACTCCAATCACTTCCCACATGTATTTTATGGGGCTTCGTCCACTCCATCTTAAAAATACCCAGAATGGGACATATGCTGGCAATCCCGAGGCATGTCCTAACATAAACCAAAGCTATTTAATAAAACTGTAATATAATCCACTTCATTTAGTCCTCTCAGAAAGCCATGTGTGAAAGAAAGGAAAGACAGTAGAAAAGTGATGCTGTTGGCAGTGAGTGCATAAATGCTGTGGAGGATTATAATTCAGGATACATATACATCAAGTTCCTAAATCCTGTCATGCCCATTCTTCTGACCCTAGTGATGCCCCCATCAGAGGTCAAAATCAAATAAGTCTTCAGTCAGCAGGCTGTGTCACACTTGCTGCTGAGCCATCATGCCAGAAATTGGGGGTCTGCTCTTGGCAGGCACATCCTGGGGAAGTGAGAGCCTTAGCAGCAGGATCATGAATACAAGCCTGAACTTCTGGCTCCAGGAAATGTGGACCAGTGGGATCCTGGTGGATAACTTACTGCCCTGACTTGCAATTGTGGCTTCAGACAGAGGGAAATGCCAAATTACTGTGTCCCACTCCACTCATGCTCTGGCTGCTGGAGAACAGCTCCAAACTAAGAGGACAGCTCAGGGCACTCAGTGGGCAGCACGAGCTCTCTTCCTATCTGTGTATAAGCAACACAGCTTAAACCTAGCAGTGGTGTGGAAGATTTGGTCCAGGGTGACTTAGAGTGAAACTATTGCATGCTTGCAGATGTTAACTGCAGGCAGCAGACACAAGCTATGGCAGGTGTAGTGGGTTAGGAACTTCCCCTGGCCCCAGTTAAAATTTCCCAGAGCAGCTCAGGCAGACTGGCAGTAGCATAAAGCTGTATGTACAGCAAAGCTAAACTCACAATATATTTCGGTGTAGTTATATACAATTTAGAAATTCAGTCTTCTCCCACGGGACAATAACAGGCTCAGAAGGGGCCCAATGCCACCCTCTGTTGTTCTCTCCCAGCTGAGAACAACCAGCAAGGCTTACATGTTATCTGGTCAGCCAAGGTTAGTGGAAGAGATTAGAGATGGAAGCGAAGAGAGAAGCACCCCAAGGCAAAGAAGAAAGGAATTGCTTAAACTTTGGCTTTTTACACCTTTTAGCAAACCAATGAATGCTACAGACTTTATTATTATTATTCCTTTACAACCAATGATCACATTTCTCTTATTAGAATATTCCAGTAAGCCTTAAACCACTGAGTATTTCTACCATATTAAGGAAAGGGGACTGGGAGTGAGCTCGGATACTTAATCCCATGTTACCCATTGGTTTACTTTCTCCCTGACTCTATTTTAGACTTTGCCAGATAGCTCTGCCCAGGACATTGCCTGAGAACAGTTTTAGACAGGCATGTGCCACCTTTGTTTCTCTCCATTCAATACCATTCCTTAAGTCTATTCCAGCAGGTTTTTCATCCTGAAACTACACCATAGGCTTTTATATCACAGTTCAGGGCATGAAATGTGGGCCTCAGTCCTGCTGTAAAAGTATAACTCTGGTGGGTGCAGCTTCGTCCCGTGCTGTTTTAGGAACTTTGAGCTGAAATGGTTACACAAAATAATGATGATACCTAAGGGAAAGGCATGCCATGTAAGACCTGCAGGAGACCTTGAGCCAAGGTGATGCAGATACAGTTTGCTCTGGAGGAGGCTTGTCTTATGCAGTGTGGATGAAAGCCAGGTGGTACCTGCTAAATGGGCAGCACCTATCCAGTTAGCCTCTGTGCTTGGATCCAGATTGACAGAATTTGGAAAAGGCAGCATCTGTTCCAACTTTCAGATGTTGCCCTGACTTCTCTTTAGCCTGGGGTGCTTTTTCAAGTGGGGTTGTGATCAGTGTCACTGTTGGGAATGTATCATAGATCCTACAGCTGGAGCAATGCTGGTGGCTACTGTAGAGGGCTATGGATGTGGATCAGCCCACACTGGGAAAGCTCCAGAAAAGACAGCTCCTGAGCTCTGCAGTCTCACCATTGCCTAATCAGAGACAAAGGAAGGTTGTGTATTTTACAACTGGCTGGAAGAATCCAGGATGAGACTGCAAAGCAAAAATAGAGTCAGCCTGGCAGAAAAGTCCTGTATTTGCAGTGAGTTTTTCAGTATAGGAAGAAGCGATGACAGCATGTTCACTTCCATCCAAATCCCTCTGTCATCTAGCCCTGGGAGAGGACCAGGGTCTCTACATGGGGCACACTGTATTTTTAATCCAATTATGTCATGGCTCAGTCTCTTTCCTACAGTTGAAGCTGAAGCATGAATACGATTAGAGAGCAACTGAGTTCTAACAATCCTAGCCACAAACTTGATGGTTTTCATAATTTAAATGGAAGTTTCCTTAGAGGTTTTCTGGAAACACTGAAGTTCCAGTTTGGGTTTTGTTTTTTCCTTCCAAAAGTAGAAATGAAGGCTCCAGCTCTTCTGCAAAGGTTCTAAATACAGACCTACTTTCCCTAGCAAGAAGGGCCTGTGTGGTGCATGGTCTTGTCTTGCAAACATTGTCATGGACCACCGGTTAAGTTCAGTGTGGCTTTGGGTCTTAAGTAAGAGCCTGCAGATCCAGGAAAGTGCATTTGAACCTTTTACTACATAACCTAGTGTTACCTGGTGTCACACAGTGCTTTTCAGTTAAAGGTGTGGAAATCAAGTGTGCAATTTCTACAGAAGGAAAACACTGAAGAATGTCTGTGTGTGTGTGTGTGCATATATAAACATCCAGACAAAACCGCTGGAGCAATCAGGCACGTGCACACAAGGCAGGGTGAAGATGATGTGACTGTCCTGCTGGCATTAACACTAGCCAGAGGAGCAGCATGACACGGGAATATTTGTGTAACTACACTGCTGGCCACCACCCAGATCAGAGCTATATCTGACCTTGAAAGTGCCTCACAATGTAGTCCTTGAAATGGAAACAAAACAAAACAAAACAATTCAATCACTGCCAGCTTCCTGGTGCTTGCTGTAGGTGATTTGCTTTTTAGTGTCACTATAAATTAACATCTCATTACTATAATAGGAAAATTAACCCAAATTTAATTTTCTTTTTTGCTGCTCTGTTAATTTAATAGAATACATTTGGGGCAGGTAAGCACTTAAAAAACATAATTCAGCTAAATAGTCACAGTTAAGGTATGTCCCTGCCCAAGACCACTGAGTTCCTTAGTGTGGAAATGCAGAGAAAACGCAATGTCTCATTACTATTCCGTGAGTCTGTGATTTTACTAAAGCAGCGTGTCTTAAATGAATCAGGGTATATGAGAAGTGTTAGCAGGGCTGTAAAACACATGCATGTTTTCACCCTCTTCACATAGGCAAGAGATTTTTCTTAAACAGTTGGAGGAAGTGGTTAATTTTTCTTGTGCGGTTCCTCATTCACATGTTTGAAGTTGTAGTGGGTTATTAGGCCTCTTACAATGAATCCTCTGTATCTTCACTCACCTGAATGCCCCATGGTCAAATCCAAAGCTAGTTGGAAGAAGCAGAAAGTTCAGGGATGTAATTTCTACTTTCCATTACAGGGACAAAAACAACCACAAAAAACCCCCAAAACCCTCTAAGGTCTGGCAGACTTCATTTGAACCATTTCTAATTTTACCTACCTACAGATTCATACCATGTGGTGGATTATTTAGAGTTTCTACTATGGGTGCTTGTACTTACTCCACGCAAGAACGTTAGTACGAGAGCCTGTGAGCTGGAAGCAATACCCAGTCTATCTCTTCCCAAGGAGAAAAAACCTGCTGAAATCTTCCCCTGACCCCTACCTCCTCCTGGACATATGGGACTTTGTCCAGGTATCTATCCACATTTGCTCTGAATTTTCCATCCAGAGCTTGTGAAATATATGTAAAGTTAATTCTGCAGGTCATTCTCATGGCAGAGCTAGAGCCAGTTACAGGGGGTTCCTAAATCAGAGCAGGCAGTCAGCTCAGCAGGTAAATGGGAAACCAGGCGGAACAGTCAGACAGGTGCCAGATTTCTGTGATTTCACCTTTAACTTCTACAGGACATACACTGGTGAATGAGTTTCATTTCTGGGCCTCAAAAAGATGGTAAGGAAGAAATGTCCTGGCAGTGTGACTAGCAGCAGTGTGCAAGGAGATGGAATGCTCCAAAGTATCCAAAGTCATCCACGTAGGGCTGACAGATGTGACACAGGGCTATGGCAGCCCAGTGCCTGTCTGCGCCTGGAAAGCAGGTGAGATACAGCAGCATGTCTCAGACAACATGGCATCAAGCAACAACGTGGACTCCTTACTGGTTTCTTACAGTGACCTGTCAACATTTTCCCAGTGAGTCTGAATAACTCTGAACAGGCTCAAGCAATAATCTCAAATGAAATGTTTTGTTAGATCTTCCCAAGTGGAAATGTTTGGGGGGGTTGTTTGCCTGTTTGTTTGTTGTTTTGTTTGTTTTTTAACAAAACCAGGGTTTTCCAGTGTTGAGTGTTGGTTCTGCAGAGTACCTTTCCTTGTCTGGAAAGTTACCCCAAGCAGGAAATTCTCAACAAGCTCTAGGTTTTTCAGCCTCTGAGACCCTGAAAAATACAATCTGGAGCTACAGTGCCGTTTTATGGCATTTCATGCTGGCTCATTTGTCTTACTGTTTATGTAGATAGGGAACTGCTGAGAAGTCTTTTTGGGACCTTCCTATCTTGGATGTCTGGGACACTTTTTACTCCTGCATTTTGAAATCAGAGTGAAAGGATCTTTTCTGTTCTCTTTTCAGTTCTTATCATGATGCCAAAAGCTGTCTTGAATTATGCAGCTTTTGTAAAACTACTTGAAATGTGTTTATATAAGAACAAACCGTAAAAAATGGAAGTGAAAGGACAAAATCCTGTGCTGCACTTACTCTCCATTGATGAGGTACTCAGGGTAAGCCTGAGTGGCAGCATGTGAATAAGGGCAGAACAGAGGTTAAATTATTCTCTCGGGGAGTTGAGGCACCATGGGCAGGCAATTCTTAACACACTCCCCTATGTAATGGTAGCAAGACTGTTCATTCAGCACACTGACACAGATGAAGATCAAACTCCTTACCCACGCTGCATGACAAACCCCTGAGATAGCTGACAGCTGCTTTTGTGCAGTCATACTAAGACAGTTTGAACATTGGTAAACAAAGCAGTTTGCCTTCTCTTTAGCAAGTGGTTTCCTCAGAGCCATTGCAGTAGTACTGCCCGGGGTGTCACGGCTGGGGAAGACATTGTATGAGAAAGCAGGTCCCCTGTGCTGGGGCTGTATCTTCCTGAGAGAAGAGCTTGTGAATGCTCTCCACAGCCATAGGTCTTGAAGGTCAGCAGAGGCCTTCTTCTCTGCTGTTCTCTGGCGTTGTCATTGCCTACCAAGCTATTTTATTTATTGTATTGTAGTACTTTTTTTTACAACAAAATCACTATTGCAAACAATGCCTTATGACCACTGGGCCCTATCCTCTTCTACTGGGGCATGGGTAACAAAGAATCTGTAGGTGTGGAAAATCTATACACCTCTGGGACTTAGGATGTTCCCAGAGTGGACAGACATTCTGACTGCTCCAGAGTGAAAACTTCTGTTTTAAAATGCTGGGGCGAGACGTACAGTTTCTGGGAGCAGACGTGCTTGCAAAAGCATCTGTGGGGATTCATGCCAGAGGAGGCATTTGATCTAGAACATAAGCTATTTTAAAGAGGTCCTTAGTAAAATAGATCTCAGCTTATGGGCATGAAAAGTGTCAAGAAAGCTCAAATATTACTTTTGTTAAACATTTTATTTATTATGCTATCAGAATTCATCAGGTAACATTTTGTGGGAAGCCCATTAGTTACATTTGATGTTCTGATTATTGCAAAGAAACTGGGAAGTCATCTTTGCAGTAGACACTCCACTGGAAGGAATAAATGTGCTCCAGCTGGAAAAGCCCATCCTCTGAATCTCTGCTATGAAATGACAGCCCTGTCATACCGGTTACCAGAGCGCTTTTTGAGGCAAGCTGTGTCTCTCACTCAAGAGAGCTTACAGCATAAACTTGTGGCACTAGACACAACTCTACCTTCCTGCTCCACAGAAGAGTTGTCTTGTGTCAGCCTTGCTGACTCTAAGACCGTCCCTCATAGAAATCACATAGGATCCTGAAGACACAGCACCCCCCAAGCCACCCCTGGCTGGCCTTAGCTTACCATCCACTCTCAACCTAAGGCCATAGTAAGTGGGTTGTAAGGGACCCCAGCCTTCTGCTGAGAAAGAGACAGTAGTGGAAAAGGGTTGTACGAATTTCTTGCTGTCCCACATAACTGCTGACCCTCACCACACCACCACAGTACCACACCAGCACAGGACAGGCCCTCTCTAGGGCCTCTCTCCCCCTGTGAATAGCTGCTCTGTGCAGTGATGAGAGGTTTCCCTACTTCTTACAGTCTAATAAACAGAGGATAAAGCTTGGCCTTATGAATGTGAGTTTCTCTGATTTTTGAGATACTGACACAATGCATATTTGCAAACCATGTTCCTTCCTCTGGCCATCTAAGCAAAGAATTTAGATGTGGATACGTGAGATCAAAGCCATAGGTGAACAAATGCCTCAACAGAAAACTAAGAGAAGACAGTTGTAAGAGCCGAGCAGAGTTGAAAGCACAGTGAATACTAGGATAAATACAGGTTCCTGTGCAGCTGCATGCTCAAAGGAAGAGACCAGCCATAGATGCAACAGTCAAGCACAAAGGCAGCAACCTATGAAGTACTTTCAAACCCATGTTTGTCGGGGAGGCAGGAAGTAGGATCTGAACCGTGTACTATTGTGGAAATCCATGCATTGATGATATCAGCCAGCACTCAACCATTCAGTGACAGCTCCTACTGAGCTTTGGAAGGACCTAGGACAAGACCCCGGAGACCAGAGATTACGTTTTCCAACCTGCCGAGTCTTGTAGACCATTGCCACATGTCATTAGTCATTCTGCTGGCCCAGCAGAGACCTTCCCCTCTGGTGCCAAAGAACTGTTGACCTGTAAATCTGTCTTTGACTGAGAGGTGAGAGATTTCTAAGGATGTGTTTCTTGCGAGGCGAGAGCACATGGAGATACCAAGAGAGGATGTGGCAGTGGATTTGCTGGCGCTTCCCACTGCGGTTTACCTCTGTCTCAGCAGTCTAGTTGCAAAGCAAAACTGCAATGCAATTAAACCTAAATTTACTTAGGGGAAACTAACACCTACACATGTTACACTGTCCCTCAGCTACCTCTGAACTTAGACTACTGCTTCATTCTGAAAAAAAATAGCCCAGGAGTTTTCTTTTCACATTTTGTTTCTTGCTAAACCTTCCACTTCGTTTACCCCAGAAGAGATAAACTCCTTTGCTTTAGCTGTAAATAAGTATGTTGGAGGTAAGTGCACACTAATCCAGTTCTCTGAACTCTCTACTCTCTCTACTAGTGCACCTGATAAAGTCTAGAGAATAGATTAAGTTGGCATGAAATCAGAAAAGTAGAGAAATATGTGAATGAATGTACTTTCAATCTCATGAAGACCAGAGTTGAGCAATGCTAGCAGAACTCATACGGCAAACTGTAGTGACTATGTCACAGAGCAAAATAATGGACATAAAGGAACTAAGCACACAGGCAGACCGAGAAGTGATTGTTTAAACTGATGCAGTTTGAAGGCATCTCAAAATAAAATACACAGAACACTTAAGATGAAAATGGAGGAACTGACATATTGCTTATTTTGCAGTGCAGGATCCCATGCAGGTGACATTACCTGGGGGCTACATGCTTCACAGGAATTTGTCTGTTCAGTGTCTTGATGCTGATGGTTCCTTCCTACACAGTGTGGGAATGCCTGGTGGTTCTGGTTTGCAGTTCACACAAGTAGTGACGCTGAGAGCAACATTTAATTTGTGACCCGTTGTGTTCACATTTTCCCACTGAAAAAGCCTAAAACTACACCGGGTCATTTTTGTGGGCAAAATTCTAATAGCTCGTCCTTTTTAATGCCCGTTCACTAGCTGTTCTGTTTCTCTCAGCTATCCCCTGTGAAACGAAAAGGAACAATGGAATGTAGTTGAACCATGGAATGTAGTTGAACCCTCCCTGGGGTTGCCCAGGGAGGTTGTGGATGCTTCCTCCCTGGAGGCGTTTAAAGCCAGGCTGGATGAGGCCTTGAGCAGCCTGCTCTAGTGGGAGGTGTCCCTGCCTATGGCAGGGGGTTGGAGCTGGATGATCCTTGAGGTCCCTTCCAACCTAAACCATTCTATGATTCTATGATTCTATAAATACTATCAAATAAAACTTTTAAATTACTATTGTTATACAGTTAAGTTTTAGTTGGCACAGAAACCCCTAAGAATATATGCAAGAAACTTCAATTCTGATGCTTTAGGCTGGGCAAGACTGGTTTGCTTTGTAGACTGAGTCCAGGCTCCTACAGAATGGCCTCCTATTCATTTGTTTTGTAATATTAAGAATATGGGATAGGCATCTCCACAATAAAGATGGGTGATGAACCTACTGCTCTGTAGAACAGTGTTCAGAAGAGTGTTCTTTTCTTCCAGAAACCTCCTGACCCTGACTTGCCAGTCAAGGTGGGATTTAGCTACTGAGGTGTCTATACATGTGTTTTGCTGAGAGCGTGTTGTGTAAGCTCCTGTTGTAGTCAGCTGAAATCCACTTAGTACAGTCAATGGAGCTCTCCAGGTGCCTAAATATAGGTGCCTAGTTGAGATACACTAGTACCACAGGGAGGTGTCTTTAAAGGGCTGGCAGGTATGACAAATAGTTATGATGGGACTTGTGGCAAGACAGAATGCTGCTGTATTACCCACAGGATGCTTCAGGGCAACCTTTCCTTATCTAAAATTACTCTTGACTCTGATTCAGAAACTTAATGAAGCCCAGTTTGGGCTTTACATTGATTTTAACAATTGCATTTTTTAATGTATACTGTCTTCATTGAGGCACCTGGGACAGATACTGATGCTCAGCACAATTCTGGAGAAGCTGTATGTAAGATCTTTGCAAGGAAATGACAGCATGTGGTGCATAGCAATGAAAAAAATATTCACTATGTTCCTTCAGAGGCTGCTCTAGCACTGGTGGTGCTCCTGCTTTGAGTTGAGGACTGGGATGAATGACCAGGCAATATCCAGATATCTTTTCCAAATGATATTTCAGTGATGATAGGAGTCATTCAGTCCTATATACACAACAGAGCATCTTTCTAATCCCTTCATGAGGTCTGCTCCATTCCTGAGTGGAACCAGAAGCCAGTATTTACATTTTACTGTGTGAGTCTGATTTGGTTCAACAATTCCTCAAGCTATGGCTGTATCTCTGTCTACATTTGTAAAGGCTCCAGCACATCATCTGTGCCATGCAAATAAAACAATATCTCAAGAGACTGCAATTGTTTCTGAACTGTGTCTAATTACACAGAGGCCTTACATCACAGAATTTGTCACTGATTTAAGGAAAACTGAAATGTGACCTTAAAACTGATCATATATTTGAGTGCTTTTCAGAACACAGATAACAAAGCAAGCAGCAAGTATTCATTTTATCCAGACCAAGACTGCTGTTCTATAAGCAGCATAGTTTTCTTGATTATCACAGTTTGTTGAATTTATATAGTCTTGTGACATGTTTGAGTTTTTAGAAAGCATGAAGGTGAGCTGCTATTAATAGAAGGAGACAAGGATGAGAACTTCAGCATAAGGTCTCAGTTGTCCCCACTTCTTCATTTTTAGCTCCTTTCCTGCCTTAGCTTCAAAAAGCTCTACTCAAAACCTATGAGATCGAGAGAGAGAAAGGGAGAGAGAGGAGTGATAACGTGGTAAATGGAGGCACTGATGGTTCCTAATCTTCTTTTACTTTATAGTGGAAAGAGCCTAAGAGATCAACATTGGTAAAAGAAACCTAGAGCTTCTTGGGCTAAAGGTTTCAGAGGCTAGACCTGGAAAATACAAGCAGCCACTACAGGGATGGGCAATAGCAGTGCAGTTGATATGCCAGGAAGGAAGCACCACAGAAATGTCTGCCTTTGAGTGGCTCTATTGCACGGTATCATGGTGAATACTGGTATGACTAGAACAGCTGCATCAGCAGTAACACAACACAAAGGCCCAGAATAGGACATAGGACAAGAGGAAATGCCCTCAGGTTGCACCAAGGGGAGGTTTAGATTGGGTATTGGGAAACATTTCTTCACCAGAAGCATGATCAAGCACTACAACAGCCTGCTCATGGAGTCATTTAAAAGACGTGTAGATGTGGCACTTAGGGACAGGTTCAGTGGGGCACTTGGCAGGACTAAGTTAAATGGCTGGACTCGATGATCTTAAAGTGTTTTCCAGACTAAGTGATTCTGTAAGTCTATGATTTATATATCATCCACCCTTTTCACCTGAGAAATTAATTTCAGAACAGAATGAAATAATGGGATGTAGCTGAGCAAACTTTCAGCTTGATACTTGTCTTTAGAATACCTGACAACTATCTATTTTCTGGAGGACACAGTGTCGCATTCTCAGTTGACTCATTCACGGTGCAAGTATCTATTAGATTTCCAACCACTAAGATTTATTTCTTTTCATTAAAAGTCCACATTATTATTTATATGGTGAAAAACATAAGTAACACTGAAAAAACGTATTAAGAAAAGAAAGATGCCTAGTATATATTAAAAATTAAAGCAATTGTTATAAATGTAATGGCCTTAAATGTTTTCTGTTATGCGACAGATGTTTCTAACAAAATATCTGTGTTGGCAGCTGGAGCACACTTATGATTTTAATTTGTGTAATATTCCATTTTAGTACTGATGTCTATTTACAACATCTGTGAAGGGTCTGTAACCTGAATGTGACAGGGAAAAACTAACAGACTGCTATTGGAATCTTTCCACTGGGTCCATGTAACAGATTATTAACAAAAATCTTCAATAGCTATTCTAATCATCAACAGCGATCTTACGCAAATTATATCAGACCCAGAGGACCCGATTAACTTTAAAATGCCTTACAGGCCTGAAACATAAATTTTACTCCTCTGTAGAGTCAAAATCAGATCATATCACAGGCACCAGTTTTAGCTAGGCACACACAAAATCAGTATGCAAGGCAGGCTGTAGACATGCAGGCAGGGTTCCACTTTCATGACAAGGAAAGCACATTTCTGGGTATTAAAATTAAATGTGATCTTCTATCTTTTTTTCCTTCTCTTCCTCTTTTCTCTGTTGCTCTCCTATAATTCTCTAACTGGAATTCCTGTTCCATAACAACTCTTTTAACCATCTGGAACTTGGAGAACATGCTGGCACAAGCAAGCATTAATATGTTGAAATGCTGCTGTTAAAGTGATAGCACTGACAGAGGTAGATGGAAGATTCCTGCTTGAGGAAATCCCAAGTGCTACTTACCAAAATGGTTTCAGAGTATAGCAAAGCGTGAATGAGGGAACATGAGTTGCCATTTGCTATTAATTGCTGAATATTTGCATCAAAATTGTAAATGTTAGCAATTATTTTTGTCCCAGAAGTCTTTTCCATGGAGTTCTTGCTTGTTCACGCCTTCTAAATCGGGAGCCAAGATTTCCCCCATCATTTGCCACTTCGGCTCTTTCTTCCCCTCCCACACATAGCCTTTGTTTGACCCCATCTATACTACAATAACTATTTAATTAACAACAGTTGTAAAAATTTGTTTATGGCCTGACCTTCTAACAGAGTTTGCCTGTCCAGTTAGAATGGAGCCAAAGTGGTTTATATCTAGGTTAAGAAAAAAAAAATAGAAACCTAAGCTAAAGAGCCTTTTTTTCTAATGAAAACTAAAAACTGAAACACAACATTAAAAAAGTCATTCCATCTGGAGCACCCTTTGGCCTCATCCATGCTGGCTACCCAAATCACATTATAACCAAGTCCTTGCCTATGAAGCCCAACAGCCATTGTTAAAGTGTGCTATTTTTTCAGACCGTACAGGAGAGAGGGTGGGGAACAGTCCTTAAAAAGCTTTTATTTAAGGCAAAGCATTATTGAAGACGTACAGCTCTCTGTTCCTGTTTTCCTTGGCATTTGGAAGCTGGGTCTAGTTTCTGATAAGAGAGCCACAGTGTCTCCAACAAATCTGGGTCTCTGCTGGGTACAGCTGCTTCCTTATGAGCCACTGACATTGTCCTGTATGGAGGAAAAATTCTACTGTCCCCTGCAGTTACTTTTTTTCTCTTTCACTAGACATATTTCTTCTCCATGTAGTTCACCTCTCTTTTTCTTTATGTATCTTCTCACCCTCCTTTGTCAAAATCCCCCTTGATTCTTGTGGGTTTATTTCCAGTTGCTTTTTATTGTGTTTCTGTTTATTTGGTTTGGGTTTATTTTGCTTTGTGTATTTTGTTTGATCGTTTTTTATCCCTCATGAGTTCCATATCAAATAACTTTCAGGTAAAGCATAGATGTATTAGTATAACAGGGAAAAACCCAACAAAGGTGCTAGCTTTTGTTAATCACTCTACTTCTAAGTGCTCTAGATGTGAAAATCTGGTGGGGCAGAACTAAGACATCCTCCTAAGGATTGATACTGATCTAGATATGTTCTATAGAATTCAGAAGTTATATCTTGCATAAATAAACCCAGGGAGGTTTTCTTCCTTTTCATTAACATTCAGATAACGGGTTTAGCACTTCAGTATCTTACGTATCACAGTGGAAATACCTCTCTCTGGGTCCAGAATGGTTTGCTGCCTAAGCAAAACTGACTTGGAAAGTCTTATTTCATCTCTGTGAAGAAAAATCTGTCTGCAGATGGGTCTAGAGCCAGACTATGGAAGACGCTGCATGCATTTGCACATCAGAGAAGTAGTAAGGCCTCGCTGCATGTAAATGGAAGAAGACACGGAAACTCACCTGCTTGCTCTCTTAAGTGAGGTTGAATATTGGTAGCAGGGAGGACTGCTCTTTGCTGTGGCAAAGTCACTACTGCAGATGCCGCCTCTGAGACAAAGCCAGGTTGTTACAGATACATTAGCACTTTTTATGAATGCACATCCTGGCCAGGCTGCTGTTGGTTTAAAGGAAAAAGGTGAGCACGGGTGGACAAACAGACAAACATCCCATATTGTGAAATTTCAGGGTCTTATAGTAGTCTTCAGACATTTGCTGAACAAAACTAGGTACACTCAATCCAAACAGCTCACTTCTGTCTCTGTAGCCAAGCTCCAAACAGGCTTCCTATGAGACTTCATCCACTTTGCAGTAACATTTGCATTTGAGCTAGCACAGCAGAGAAAGTGCGATCAGAGTATCTCCTCATTCCAGCTTCACTCCAAAAGAGCAAGAAGGCACGAAACTTAATTTCATAGCATGTTCTTTGTTTATCCAAATGTGAAAAATATTTCAGCTTGAAATCAACCAGATTTTTGGATATAGACTCAACCTGTTTCTTATTTTATTCAAACTGACTTACTTCAAGTTCTGTTACTGTCCTTTTGAACTAGCTGTTCTCCTGCTCTCTTTGTGTAATGAGCTGTACGTGTTCCAAAACAGTTGAGTGAAGTTGAATCATAAAACAGTGGATCTTTGCTGAACCTCAGTGTCAAGGAAAAATTTAAACCATATTTTGGATAAAGGTTAAGGAATCACATCAGCCGCTACGTTCAGAAGACTCAGAAATAGTAATAGACTTCAGTCCAACTGGTAATGCATGGCTCTTCTAAAGAAGTTTGTGTTCAAAAAGTTTTAGTCCTCTCTTCAACCCACTTATGGTGTACATAGCAGAATCAGTTCCCTTACTAGAAATTAAATCTTGGATTGAACTCTTCTATGTTTTTTGAGTTAAATTGTTCCAAGCAGACACAAAATGCTGACTGATATTCACCTATTCATAAAAGGGTTTAATGGCACTAAATTAAAATGCACTGTGTTCTTTGCAGTATTTTTCTAATCATCTATAGCAATATTGAAGTAAATAAATTACCATATTAAATACACATGTTGCCTAATTGATATTATTTTTAGCCTGGTTTCCCATTAATTCCTGCAGCAGGACAGCCTGTCTGTTCTCATCTCCTGATCTCCATGGCCAGTTCCCAACAAAGAAAAAGTGTAAGGCTTTAAATGGAATCTTCTCTTAGGTTCTCAACTCAGACACTTCGGGGAACAGAAGAAGCCCCTCTCTGCAATCTGCAGAGGTAAATGCCTTTAGATATCTCTGAAGGCAGACACTGCCAGCAAAGTTTAGATGCTTAGCCTCAGAAAGGCAGTGATGATCTTCCCTTCCTTATAGCAGAGACAGAAATGTTGAAAGGCTGTCTTCCTAGCTTTCTTGAAGCTCAAGTTAGGTCCCTCAGGCAGGCTTGTTCCCATCTTAGGCATCTATAGGTTAATGAAGACCTTCTGGAGGATAGAGGTCCTCAGACAATTTGCCTTCACTGAGACACAGACACGCTGAGCTCAGATATTGTATGGTCTGTGTGTCTGTGGACAGGGAGCCAACCAGCACACCCACAGCTCTAGATAAGCTGCAGCATATGAAGAATCTCAGCTGTTTGAAACGGTAGAGGACCTGGGCAGGGGAGCTGGGGTTATGATGAGGGAGGCTTGAAACCCATCAGACAGAAATCCATAATCTGTTCCTTTTAGAATTTGCTTGCATTCACTAGATCTGCAGCTCACAAAGCAACTTGTTCAAGTGCATGAGTTGGTTTTGTGTACTCTTGTAAATGCCAAATACATTCTAAATTCTGCTGCTGGAGCAATGGGCAAGCCTGTCCTTACTGTATCAATTGCTTTTCCAGGACATCAAATGCCAATCCTGTGTTGTAGGAATTTATCTTTTGCAGGAGGATTTGCTGATACTGCAGTCCAAATGCCTAATTCTTACAGGAACAACTATTGCACTGACTCCTGCTTACATTTTTAATCTTTCTCTGGCCCCTGGCCATTTTCTGAATAAATGAAACATGCCTGTATTGTTCTGTCCAGCAGACAGATGATAAAAAGTCTGTTTCAGACTACAGGCAAGTCAGTCTTTAGCCAGCCGCTTCTAAAGTTATGGAACAAATACAGCACTCTTCAAGTTTCATACTACCCTTTCACATTTTAAATCAATTTACAATCTTGCTCTGCAATCAGTTTGGTCACTTCCCAAACCCAGTACAGGGGATGTTTTATTGCCATGTCTTCATTTCTGGTATGATGTTCTTGATAAAGGTTATGTTAAAGGCAACACTTCTTGATCTGTAGAGAGTCTTTGATACACCGCTTCACACAGGTCCTTTGTTTGAACGACACTATGGATGCTATATACACAAGCAATATTTTCTAGTGGCCTGCTTTGAAGGTCACAATATACTGCTAACGAAGTTCCAAAAAACAAGGACCTTTTGCCTTCTAGAATTCCCCTCGAGAACACACTTGGCTGAAATATATTTTTATATATATTAACAATGTAATCTCTTTGCAATGCTCACAAAAGAACAGACTTACTTGCATTAGTGAAGACACAACACTTCATAAGCCATCATATAATCCAATCGAGAATGATGATTTTCAGTCTGATTTAAAAGTACCCTTAGAACACAGATAGTTTCAGCATGATTAACACATGCAGCAAGCTAAGAATTCACCAAATACCTGATTACTGCTAAGATTCATTTTACACATGAATTGTGAAAACTCTTGAAAGATAAATGAGGAACCAGTCCAAAATGAAAACTTTTCTATGTCATGGCAGCTGAAATTACTAACTTGCAAGCGATTTAAAATCTTAAATTCTTTGGTATTAAAAAAAAGGCATCTTAGGTACATCTGCATATTTCCACAGAAAAGACCACTTTTTTCACCTCAGTTTTTTTTATTATCAGAAAAAGAAAAATATGGCAGTTTGTCAAGTATTTCTGCATGTCTGGCTGTCCATTGGGAGCTATGAGAATAGCTTTGCCAAGGATGTCAGTCCTGGGCAAACGGCCCCTGTGCATGCATCAGGACCTGCGCTCGCCTGCAGGGTTTAGAGTCTATTTGCAAACATTCCAGAGGCAGACGTAAAGTAGGAGCTCTATACTTTTAGGAATGTCAGCCTCACAGTGCATGAACTGGCCATCTCCACAAAATTTTCACCCACAACTCCTAGAAACAGATGAGCCTTATAAGATTTTTTTGAATATTGACCTCTTGTGCCTGCTTGCAGTAGATCTTATTTGGTAAAAATTCTCACTGGCCACACTGTGAACCATACTGAAGCATGAATGTGTCTATGCTAGCAAAAAAATCAGAATAGAGTGCTTTTCAAGGCTGCACTCCTTCCCCAGAACTGTGTGCCCCTGCTCATACTGGTTGTTCAGAATAGTCATGTTGCCCCTTACATTGTGCTGGGGCAGTGTCTGGGGCCTTGCTCATTCACACAGGACTATGCAAAGAGTTGCCACCAGCTAATACAGATAGTTTCTGGAGGGTGTTTGAGGTCATGTTGTAACTCTGTTTATTTTACTTCTTCTGATGTCACTCACAGTTAAGAAGCCACAACTAGGAATTACAGAAGTGGCAGATGAAGCAGTTGGTATCCTGGGGGACTGGGCCATTCTAACAGTGGAAATCCTGGCCTCAGAATTGTGTGGAACCAAATCAAGAACCAGTAACTTGCTGTAAATGCATTTCCTTGAGGCTGAGTCAGGGTTTGAAACACACGAATGACCATCTTTGGCTACAACTATGTTTGGCAGATTGGCACACAGTATTCGCTAGAAAACAAAATGAGCCTATATGGAAAGATCTCTCTGAAGACAGCATTATAAATAGTTCTGGTTTTCAAGATTCCACCTGGAGGGTTTTCTGCAAGAGCATAGGTCTGTGACTTGTGTGAATGTAAGTACAACTTAACTTCAACTTTTGTAATTAACCATGATAGACCTCTGTAATGATTTCTGAGCATGTAATGCTGCCTTAGTTACTGCTAGATATTAGCATTATGAGTGTGTTGCTTTAGTAACAGGATTGCCATTAATAAAAAGCAGGGAAGAAATAAATTAGCAAAAATTAAACCACTAAACACAGTAGTCGTTTAGAGAGTATTCCTCAAAGAGGAAAAATGGGAACACTCAAAATCAAAGGGAATTAAAGCTGATTAAAGAGGAAGAAGAGGCATTTTCTGGACTGTATAGATAGTCTAGGTTAAATGGCACACATTTGCCTGAGAAATCTAGGCTTCTGTTCCTCAGTATCAAAGGGACAAGGTCTCAGATCCAACAGACTGGCACAGACTTCTGAAACCTTTTGGTGCACAGAACAACACCCAGACAGACATCTACATTTACATCCACATCCACATCCACATCCACATCCACATCTACATCTTTTAAAGGAGAATACTTACATGTATTTTAAATGGCTGTGCTTATGTGCAGATATGTATGTATCTGTATGTATGAACCGTGGTAGAAAAATGTTGTTTCTGAGTTGTTTGGGGTTTTTTACCTTATGCATACTATGTTTCTAAGCATTAATATTGTGAAAGGAGAGTGCAGCATCAAGATTTCCAAAGTACTACCAGCCTACAAGAACAGTAATAGCATCACATGGCACGTGGGATGCTCACTGTAACGCTCAAGCTCAAGTATGGTGTTGTCTTCTGTTTTACCAGTCTAAACTTTTCTTTTCTTTTCTTTTCTTTTCTTTTCTTTTCTTTTCTTTTCTTTTCTTTTCTTTTCTTTTCTTTTCTTTTCTTTTCTTTTCTTTTCTTTTCTTTTCTTTTCTTTTCTTTTCTTTTCTTTTCTTTTCTCTTCTCTTTTCTCTTTTCTCTTTTCTTCTCTTTTCTCTTTTCTTTTCTTTTCTCTTTTCCTTTCTTTTTGCATAGTTTTTTGGGTTGTTTTATTTTATTTTTTTGTGGGGGGTGGTGGTGTTTATGCTCTGCTTTTCAAGTGAACACTTGTTTACTGAGATTGTCCCAATGGGTTGGAGAAATCTGATTAAATCCGCAGTGCAGGAAGGCAGGATTGATATGGCCAGTACACCAGTTACAGTGCAGCAACTTTTACTCTGAAAATGTTCAGGAAAGTCTCCATATGTCTAGTGCAACTTAAAAAAAAACACATTGGTGTCTTCTTTATTTTGTTTCTTATTCTTTTTTTCCCCTCCCCAGCATCTGAGTCATAATCTGGAGGATATTTTGCAGTAATTTACTGCTGTGGATGAATGCATCACGCACATTAAACAAGTGTTGCTACTGTTCACTTTAAGATTGGGGTCACTTCTCCAGCCTGCCAAGGTCCCTCTGGATGGATCCCATCCCTCCAGTGTGTCAGCTGCACCACACAGCTTGGTGTTGTTGGCAAACTTGCTGAGGGTGCGCTCAGTGCCACTGTCCATGTCATATTCTGTTCAAGTATGCTAAGAATATACCATCTGTCATATAAATGAGGTTATTTTAATGTATGATGAAGCATGATTCATGTTTCCTTATAGAGCTTTATTAAGCCATTCAGTTTTCATATATTTCTGGGTTTGGGGGGGGTTTGGTTGGTTGGTTTTTTAGGGTTTTTTGGGTGTGAATCCACCATTAGTGGCAAGGATAAAGGGGTGTGATTCTTGCCTAACAGGAAGAAAAGTAAGTTTAGAAAAGGACAGGATATTAGCAATTTATTTCAATGCCACACATTTTATTTTGAACAAAACCAAATAAAACAGTAATTTGACCTATGATGAACAGAGAACAGTGTTTCAAATTGGGTAGCTTAAAATGAATCATAATTTTCCTGGTACATCAGCTAAAGTTACAGGTATCAATAGCCTTTTACTGGAAAGAAACGGAACACTTGCATATATACAGCTGAACCTTCACTGCGCAGATCAATGCATTTAAAGTTTGAATGACTGAAGCATAAAGCAGATTAACTTGGCCCATAAATATGTTTGCTGAAATGCTATAAAATGAAACACAATCATACGTGGAAGCATTTATAATCTTGCTTTAACTATGAATCACACTTCTTTCTAAACATTGTTTTGGTTCTTGCTCTGAGCAAGATTTAAAAGTTGCTTCACTTAAAGCTCATGTAAGGGAGGAGGATAAGGGAAATTCTGCAGCTGAAGGCTGACAAGGTAGCATTTATTTGGCAGCAAAAGTAAGCCTTTTTAGTCTGGCAAAAATGGATGCCTGCCTCTGCACAGACATTTGGATTATGAAAAGCAGCCCTAGCAGGTATGAACAAATGGACGACATGCAGGTGAAGACTGAGTGCATATCAGATGACTCTGAAATGTGTACAGTGATCATCCTCAGATAGGATGCAGTCCCACGTATCTTTCTGGACCTGGCAAGTCATATGGATCCGAATGAGAATACCCATGTGTGTAAAATTAAGATTTGCGTATTTACAATGATATCACCACAGCAGTTCAGCTCAGTCTAGTGTTTTAAATGTCAACATTTTCTTTCTGGGTAATATCACTAAGGTTTAAAAGTGTTGGCAAACCTGAAGGGTCAGTATTTAATACTTAAGCAAATAAGACTTTAGTGTCATCAGCTCCTGACAGAAATCCATAATTAGTATATCTTCTGTTTATGATGATGTTACTATCAAGATATTGCTATCAAGCGCTATCAAGAAATACTTTGGTGAAATAGGGTCAAGTTTTTCCAGTCTCCTACAAAGGCACCAAATGTACATCACAGAATCAGTCAGGGTTGGAAGGGACCACAAGGATCATCTAGTTCCAACCCCTTTGCCATAGGCAGGGACACTCTACCCTAGATCAGGTTGGCCAGAACCTCATCCAGCCTGGTCTTAAACACCTCCAGGGATGGGGCCTCAACCATCTCCCTGGGCAACTCATTCCAGAGTCTCACCACTCTCATGGTGAAGAACTTCCTTCCTCCTCATGTCCAGTCTGAATCTCCCCACCTCCAGCTTTGCTCCGTTCCCCCCCAGTCCTGTCACTACCTGAGAGCCTAAAAAGTCCCTTCCCAGCTTTTTTGTAGGCCCCCTTCAGATACTGGAAGGCCACAATAAGGTCACCCTGGAGCCTCCTCTTCTCCAGACTCAACAGCAGCCCCAACTCTTTCAGTCTGTCCTCATAGGAGAGGTGCTCCATCATTCTGATCAGAAATGCTCCTCTGTTCTTCTGACAGTTGACCATGGATTTAATCTTTCAATTTAAGTATGCTGCTCTCTCTGGGGAGAAGCAGTAATATGTTGCACGGATTTCATCTTCCCAGTTGGGGAGGCAGCAGAAGAATAAAGCACAGCTTACTACAACAACAGTGCTAGCCCAGCCAAAGCCATAGGCTCAGCTGAACATATTATCTCCTGTCAGTGGTACTTCTTCTATGAATTTTACTGGGTAGGTGACCAGGCCAATGATCTAGAAAGCAGCAACAACAAAGAGCAAGTGTTCAATTCCTCACACAAAGTTGGAGTATCTCAGTTGGGAACGAAATGACCATGAAGGCAAAGCAGATGACCAGAATCACAAAGCCAACAAGGTACGTGGCAGCTGCTGCTCTCCCCCACCCGTAATCTATGAACCATTTGCAGCTCCAGTTGAGGTCCTCCTTGCCCCTCATGCAGCTCGTCCACAGCGACACTTGCTACATGTAGGGCGCTGACTCGGACTCCAGCCAGCCCCTGACCACCAGAACAATGATGTCCATGATGAATGCCAGCCCCAGCAACACAGGCAGGAGCCAGCAGCACCTCCAGCAGGCCAGGCTGCACACCACCATCTTGCCCAGCTGTTGGGGCACCCAGTAAGCCCGTGCATCATGAGTGGCTAGGCTGGGGCATAGTGTGCCAAGGACACTCTGCCAGGATGGGATGGGACGCATAGAGCATACCTGCTGTTTATAAAGACACTATAGCTCAAATGTGCATGCGTAATAACAGAAAGCTTTAAACATTTAATATGTCTAAATTACTGTACTATTTCTATTCCAAAACTGATGTCATCTTAGTGCCTTATTCAGGTCCATTTCAGAATTTCCGTTTGGGCATTCTGAAGTATCTGAGAAAAACATTTCTATCTAAAAGTTTCTGGAAAAGGACATTATAGATCCCAGGGCCAACATGCATCTAGAGATTGTGGGAAGTGCTCATAAATCAAAAGAAACAAAGAGCTGGAAAGTGCATTCGGTTCACCTGATGTTAGCAGCACTCACCACCTCTGACAATTAGCTGGCTTACTAGGTGCCTAAATAAGATGGATAAGTGCTTTGAAAAATAGCTTAATAAATCATTTTTTTAAATGTACAGCAATGTTTGCTGTAACATTTCCATCACACACCATAGTCAGGAAGGAAACAGAATGTCTGGAACAACTGCAGGTTATGTCTCTAGACTTTACCCTGACACACACTGCACGTGGAGGTTGGCAGGGTTGGATTCTCAGCTTTTCCAAAGCTTTGTTAAACTCAGTGGCATACAACAGCCTGCAATTCATTGTCATTTTCAGGACTGAAAGCCAAATTGGTGTTATTTACAGAAAACCTTTTCTCCATATGGAAGGCTTTCCTTCTAGGAAGGTTTCAAAGGCAGCAACTAATTCTGTTCTGCTCTTCCAGTGCTCTTGTACAAATTACAGTGGAACAGTTGGGAGTCTCTTTCTTTCTCTGGTAACACAAGTACTGAGGAGAGTTTTACAAGACCCATTAGTGAATGTTGCAATCCAGACACATGCTACGGCAAATTGCAATCAAGTGATTTCAGTGAGGACTACTTCAAAACACATGGTGTGGTCTTTGGCACTTAGATCTCGCTCTACTTTAAGCAGAGGAAAAAACAGGGAAATGAAAATAAGACAAAATGTAGATTAATGTAATCTTAAAGAGTTACGAGAGTATATGCTAAAACTTTGGGGTTTGTTTTTCTCAGCCTTGTATCAATTCAGATGGTTTGTGTATGTCAGCCTCGGTTAGTTCCTCTTTCGGAGCATAGTTTGGTCTTAGTTTGCGACGGAGATGCTACTGTATGTTTAATCTTTCTTATCTCTGCAACTTACAATTGATATACATTTTTAAATATTTTTGGTATGCTAATTGTCTTCTAAATCACTGAGTTGATGGCCATCAACTCATTCTTGTGTTGGTAAAGCTAAGTTTATGAACAAATGTACATTAGTATGGAAATATGCACGGCTGGATCTTATTTTGTGACTATGGCTCTTTGGTGCAATCTGTAGGTATAGAATCGATTTAACAGGATCATGTTGTATCAGTGAGGACTATGACTGTTATGAAAAGGTTGTCTCTGCCCATGCCCAGCCTTGGAGGAATAAGCTTCACAGAACAATGCTGGCAGGTGTCTTTGGAGATCTAGTCTAGCTTCCCACCTACAGTTGGGCCAAATATAGTACGTATCCAGAGCAACGTCCAGCCTTTAACATAGGCACACATAGAGAATCGACACTCCTTCAGGATCATCTACTCCACCCGCATACTAACAGCATTTTTTCGTTATGTCTAAATAGAATTCCCTCCACTTCAGTCTGCACCCTTTGCCTCGACCTTTGTCATTACGGACCCCAAGTCTTCCTCAGTCTAGGCTGCACAGTCCCAGCTTTTGGCCTTTCTCCCCATCAGATTTTGTTCAAATCCACTCATCACCTCCGCGGCACTGCATTTCTGCCATCAGGTCTACACTCATCACACTCCATCGAAGCTGGGCCTCCCTTGAGACAACGCTTTCGGCAGAGGTCCTGCTTCCTGCCACAGGAAGGCTATGCCCGCCCGAGCCCCTGCCACACACCCCTGCCACGGTCACCTCCCAGCCTACTATGGCACAGGGTTAAAAGGAACCCCTTGCCCGCTAGCCCTCAGGATTGTGGATTGGGGGTGGGCTGATGTGTATGGAAAAGCAGCCCACTTATCTTTCCGCTCTTGGGCCGAAAGCGGGGGAGATGAGTGACTCCGGGGAAGCACTCGCCTCCCCACACCTCTATCACCCCGCATCCCTGCGGTATGGGCATGGCGAGAACACAGGCTTTGCCGCTGTCCCGCCTGAAACGGCCTGTGCCATTCCCTCCAACTGAAAGGGGGAAAAGAAAGTAACCGGCAGCGCTGTCCCAGCCACCTCAGTGCCCTAAGGCCACCCTTCCCCCTTCTTCCACCCGCCGGGTGGCGCCGTCCCGCCGCCAGGCGCGGGACACTGGGCGAGTAGCAGCGCGTGGCGCTTCTTCCCTCCTCTCCTTCCTCTCCTTGCGGATCCGCCCCGGCCGCCATGTTGTGGCGGCGGAAGCGGCGACAAGAGCGCGGGTAGTGGCCGCGGCGCAGGGAGTATGCACGGCGCGAAGCAGCGGCCCGCGGGCGCGCACCCTGGCCAGTGGGTGCTCATTGCACCAGGTAACCCCGTGGGGCTCCGAGGTGGGACAGGCTCTGCCGCAGCGCCGATCTTTCGTTTTCCACCGCGCCCCGCTGACTGGCTCTTGCGATACCCGCTCGCATCGCGGCGAGGCTGGGTCGTTGCTGGGGCAGGAGACGAGTGCCTTTCTCTGAGTGCTGAGGCAGGTCTCTGGGCTGCTTTGTGCAGCCAGGCCTAGCCCTGGTGTATTAAGGACGCTTTGAGACACTGCGTTTACACAAGGCCAAACAGAGTGTCACCTTTCCCCCCATCTCCTCTCCAGGAATCCTGTTTGGTTTAGTTACCTAAGCCTCAGCTTTAAAACACTTTGGAAACCTTAAATTCTAAGCCAGAGTGAGAGCTTGACTCTTCTTCTCCAAACCTTTACATGGCAACTCTGCTTTAGAACACGGTAGGCTTAGTTTCTCTCACTTAGCGCCGAATAAATGGGAAGATGCCTTTCCGTGTGTATATTTCTGCCTAGTACCAGGTTTTAGCGTTATAAATTCACGGATCACATTTTTTTGTTGTTGATAAGGAGGATGAGTAAAACAGGATGTGCTCAAACTCCAAGACACCAAGAGGAAGGAGGCATTTTGTAAGTGGTGTTTTTTTTAGTTTTGTTTCCCCTAGGAAATGCAACTTGGGCAATTATCTGTGGGTCAGCCTTGTACTGCGCTTACTTCTTGCCTACCAAAACTTTTGAGTGTTAATTTCAACCTGATTAAAAAAATTGATTTGGAGTAAATTTATGAGCTTTGTAAAAATGTCTATGATGATGCAAGAAATGCTGTAAATGCCATAGCGAGAACTTAATTCAGCAAAGACTGAAAATAAGGCAGGAGCTCAGTCTTGAGACGTGCATCCCTGAGAATTCAGGATTCTCTAGTTACATGAAGAACAGAACCATTTGTTATGACTTTGCTGATTCTTTGCTTCTTCAAGCTTTAACTTTTAAATTCCATCCTTTGGTATCTGACACACTTGATGCCTAAGAAAGGAATTTATAAGTGAGGAATCTCCTTTAATATTAACTCTGCAGACTAGGATTTAAAACTAAATCTTGCATAAGATGTCTGGCTATGCTGACAGATGTTCATACTGTGCAAATATTTACAAATATGCTTAACTTATGCATGAGTAGTTGGTTCTGTGCAGTAAGTTAAATTCTTCAGTAAGTGTTTGCAGGATTTGAGCCAAAGCTTGTAACTTTCATGAAGCCAGACAGTTTGTATTATCAATTGTGCCAGCACGTCTCTGACAAAATACATGTAGTACTCCAGACCTGTAAGAAAGTTATTAAGTCTTAGCAGAATCTCAAAGCATGAAGTGATTTTTAAAAAATATGTGGCTGATAATTTCAGAAGTCCAGAACTGATGAGGCTTGCCAGTCATATGAACAGGACTGCTGAAATAAAATAGATTTCATGATTTTAGTTTAAACATTTTTTTTTCATAAATGATCCTTTAAAATTAACATATATCTCTTTTAAAAGTTTTTAATTTGTTAACTTCTTTGCTGAATGGATCTCAGAAGTTCTTTATTGGCCATTTAGCAGAACTTGTAGTAGGAAAACCTGATTACTAGATCTGTTTCCGGATGTGAGTTTAATGCCATTTGTTAGCAAGTCTACCAACAGGTTCTAGGTACAAATAGTCCATTTATCTGTGGCCATTATCCTGTAAATAGTAGGTGGAAGGAGCAAGGTGTATTTTAGTATGCAAGAAGCTCCAAAACTTTCTTGTGATAAAGACACTTGCTAAGCTCCCAGTTTTGAGTGATTGCTACTTTGAACCACTCACCAGGGTAGTCTGCCTCCAGCAACAGCTTGTAGTGCTAATAGTGTACACCATCTTACACAACCTAATACCCTTCTTCACTTGGAGAAATGCTATTTATAAATATGTAAGGGGTGAGTGCCAGGAGGATGGAGCCAGGCTCTTCTTGGTGATGCCCAGTGACAGGACAAGGGGCAGTGGGTGGAAGTTGAGGCGTAGGTGGTTCCGTGTGAACCTGAAGAAGATTTTTTTTTGCTGCAAAGATGACAGAACACTGGAGCCAGTTTCCCAGGGAGGTAGTTGGAGATATTCAGGATGCGTTCCAGTGTGATCTGCTCTAGATGATCCTGCTCTGGCAGGGGGACTGAAACAGATGATCTTTCGAGTTCCCTACCAGCCCCTGACATTCTATGATTCTGTTATTTATCTTGCTTTGATTGTGACATCTTAAAAGTGCTTGCATGGATGGAGTTGGTGACTAGTTCTGCAAAGAGGCTAGATATCTTAGTCTAAAAGAGAATGTGGTCTGTCACAAGTACTGAGAACTGAAACTAGCTTTAAGTATCAGTATTTTGCAGTTGTTCGGGCTGTTAAGAAATTCAACAGAAGCTTCCTACAACAAGGCAGATATATAACTGGAATTCTGAACAATGATGCATGTCTTGTTCTGATTCCTTAGTTATCCCTTAGTTATGTAATTTTAAGCATCTGATTTTGCACGTTTCTGACTGGTTTTGCTGCTTATGTGACATGTGGAAACAACTGTAAGAGAAAGAAAGACGCTCACTTCTTTTAACTTCAGCAACTTAAACATCAGTTTGATATATGGAACACAGCTGCTAACAGAATATGCTTGAGTGCTTTACTATTAAAGGCTGTAAAATTATTACTAATTTCCTTATTTCGATACATATTTATATAGTACACATTGCTGCTCTGCTGTTCAAAGCAGCTCAGAAGCAAGGAGTTTGTAAGCTAGACCTGCCCATGTTTGTTCTTGAAGTTACGATTATGGCTAAAGGAGTAGTGCAGTTGGAAGGGTGGTTTTACTGGTGATGTTGTTATCCCAGTGCTCTGGGAACTGCTGTATAGAAGGACAGACTGTCACTTTATGTTGCAGGTGGTTAACTATCGTTGTATTTCTGGTACTGTAAAACTTCAGTTGTTGGTGGCCATCGCATGCCTACACATCATAGGACAGAGCTATAAACCACACAGCTCAGCAGCTATTTTACATGGATTATAGACATGGGTGAAGTTGGGAGAGAGGAGCAGAGTTGTGTGAGCTGAGACGCAGAGCAGATGTTCAATCAGCCAGCCAGTCAGCCTGTGCTTTGTTGCACTGAGGCTTTGCCTACCCTCATTTTTTTATGGCATTTTTTTCCTCATTATTTGTTCTTATCAGCTGCCTAATGACAGCCTTTTCTCTCCCCAGGCCTTTGCCACACCAAGGCACTCAGCCTGTTTAGCATGGAGAGGTACACAAGGGAAGTCTCAGTAGGAAGGGGAAAAGAGAACCTCAGGCAGTGATATCTGGGCTGGTAAGCAGCTTCTAGGTCAAGTGGCACGTTTTACCTTTAATAATGATAACCTACCCTCATCCTGTTAAGAGCTCTTGTGATGGTATTTCTCCTGTTTCTTTTTTTTTTTTCCCCAAGAATTTGGGAAGATTTTATATACCAGTATAGTCACCTTTTTATTGTTCCTGTATTAGGGAGTGAAACACCAGAGACATGACAAAAAGTGAAGTCAGAAGTCAGGAAGAATAGAGAAATAGGTAAATGTTGGCCTGCTAAAGAAGGTAGGACAAGGAGACTGTAATAACCATGTTAATCACTCCTGAAAAGCTGCAAGCCACTGGTGTACACTGTGCAGCGTTATCATGGATGTTTAGAAGGTTGAGAAATGGATTTAAATAGTCAAGAGAGAAAATGATGTATGAAGAAGAAGAGGGTAGATGGAGGGTTTGTTCATGTGGAAGGTGGTGATGAGGGCAGAAAACTGGATCATGTGGGCAAAACTAGAGCTGTGCATGCTGGACTCAAAATAAAGTCAGTTCTTTGTGTAGTTTCTTCATTTGCAGATTAACAATACTGTGGATATAGAGGCACCACATTTGGCCTAGATGAGATTCAGCTCTACACTAACAGTTTATTAGTTCAAGTGCTGTGCCATGTTAACACATCTCTGCTGTTTCCAGAATTAGCTTTGCGGCGCAGCTGCTTTCAGACAGTGTCTGAACTAGTAAGTCCTGATGGACCCAGTCTGGCTCTGTGCGGATCCACTTGGGTGTTTTTGTGCTGTGCTCCATGTTCCAGGGGTTTTATTAGCTTGGCTGGAAATCCAAATCAACTTGCTTTGTGCTGGGTAGTTGATGCTCATAGTTAAGAAGTCCTCTCAAAACTGGAGTTCTGGAGGAATCTTGGTACAGAGACACTGAAGTGTTAATAGGTCCTGAAGGACCCACATGAAATTCAGCAATGGGTGGCCGAGTTTCCAGATTGAGCTTTCTTGCATTTCTTGCAGTAGCTGGACAATCAGGAATGTAGTTGGATCCCAGGGATGTTGTATTACCCATGTATCTGAGCCCCTCTTTACCCTTGAGAATGTAGAGTATCCTATACAGGCTTCCTGTTATTCATTTAGCTACTGAACAGGTACAAGGGAAAAGAAGTAGCTCCTGGGGATTAAAACATGGCCATCTCACAGCTAGAAAGTTGCTAATTATATGCTTTAGTAGACACGATTCTGTCTGTGTTTCTGTGTGTTCATGTAGATTTAAAAAAATACTACTACCAGAATGAATGAGATTTGTTTTTCTTTATACATGCATATAGGGAATTTCTACTTGCTTTGTGAATTAGGCTGTTTTCAATGTTTTCAATGTTGTAAGAACTGGAAATTATTTTATAGACACAAAAATTATTTTATAGACAAATAATACTGAGACCCCATCCAATTGTAGAATTCTAAAGGCAGGACTATGGAAATACTCAGATCATATACTCTAATAAGGTCACAGTGTGTGATAGAGATCTGATCTGTCCTCTGTATAACAAATAAACATTCTTATGTAACAGCTTCAAACTGGTCTTACCAGTAGCAACCAACTTCACACTAGCTACTTAACCAGATGGGTGTGAAGGGCAGGCTTTTCAGTACTCTTTCCTAGGAATAGGTGTTATGTCAGAGCTGTAACTATTTGTATCCATAGGTTTTAGCAAAAAGGTCAGGAATTGAAGGCAGTTACCTCTGTCTAGTGTTCAACTCTACACCTAAAGGTAAGACTGCTGTGTTTAATTTGTTCTGTGTTTGTATGAAGAAAAGAGCTGCAACCTGAAAATTATTTTCAACCTTCTATTTTTCTCATCTAGACAAGTTTAGTTGACTAAACTAAACAGTCTGCTGTTTTCTTAAATAGTAAATTGATCAGCTTTATATGTTGTTTTTTTATGGGAACTGCCATATGAATAGCAGTGGAAAGATTGCAAGAGGGAAGGAAAATTTAACAATCCTATTATTTTTAGATATCGCTTGTTTAAAAACTAAAAGGAGCAGTTTCACATTAGACTTGGCAAGTTATTTGAACAAATCTCATATGTGCTAGAAGTCAGATGGAGGCAGAAATAAATGGACTGCGATGCCAACCTTAGGGCATGAGCACACAGTAAATTAATTCTTCGTTCTTTCAAATGAAAATGCAAACTTTTTTGTCTCCATGCAACAAAAGAGGAAGCATTTGACTTGAAGATTTTGGGTCACATTAAGGGAATATTGAGATAGTAAAAGAAGCTGTGGAATGCTTGATGCATAGAAGTAAAATCTTTTAAAAGTAAAGTGCTTTAAAATATGAAATACACAGGGTGTATGTTTTTTTCATTTATTTTCTATTCTTGCACCTCGCACTTAACATTTGGATGCATAGTTTTATTCAGTATTTACAAAACAATTCCATTTATCTGCTACAAAATAGACAACATTGTTGGGATGTTAGGGAGCTTGATTCAGAAGCTGTAATAAATGTCAAAATTGAACATTAATGCTTCCATAATAGTTTAGATAAAGAACTTGGAAATAAAGTGTACAGTAAGCAAATATGTATGTTTTTCACAGATGAACTGAAACATTAGGAGGATTACATAAAATATGTGTACATATTTATATACCTTTTTAATAAGGTGAATGTGAATACGGTTACTTTAGAAGTATGCACTCTCTAAACATATTTTACTTAACTTCCCCCTAAATTGGCATTTCCATCTCCTGAACAAAGTGTTTGCCTGCAGGTCATTTGCACCATTTCTTGTATGTCATCTCTTAAAAGGCATACTGAGCTCAGCTGTGTATAAAGCAGATATAACTGGCAAGCTAAGTTGCCAGAAGGAAGCATAGCAAATAAAATAACTAAAAAGAGATGTTTTAATGTGTAACACCATCTCGTACGTCTGTTTTCTGCCATCTGGCTTGGAAGAGACCAACTTATGCCAACTTAGGCCTCTCTGCACATGAGAATAGGGCTGATTCAGCCAGTAATACAGCTGCACCAGTGTTGACCCTATAAATATTGAGAAGTCTGAAGTTTTTATCCTTTCCAGTGATAACCTGTTCCTGAACTTTCCAAGACTGACCTCTCCTTCATTTGGCTAAAAACTCTGCATGATCTGCCTAGTGTCTAGATTGCAGTAACAGATGAATTAGTACTGTACACCTCTGCCAGTGAATCTATGAACATGTTTTTTGGCCTGAGAAGTTAACTGTGCCAGCATAAGGGGAAGACAAAAGATGCTCTCAAGCACAAATCTTAATGTTTAGTTGTATTGCATTATCAGTATGCTGAAGCAAAAGACCACTCAAACCATCTTAATAGTATTTCCATGTAACCTTTTGCTCAGGATAGAAAACAGTGCCATTTTTAGATACTGTGTTTTATTACACAGTTTCTCAGGTTAAGTGGGAGCCAGAAAGACTTTAATGGGTGTAAATTATGTCACAATAAATGTTACTTCCTTGGGGCATCAAATAATAAATGCTGTGATTACCAAACTGATAGCTATTACATCTTTTACAACAGGCATGGCAAAAGTCCCCTTTCTGATGCTCATACTAGGTATGATCAAGGAGAGGGTAAGGTGGTGAGATAACATCACGTTAAGATAGCTGAGTAACAACTAAGAAGAAATTTCCCCAAATCAAGTGTCTTCAAGTGTAAAGCCATAACTTATATGTAAGCAGTGGCAAAAAAAAACTGTTTGCAGAGGTAAATTGAGCTGTGTGCCATTTAGTACTCCCCTGAGAGCATCATGAGCCAGAGAAACAATAATGTAGTCTTTTAGCTCATCTCCTGCTTTCCCACCTCTATAAAGTCACATACAATCTAGTTTTCTTCTAAGTTTACAGTAGTCAAATACTGTGTCATATATAGAGTAGGTTATATTCTATGCCATCTGCTTCTGCCATGGATTCTGTCCCTTTGCTCCAGTGATCAGGTAACCATATGGTGAGTGACAGTAGCTTACGGATATGGTTGAAAGTTAATACTTCTTTTTTGTGACTGGTTATTTCTCAGCTGGATCAGTGAACTGAGCTGCTGTACTGTGTGGCCACAAGATTGATAGTTTCGTTGGAAAGAAAGTAGCAGAGATGTGCAACAGGTAGGGAACTTGTGGACTTCAAAACTGCCTGTTTCTGTGGCTTAGGATCTTTGGTCATTTGAAGATATTAATGAAGCTATCTGCAGTCTGTGAATACCAGAATTAGTTCATTATGGGAGTAGTTAATTACCTCGCAACTTAAAATTTGTCAGAAGTTTAGGTGGTGTGAAGTACTGGTTTCACTTGTGTTTTTATTTTCAGGGCATACTGCAGGACAGAGGACACAGGCAGTGAATTGAAATTACTTACTTCAGGGTTGACAGGTTCTAAAAAGAACATAAATAAAATTATTATTAAATCTAATATATCTGTACCATTTGGTTACATAGTTTAAAGTCTATAATAAAATGCGCATTTAATGAGCATCATCACAATGTCTCCATCTGACACACCTTTCAAGCATGGTTAGAAGTTAAGAAGGGAATGGAAAAGGCTTGTGATGGTGGCGTGTAGTTTAATATCTGTTTTTAAATGAAATCTTTATATTTCCAGACTTTTAAATAATCCTGTTTTCTTGCAGAGTGATGGTGGTAGGGAAATTTGGCTCTCAGAGGATCTTTTTCCTCTTATGCAGTTGACAGATATTTACAACTTTTTTGCTTGCTTGGCTGATGGCTTTTTGCATGGGAATTCCATGTAAGTTGACATTAGTCTGTTAAATATAGCATTGTTTAAGCATTTAAAAAAAGGTGAATAGACCTTGCCTCATCCATAACAATTTCATCTGTACCAGCTAACAGATTTTTTGTAATGGACAAATTCATTAGTGCCTCGTATCTATGCATTGTGGAAGAAACTATTTCCAGAAGTCATTTGACAGCTGGTTCATTTTCACTTTGTTCTGTTTATATGTTTTATAGAATTTGCCTGGTTGTATGCCTGACCTCCATGAAATCTGATAGGCTTTTTTTCCTTTTCTGTAATGGAAAGCTTTGTTTAAGCTTATATAGCTTCTTTAACTCAGCTTCAGGATTCTGAGGTTCCATCTGCAGACTTCAGTGCAACTAGTGTACATATTACATTTTTAGATGAACTTTGTGTGATTTAGTTAACACTGAATGAACAATAGACTATAACTTAGGCAAAGTAAACATACTTACCAGCCCAATGTTGGCATTTGTTTGTCCTGCACTGTGCTCACCTCAGAACTTCCTCCTCTGGTATAGCTGTAGCAGTACTGAATCTGGATTCATTATGCATTGCTGAAGATATCTTTAAGTGCAATGGAGATAGAGACTTGCAGGAAATTATTGAAGTGGTTTTAGGCTTTAGGTGGGTTCAGCTGCCTTCTGGAAGTGCTTGTCATCAGACTTCCCTGGCGATTTAGAGAGTGGCTTACTTATTGAGATGCCTTCTTGGGACACAATTATTTGAGACCCTCTACTCAGGTTTTTTTGTAGCCTTGTAGTGAACGTTGTCCTACAAAAATAGCATGCTGTACTTGCCCATCTGTTCATAAGCTGAACTGTGCTAATTGTGAGTTACAGTTTGATAAAGAGTATAACATTTAGTCAGAAAGGTCTTACCTCTCTCACTTGTTATTCTTGTAGACAAACAAGCTCAGGTCTGAGCTGTGGAAACTGTTGTAGTAAGCATAGTGGCAATCACATGATGTTTTAGAATTGAACAGAAAACCTCTTCCTGTCATGTCTGTTTTGTCTGCTTGTTTTCTTTAAGATTATTCCTTATCTGGATGTGAATCTTTAAAAATAAAATAAAATTTTAAAAAGAAACACCTAGTTTAACTCTTAGATTTGCTAGAAAAATTACCGGAGTACTGCTCTGTAAGAAGTCTTCATTTATTTTGATGTAAGAGATCCTTGCCCAAACACAAGGACTGATCAATGTCGTGGCATTAAAGAAATCTGATCACCTTTCCTGGCTACAAGCCAGAACACACACAAGCTGGATTTGGACATCTGACTTCAAAAATCCCTTGCTCAGCATTTTCCTAGCCATAAAGTGTTTAAATTCAGATAAATAGGGCCTTCTTCACCTCTAAACCGAAACTAATATTGCACTCCATTTTCCAAACAGTCATTCTCCCACTTGCCTCTCATTATTTGCCAGCTTGACATCCAGTAGAGCAAATCTGCAACCAAAAATACGTTTCAGATATCTCTGGAAATGGAGAGGGATATTGCCTGTGTTTTGAGGAAACCAAAGGTCAAAGAAACAACTTCTGCCTTTGCTCATTCTTTCCCTTCATGTGTCTTTGTGCATGTGTGTACCCCCTTCCACCTTCCAGTAAACCATCTGTGGCACCTGTGTGGAGAATGTGATGTATAGCCAGGTCCCATCATAGAATCATAAAATTATTTGGATTGGAAAGGACCTTCAAAAGTCATCTAGTCCAACCCCCCTGCCGTGAGCAGGGACATTCTCCACTAGATCAAGTTGCTCCTCAGAGCCCTGTCAGGCCTGACCTTGAGTATCTCCAGGGAGAGGGCCTGCACTGCCTCTCTAGGCACACGATACTGGGACTGAAGGCTGCAACTCAGGCTGTTCATTAGGGTAAAATTGTTACTGTCCTCTGATGAACCTCACAGAGCTTGGGGAGGAACATAGCACTAAATAGGCAGAGCTGTTCTTCTCTTCACATGGCATAAAGCTAAGGCAGCTGCAAAGCCAAGCTATATTCAGAGGGGCAGAGAGTAGGTTCTGAGTGTGGGATAGCATGGAGAGGGAAGTTACCTGAGTCAGGAAGGCAGAGGGCTGATGAGGAAGGGGTGACACACTGTATCCCTTGGATTTACTACATCTACATGCAGGTGATGTAAGTGTGTTGCTAGAAGGTTAGAAAAAGGACATGTCAACTAATTAAAGATGTGAAGTTCATTTAAAAGCAGCTACATTAGGAAGAACTGTGTGCTTAATTGTTCATGTGTATAGGAAATGCAATTGAGGGCTCAGCTGGACTCATTCCCAGTGTTCATAAATCTATGCATGGAAAAAGCAGAGCAACTGAGAGCTAAAGAGCTCCTTTGTGTTTTTTTTGTTTGGTTGGTTGGGGGTTTTTTTGTGTTTTGATTTTTGTTGTAAATTTTTAAACTCCCATTTAGTGTGTATGTTTTAACATGTTCATGTGAAACACATCAAAGTAAACACATGCAATGTATTTCTTTCACTGTCATTAATCACTGTACTGTTCTAAAAAGTAACAAAAAATACACTCGTTAAACTGTGGTCAAGAATTGAAATATACACAGCTCTAGAAATTTGAAGATTGCCTTTGCCAGGCAAATGTAGCTTGACAACTATGTGTGTTTATGTATCAGCATATGAAGCAAATCTGGCTAGCAAATATGGACCTCTTCCATTAAAACCCCTAAACTTATATTGAAACATTTTAAAGCACTTTTTCAAGTCACTTGAAGACTCAGCTAAAAATTCAGGGTAAGAAAATTATTCTGCATTCTCTGAACCACTCTGAGAACACTTTATTAGAAAATGCACTTGCTTAAAAAAGCCCTGTTTATATCTTTACCTGGGGAGTTTCTGTTTGTGACACAGCTGAATAACCATGAGTGAATGTGAAAGATCGGGATTATTTGGAGTTGGGGGTTTTTTGCCACTGAGGTGCCAGTGAACAGCCTGTGAGAAGTCCACCTGTCCTTTCTGATGTGTTGGGGTTAGACTTTCAGCCAGAGCGAAAAACGGCTATTTTGGTTGGTTCTTGCTTCCCTGTTTTCCATAGAAAAGAACTGTGCTATCTTCTCTGCAAACCTACCGGACACTACTGAAAGGGGAAGGACAACGTAGCATTTCTGTCTCTTCCAACAGCCTCTCTTGCAGATAGCTCTGCAAGCTACTTCTGCTGCTCTTCTCTGCTTTCCTCGACAGCACCATAACGCAGGTGTCAGCCTGATCCGTATCAGTCTGTTCTCTGGGGCCTGGATACTGGTTATGTATGCTTTAGTATTTTCCTTGCTCTGGTGAATGCCTATATGAAAGGAACTGGGACAGAACTGGCAGCGTGCAAGCCAAGAAATATGATGCTGTCGTATTGTTCTTCACTCAGAGGTGGCAAGTTGTTTTCATAAATAAAAGTTAAGACTTTCCCTACAAAGAGAACTTGCATAGAGCATAATTAACTGGCGATCTTTATAGATGTCTTTTTACAGCATCCTTGGGGGAGCGGTTTCCTTTCTGTTTTGTTGGGTTTAAAAAAAAAAAAATCAGAGAGAAATCATGCTTTTGTGTGAGACTTCTTGTCTTTTTCTGCTTAAAGGCACAGCAAAGAGAAACAACTGTCAGAAGATTAAGCCCGAGGTGCTGTATTCTCTCAGCTTCTTTTTCCTGTGGGAAGCATTAAATGCAGTCTTTGTTTTTCAAGATGATACATAACAGATAAACAAGTGTGCATATATTTCTTCATAGAAGTAAAAGCCACTCAGAAAATAGCTGCCTCTTATTCCTGCATATGAGGCGTTTCTTCTCTGAAGTATTTCACCCTCCACACTTTCAACTTTTTAATGTCCTAAATTAGCAAGGCATTCTCATTGCCTTTATGACTAATCAGGGCAACAGGTCTTTTTGTTTCACTGAGATGTCAAACTTAGGAGCTCTCCTGCCTGAGGCTTTCTAGAGGGAAGTGGTTTTCAAAATATAAATCATTCCAACCATATCTTTCCTTTGGCAGATAGAGTGCCAGACAGTCTGAGTCACCACTTAGGTCCCTTGATTGAGTTGGATGAATTTGGGTTGAGACATAAAATTTTAGGTAGAAGATACTTGAGTTTTCAAATACTGTCAATCCCATCAATTCTAAGTGTCCTAGAGAGGAATGGCAGAACCTGAAGTGCTTCTCAATTTACAAGTTCATAACTTTTTCCTCTCTCCCTACAGAGGCTGCTACTGACCTGCCTAAAACACCTGACAGCGAATCTTTTTTTACAAAACTGCGCAATCCAAGCACAGGCAAGTTATGGGATTGTGACCTAATCCTGTTCATGTTTTGGTTGCTTCCCTTCACCACCAAAATACTCATATTTTTCAAGCTGAAAAAATGATGATAGTGTAAGTCTTACATGCCAAAGATGCTGCTGGCGATGCCAGATAATTAATGCTGTGCAAGCAGGTAGTTTTGTTTTATAATTTTTATTGGCTAAACTGTTCATTCATCAGGAATATTGGCAGCACAAGAAAGGAGTGTAATTTAAGTTCTGTTTTTAAGTGCATTAGTTTTGGGGAGCTCACAGTATTGGGTGTTGAGCCTGGGCTTTTATCTAATTCACAGTCAGTCTTCATACCATTCATGTTGTGCTATAAAATAAATACTCAGAAGCAATTCAGTGATACTTACCAGACTTTTTGGGTCTTCTCATTTTTAAATCTAATTTTCTTCCTTCTCTGGTCCAAGTAGTGATGTCTCTTGTTAATATGTGATGAGGCCCTTTGCCTTCAGAATACATTGGAAAGGTGATACAATGTCATCACTATCCTACAATTACTTTCCTCTAGTTAGATTGTTCCTTTTGTCAAGGATTTGTTAATATTATATGAGTAGTGTAGAAGTATGAGATACTGTAACAGAAAAGTAAGCCTGTGTTAGTGTTAACATATTTTGTTTGAAAATTTTTGTTTGTGCTATTTTTTTTTCGGTTTTGTAAATTTGTTTTCTATCGATTTAGTTGTATGGTTTTGTTTTGGAATTCACTGTTTATATTTGTATATGTTTGTAATTGAAGTATTCAGGTATTTTTTCAAGTCACAATAAAGCACAGCTTTCTAATTTGTTATGGTTTTAAAAGCATAGATAGTAACTTGCTTTTTTTCTGTGATAGAAGAAATGTATTTACAATAGAATCTGAGGTCTGGGGAAACGTTTCTGGAGAAAACCAGAAGTACAATGATTGCTTGGGTGTGTTCCCTAAGAATTTACAGGAGCTTATTTATAGACCTGCATAAACTTTCAGTTATGTAGCCTATTACAAGGTCTGAAAATGGAAGAACTGAGAACACCCTATTAATGTATTTTCCTTACGTTTGAGTCTAACAGATTAATTGTTGATGCCAGATACTGTATAAATATGCACTGAAGGACTCAGCACATTATAGAATTCACATTAACCACTTTATTAAATAAGAGCATGCACAGTCCTTTTTATAGACAGGTAAAAAGGACAAAATTTCTATCCCTTACAAAGACTATAAACTAGTTCAGTTGGCAGTTTATAAGTATCACAAGAAGCATTTTTCAAAGTGCTGAACTGAAAGAAGGGGAATAACCATACCATAACACTTGAGCAACTGACTGAAGTGGTGAAGTTGCATGCAGGTCTGTCTGGGTACTCTCTCCATCCCCTAAGACTTTCTGTCTAATGACACTGTTAGGTACCTATGGTGACTATTCCTTCAGATACAAGCAAATACATTAAGGAGCTGAAGTTAGACAACAGCAGTGGTCCCTTTCCCAAGTTTCCATAGCTTGCTGCTACATTTGTCTAATGTGCTTGCTGGTAAGAGATATATGTTGTTGAATGAGACGGTCTGTGAGTAGCTTGACATCTGGTGCTTACTGAAATATGATGTAGACCCTTACTGAGTAGCACATGGTAATGTTTGAAACCTCTTTTCCCCTTCTACATCTTCTACTTACTGCTCCCTCTCCAAAAGAAAAATTGTACCAGAGAACTGAAGTTACATCCTTAGGTGAAGTTAGACATCTGGTCAGCCTTTTGGATAAAGGGGAAGAAATGCATTATCAGTCATTTTAGGGAAGAGATGATTCTGCCCATTTTATGTGACCTACCTCTACTCCTAGGGATCTCTGCAGACTGAGAACCTGATTATGCAGGACTGCCATGTTGTAGTTGCGCTTGTCTCTTGAAGATGGATTGATAATCAAGACAGGAACAGACCAGACCAGACTCAGCTGACCAAATTTTAGTTGCCCCTTTTCAAATTCTGGCAGCTTTCCGTTTTGTGTGTGGAAAATGCCAATCCTGTTTACTAGCTCAGAACTAGTGGGAAATGGGAGAACTGTGCTATGGGGTGGCCTGAAATAAAGCTTTCCTTTCCAAATGAACAAGATTCTGATGGACACTTCAAAGCAAGTTATTCTATGATTCTATGAAATCTTTTAGCTTCCTTGTTCACCTTATTTGTGTACCCATTCTGAATCACTGGCCATTCATTCTGATGTGCCAAACCTCTTTATTTTAAGTTATCTCTTGAAGGTTTGAAACGTCTGTTCCCCTAATCCATAGTCTTGTATCTTGAAGACAAGCATGACAGAAAAAAAGGATTCTCCTTGTTTTCTACCTTCCCCCTTCAGTACCTACAAAAGCTGATTTCTTTACTGATTTTGATTTGGGTTTTGATCAAAGGCTTTGTGTTGTAAGATGAACTATTCACGTATCTTTATTTATTGATTCAAATTCAGTTTGGTTTATAGAGCTGGTAAATGAACATCTGTATATAATAGTTTTCTTTGTCTGAGCTTTCTTTTGTAGTGAGTTTATGTAGAATGTGTGTATGTTTGTGTGTCTATGTATATAAGGCACATTCGTCAGATGTATTGGATATTCTTTTGATTTTTGTGAAAGCTTACAAACACAAACCAGATTTCTTTTCAACAGGGGAAGAAACCCTTTACTTATTCAACAGTGGCGCACAGCAGCTGTTTGAAGTAAAAGCTTTTCATGAGGAATATCATTCCTGGTTTATAGGTCAGACTGTTCAACAAGGTGAGTAATATAATGTGTCCTTCTCCCAGCTGTAAATAACATTCATACTCAGGCCTTCCCTCTCTTTTCTAGTAAATTTACAGGTGTTTTTCCTAGTTGTCTGAGGCATGCTTCATCACATCCCCACCTTCTGACACACTCATTGGCCATCTGGATTTAACCAGGGCTGGGGGCTTTGTGGTCTCTCTTTAACAGGCTGCCTTTGGCAGCCTCAATTAGACAGATGTTCATTTGTCTTTGAGGGATAGGGAGGGGAGTAATTCAATTGTATTTACACTGAAACTTAGCTTGCCTTGTCAATCAGACCCGCAAGTCCTCAGTGTAAGTAAAATATGTATTATCCTGCAGGAGGAGAAAAAGAGGTCTGGAAGGCTTAGCTAGTTGAGCAGAGTGATGTGTTGGCACTCTTAGCGTTGAAACACTTCATTTTAATCACTTCTGTAGTCCCCTGTGCAAGTGCTGGGATATCGGGATAGGCCTGCTCTCTGAAGGCCCCATTTCACTGAAGTGAGCTCATCTGTACCATCCCAGTCATTCTCTGATCCAAGCTCACCTTTCTGAAAATGAGGAGAAAATGTATGTAACTGCTTGTGACAGCTTCAAGAATCCTTTTTCTGTAAGGATGTCGTTGGGGTAGAGTTTATCTACTGCCAGGTCTATAGACCAAGCAGGTAAGTATTGATTCAGAATGTGAAGGAATATTTATTTTGTGCTTTTTAACTAGAAAAAAACACCGTTGTCATAAATAGAAGCAACTCCACCAGATATATGCCTTCTTAAATAGTAATATCCCAAAGTGTGTGTTAACTTTTAAACATCCTCTGCAGGTGCAATAGCAGTGCAGGGAGTATGTCTGAGCTTTTCCTTGCTTCATCTGAGGGTGAGCCAAAAGACTGGGTCTGCTCCCAATAATGTCAACATTGTATTCTCCCACTCCCATTCTAATCTTTATTTTGGCCTTTGGGAAACAGTTGCCTAAAGCAATCATCACCTTGGTTTTCTTTAAAAGATATCGGAGGGGAAATTGTTTCTGAATATTACATCTGCTGCATCTATGAAATGGTCAGGGGAAGGACACTACAGAAAACCTGTGTGTTTGCAGTTAAGGCAAATTACTTGGTTATCTGCAGAGAATGGCAGAGGTCTTTATACACTTTGAGTGAGTCTGAACTCTTTAGAACAGATAGAAATATCTCTTCCTGGAGGTACAGGGAAAAGCATTTAAACAAGCTTTGAGAAAATGGTTAGTAGGATTTTTTTCCCCTCCAGTTTCATTATCAAAGCTCTCTTGTTTCTAAGTAATCCTGATGCTTGCTTTGTCTCACACAACGCATCATGTTTGTAATACAGATGTTAGATTGGGTATCAGCTTTCTCCAAACCACAGCCTTGCCACCTCATCTTTTGTTAGTTTCAGGCCTGTGACAATAGGATTTCCTTTTCTTTAATTATCTTAATCATGTGATTTAAAACAAACACAGTATTTGCTTTTGGTTTGTTAATTAATGTTAAATTGTCATCAATTATTTGGTCTCATTAGTGAATTTCCTTGATGTCACATTGTTTCCAATTATCTACAGTTACACAAAAGCCTAACTAAACCATTGTCCTGCAGTCAACTCCAGATGGGCAGAGGTGTCTGTTTCAGTGGGTGACCAAGTTCTTCCTTTGTGTGTAACTTTGAATACAACATACTGAGCCATATTTTTTTTAATCTATTTATTTTGTTCTATTAGGAGGCTACATGCAGTGTCCCCTCACAGATGAGAGGCAGCTCTAAATTAATGGTCTCTTGAAATTCTTTTTTGCACTGCCTGCCTCTTCTGCCAGCACAATATTGCCTTACCCAATGTATGAGATTAAGTATGCTGGAAGGCTGGTGGTTTGAAACGAGTTTCTCTTACACCCAAATCTGCCAATAGAGGGCAGCTTCAATTTTCCTGCGTTTAGTGCAGTCCAGAAAAACGAAAAACTGAGAGTGCTTGAAGCCAGCAGACCCACAGTGAAGTTTGTGCTTTGGACTGAGAATTGAGTTCTCTTAATATTTTTAATATAAAACCACAAGTACTATTTTCCTGCTCATTTTCTTAAAATACTACAATACATACTGGAAAAAAAAATATTTTCTTGCCCACAGTGCTGAAAACATTCTGAAAAAAAGAATCAATATGTGCACCTTTTGGCAATAAGCTTACTCTTACGTATCTATCACTTAGATGGGCGCCTGCTGTTTGTTACACCAATGGACCCCTTATTTCTGATACTTTACTACCTCATCAAGGCAGACAAGGAGGTAAGCCTGCTTTATTTTTCCACTGAACTTCTCAGAAGAAAACTTCATTCCTGCCTTCATTTTCTGCACAAGTTATGTCAATTTTAGAAAGAGGAGCTTCCAGAATAATGGAAATGTAATTTGCACCTGAGATATATTCTCCCTAGAAGCATATTTGTTGCACAGTGTTTTGGTCAGTACTGTATATTCTAGAAGTCAGCTTGCAATTGCAACAAACTCTTATCACCTCCTTTTTTAAGAGAAGCAGGGAATTCCTTTTGTCCTTTTGTGAGAGCCTAACCCAGAACTATTGAATTTAAAATTATGAGATGTCATCAGAGTAGAACAAACTGGTGTCCTTCCTGAGACATCAGTGAATAAGTCATCTTGGGAAATAAAGGAAAAATAAAAAAGAGTTTGGATGCTATGGAGGAGGAAGAAGAAACATTGCCGTGGTTGTTTGAACTTGAAAGGAAACATTGCCTCTTTAGAAGCAGCATTTGTAGAGACATTGTATGGACAATCTAAGTATCCAAAAGTTGAGTAGTTAATAAATAGCTTAATCGATTTATCATGGGTGTGTCAAAACTTCACTTAAATTTCTGAAGAGTATAAAAAGGCACAAAGTTACAGATTATTATTTAAAATCTACCTGTGAAAAAAATGGCATAAAATAAAATGGAAATTGGTTTTTGTCTGATGGAAGCAATAGTTTCATTTTATGCATCCTAAGAGGTTTTGCTTTAAGAATATTTCCTGTAAGGATGCTTTCTATTTTCTGCTTTTAGAGTGCAAGTGGAGAATGCAGGCAACCAGTTCTTGTGTGTTGAAGACATAAAGTCCTACTACATGTTTGTAATAGTAACCTATTGTTCTGTAATCATTTTTAAATTATTTATGGTATAGAATGTGCAAACATATTGTGTATTTCAGTGGAGTGTTCCTGCTTCAGGGTGGCCTCTCAGAAGAAGTCATTTTACAGGAAATAGTTTAGTTCGTTCTCTAGGCGCTGTGCTCTGTTTGAATTCAGTGCCCGTTTGAAAACTTTATACCACACTTAAATTAAGGAGACAGTAAATTTACTCTGCTGCGTAGTAGAGTGTTGAGGTAACCTGAGTAAAGAACAACTACTGCTGCAGCATCTGCATGGGAAGAATACTGTACTGCCTTTATTTTTTCAGAGCATTGTTTTCTAGGTTTTCTGATTCTCTGATAAGAGATGCCACGTAAGAGCATAGAGTTGTTCTGAGTCCTGAATCAGAGCAAATGCATTCCTGCAGTGCCCTGCCTAAGTTAGTGTGTTCTTCAGTAAAGGGAAGCCTTGAGGATTTTGTTGCAGATACCTCATGCAAGACAAGCTTGAAGGCAGTACAGTTGTTTTGGTATTGAACTAATGGGTATTGAGCTACCCACTGGGTATCTTAGGGTCATTCTTTGGTTTTGATAGTGTAATGCGGGGTGCTCAGTGTGTCTTCTGAGCAGAGCTATCTTCTATCCAGCAGTCCTTGGGCTAGATTCACAGTATCACCAAGGTTGGAAGAGACCTCATAGATCATCAAGTCCAACCCGTTACCACAGAGCTCAAGGCTAGACCATGGCACCAAGTGCCACATCCAGTCCTGCCTTGAACAGCTCCAGGGACGGCGACTCCACCACCTCCCTGGGCAGCCCATTCCAGTAGCCAATGACTCTCTCAGTGAAGAACTTTCTCCTCACCTCAAGCCTAAATTTACCCTGGCGTAGCTTGAGGCTCTGTCCTCTCGATTCAGTGCCCTTGTGCAATATATATGTGGCTGTCTTGCATTGAGATGCAAGCAGATTAGTGCAAGTAAGTTATCTCTAGGAAACAGTTTGTTACAGCTTTATTTCTGCACCTTACACCTTTTTGCAATTGTTACTGTGCCTTTTCTTTTTCGAGAGAAAAAAGCTTCCAATCCTCTCTGGTTTTCTGGCTTTTTTCTGTTGGTTGGGGTTTTTTTATGGTTTTATTGTGATTTAGCAATGGATGGTTACTGTCTTTGACTCTCTAATGAGAGGATGAATTAATAATGAAAGCTGTATGCTCAAGTGGAGTTTCTCCATGCTGACCAATATAACTTTAGCCTTAACTCTTGCACTGTTAAGGATGGAGAGCTCATTGCATCTTTGTACTGGTGAGTGAAAGGATCTTTCGACAGGGAAGACTGCCAGTTTTGCCAAACTAGGCTGAGTGATTGCATTTGGCAATGACAAAAATTGTTTGATGGTTTGTTATGTGTGGGACTATTTTAAGTTGGGCCAAAATCACTTTATATACATTCCCTGGCCAAATTAGAATTACTTAGCAGAGGTGAAAGGTTCATACTGTGTTCCAGAAGCTTGCTGTCCTCCTTCGAGATATATTTTATGAAAGGAAAAGCAAAATCTGAGTGGAAGTTATGACATGGGTTTAATCCAACAGGTTTTGGTCTAAAATACTATTGGGGCACATGGACTACTATGTCTTATGTCATCTTCAACAAAGTGCCACTGTACTTAATATTAATTTTCTGCTCTTCTTTTTTTATTTTTAAGTGTAGTTCAGAATTTTGCAGGTAGTTACTGGGTCGAAATAAACATTTATAGCTTGCTTTGTAAACAGTTTCTGAATGTGTTAGGTGTTGCCATTCTAAATACAACCTTGAAATCCTCTACTTTAAAGCTGTATTTCTATATATATGTAGTGTATATATATGTCTTAACATTGTAATAATGCTTTTGTAATCCCTTTGATGTATTTTCAGCAGCAAGGAAAGTTCCAGCCACTTGATCAAGTTGTGCAGGACTCAGAATACCCTAGCTGCCTCTTGCTGCTGAAGTGTGCAGATGTTGAACAGTACATACACCATGTAACAGAAGAAAAAGGTGGGAAAAATGGGCTGGGGTGGGGAAGACTGCATTTGTCATTGTCAGTTAATTACAAGGCAGATTTAAATATCAGATTTTTTGCTTTGCCAAAACCCAAGGTGCTGGACAAAGCTCTGCTTCAAAAACAGAAGCTTAGGTGTAGAAGTCACCATTGTAGTATTGTGAATAGTAATGCGGAGATCTCAGATTATCTGCTGTAACTCTGCACTAATACTTTTGCAGTCTTGTTGCTAGGTGTCACAAAAATGATGAACTGGTCAGAGCAAGCTTTACTGACTTAAGTTCCAGTGAAAACTCTTACTAAGCTTTTAGGCAGTTGCTGTGCCTTACAATTTGTCTAGCACTGGCTAAAGAACTAGGGGTGAGAGAAGGGGTACTAAATTTCTATGCACCCATCTCAGAAGTTGGCTCTTAGTTACACTGAGAATTCTATATAGAAATGTAGCACGAAGTCTAGATTACTTTTCCGAAGGGTCACTTTTGTTCTGTATTTGGTCACCTTTGGCCGGTATTTATATTTTCTTCTTAACAGCAAAATAAAAATTTATAAACTTGCTATAAACAATGTCTTAAATCTTGGTCTAACTTCTGCATCCTTTCTGAAATTTTGTTTGCAGTTGCTGTCCATCAGCATTTTCTGATAAAGTGCATTTTGTTAAGCAGTAGTGAAGATGCTTTACTGCTGCTTTTTTAGCATTTCTGGTTTTAATAGTCATAAGAATGGTAGGGACTGGAAGTGACCTCTGGAGATCATCTAGTCTAACACTCTCTGCTAATGCAGGTAGGCCTAGATCAGGTTGCACAGGAACTTGTCCAGGTGGGTTTTGAAAGTCTCCAAAGAAAGAGAATCCACAACTTCTCAGGGCAGCCTCCTCCAGTGCTCCATCACCCTCAAAGAAATTTCTCTTTAAGTAAAACCTCCTGTGTTCTTGTTTGTACTTGTTGCCCCTTATTCTATCACTGGCCAGTACTGAAAAGAACCCAGTCCCACCCTCATAACCTCTACCCTTTAGATATTTGTAAACATCGATAAGATCTCCTCTCAGTCTTTTCCAGTCTAAACAGCCCCAGGTCTCTCAACTTCTTGTAAGAGAGATGCTTCAGTCTTCTAATCATCTTCATGGCCCTCTGGCCCTCTATTGGTCTCTCTCCAGTATTTCCCTGTGCCTCTTGAACTGGGGAGCCCAGAACTGGACACAGTACTCCATATCTTATGTATACCTATAGGCTTGTATCATGTTGACAGCAGATGGTATTAACTGTTAAAGTTAGGTTCATTTCCTGGTTTTGTTTTGACGGAAATTACTTTTGTCATTAAAGCTTTACATATGTTCATGCACCAGCTCTACCTGATGTTCTTGGATGTCCCTAGTCATGTACCGGCTGCTTCTAGTTTGGGTTTGGATTGGGTTGCAAATAACAATGGGGCTTCTGATTAGGATTTTTTGCCCTTTTTTTTTTTTTATTTCAGATCACCAGGCATACACATTGGTGCATTGGTGCTTGTTTGCCTGTCATGCAGAGACCACCTTTCTGTTCAATCAACTTCTGTGATTTTCATATTCTCATGTCTTTTATTGCTTATAAAAAAAACAGTATTACAGCTAAGTTACTGTTTTCTATCTCTGAGACCTTTTGTCTACTTTGTAGCCTTTTTCTTTTAATGACTAGAGCTTTAGGACAAAAAGTGTCGGTTGTGTCATCTTCTACAGCTCTGATCTATTTGACAGACTCTAGGAACGTAATTATTTCACTCTTAATTTAGTCTTAAGGCATTTAACATCTGTCTGACAAATTCTTACCCTAGGGTGCTCACAGTTACACTCAGTGAATTAGCAGAAAGTCCGCTTTCCCTGGCCTCAGTGTTGAAGGGCATTGAAAATTCATTTTGCTGGATTAAATTCCAAGTTACCTGTAGTAGTTGGGGAAGGGCTGTGTTACAGCTTACTAAATCTGGGTGAGGCAGGTTGTTTGCTAATAAATTCAAACATCAGATAGAAAGCACCGTGGAGAAGGCTTAAGAAGGGGTTATGAATTCCAGTTCTAGAGTGTTACTCTTTGTTTCATTTTGCAAGGCAAAAGCTACACGGTGATCTTGTCTGATGTGATTAACATGAAGAGCCAAGAAAACTTACCTGATTAGAAAAACTAAGTAATATTGCCAAGCTTGTATTCCCAGGATGTAGGAAAAAGGGGGCCATACGGTTTCAGAGTTACGGAAAACACTGAGAAAATGGATGTTAAAATGTGCTTTAGGCAGTTTGCTCAACAATACATCAGGGAAACTTCCAAGTCTACATAACGATTACCCGATCGCTGAACATATTATTTAATTGTAGAACCACTTATATTCCATCTGTATTTCTCAAACCCAATCTTTCCAGATGTCTCAGACCAGTTTTATAGGCACCAGACACATTAGGGAACAAAAGGCTTTCCAATATATACTCACATTATCAAACATAGTCGCTAACTCTCACCAATATCAAATGTGCATCACATGTTAAATCCACGTTCCAATATTGAATCCTTTTGTCAGCAGTTTGTGACGTTCATAACTCACTTTAATTCTTTGGAGGTCTCAAATAATGTCAGTTTCTAGAGTTTAATAGTCAAAACTGTCAAGCACACAAAATATTTTCAAACAAAGTGATCTCTGAAGGGTTCAGTGTAATTATATTTCACATGTTTTAATGAAAATGGCTTCACAGTCCTGTGTTTCCTTTCCCTGAGTCACTCTGAATCATGCTGTTGTGGGGGAGTCTGCCTGGGAATCCAGACTAGAATTTCTTTTCAGCATGAGTTGGATGGTGGCTGAAGGATGTCCCTTCCTCAAACTTTCTTACATAAGAGAGGCATCCATGAATTGTACTCACTGTACTTGGACCCAAATCATGTTAGCTTTTTGAGAAGCCAGTAAGTATCAAAAGCATCTCCACCATCTTCTGCTTCTGTTCTTTCAGAACCACATAGAAGCTTCTGGAAGTCAGTTATTTACCTGCAGCTCATCAGCTTCATGAAGCAAAGTGAAAATTAGTGGATTTTTTTCTTCATTTCTCTGAAGAATTTTATATTTAACTCCTCTACAACTGCTGAGATAGATGTGATCCTGTAAACAACTTTTCATGACCTCTGCATACCCCCTACCATGCTTAGACAAAGAGAACATAATAGTTAGCTATTTGTATGCAATTCAAAAGAGCCAAGATAAACCTCAAAGAAGGAAATGCTGAAGGAATCATAAATAATATGTTGTTATTTGCAAGGGGAGAAGGAAACCCCATGAACTGAGTGTTGGAATATGATACTGGATCAGTAAATGACATGAAACAGATGTATGTATTTATGGGAATAGTATACAGGGGATTAAAACTTCATGAAATACCTGCTAAGAAAAAACAGCTCTGAAATCTGTGAAATTTTATTAGGCATTTCATTCCATTTTGAAAATTTAGCCTCATGTGAATTAATACTAATATTTTTATACAGAAACTTCCACATGCCTGTTTTTTTCTCTTCTGTGCCTCGGCATTGTGAGCTTAGGTATCTCCAGATGACTGATCACATGTGAATAGCAAGGTTTCATGATATTCTAGTTATCACAGGGGAAACACTTTCTGAAATTCTTGTATCACTGAGTTAATTTATGGTGCTCAATAAATCATAAAAGAATCATGTACTTTCTCCCCCAAGGAGTGTATTTCACTGTTTTGGGTTCTGTATTTTCTTTTGACACCACATTAAACTAAGTAAAAGGGGAAATAGAAGTGAAATTTTGCTTTAGTCATGCTATGAATCGAGAGGGGAGAACCAATAGGTAATAGGGTTTTTTGAAAGCGGCGGATGATTTGCCTCCACTAACCATCTATCCCAGTCCCTATCTAGGTGCTGGAATTCAATAAGGAAAGATTTAAGATCTCACATTTTTTAAAATTAAGTAGATAGTGTGCAATCATGAAACCATCATTTTCTTTACAAACTATGTAGTTCAAATGACCAGTCTGCTGACAACAGGACAGTGAAGTTTTGGCAAACTACAAGGATTTGAGAAGAGTCTTAGTGAATTTAGGCAGCCTAAGATTACACATAAATAAATATGTGCTTTGCTGGACTGTAGCCTAATTAAAATACTATCAGGTTGTTCAGACTTGTGCATGTCAGCTCAGTCTATTTATTTTTCCACGTTTCCAATATTTTTGAAGCTTACTGCTTGATACCAAACGTGCAAGCCACAAATTAACTTTCATTCTTTACCTACAACTTCAAAGATTTTAAATGGATTGAAAATGCAATCCAAACTGGTCATGACTTTCTTCCTCTTACTTTTTTTTTCTCAGAGATTGGCAGTCAGAAATTCCACAAATACAGCCAAGAGAAGACACTGAAGTGGTTAAAGAAAAAGGTATCGTATTTTGCTTTTGCTTTCAAAACTGCTTAATGTTTAAAGTGGAAATGCATATTAGCTTGTCCATATCTGCTTTAGAACCATGTGGGGTGCCTCAGTTGAAAGTGTGTGTCCTCACAGGAAGGACAGATGTCACAGTAAAATTGTTGCGTTTGGGCAGATAATGAGGCATTTGAGAAATTACAAGTATCATGTTTCTCTTTATGATGAGGCTGGCATGAAAGGAATTCATGGAGTGTGTGGAAGCAGAGGAAGAAGATGAAGTTCAGCTTTAGCACCGTGTTCTGTAGGATTTGTTTAAGGCAAGGGGCCTGTCTTTTGCTTCATCCACTTCACAAGTGGGCTAAAGGAGAGCTTTGACTGTTGTAACTTTTTAATTCTGCCTTGCTTTACAGCTGTACAGAAATGCCTTGGGTTTGTGCTACAAATGGGTTTCCTCATGAGGTTTTGACGGTCTCTCAGAATGGTCATGATATGATTGGTGCTATCCTGATCCAGGCAGTGTTTAAGAGGTCTATACAGTATGCAGAAATTAATGTTAATTGATGTGGTCTATGCTTTGGCATAACAAAAGCTGAATGATATTTCACACATGCATATATGCCCCTGCCATAGTGCCACTTTGTAGAAAAGGACTGTGTGCACCACATGACAAAAGAAAGTCTTCTGATTTAAATGAGTCGGTACAAGCACAAAATCTGGTTTACTTTCTGCAGTGATGAAGCATGAGGATATGTATTTTGCAGTGAATACCTGAATATTTATATTTGAACAGATACCTATTTGTGGTGTTGAAAATATCCTCTGCCAGTTACTCTCTCTGTTAGATCCAGTATAGCAATGCCCTGTCAAATCCGTAATCTTTGATTTCCATAAGGACTGCCTTTGCAATCCAGCTGAGCTGTCATATTCTCTGTTCTCCAAGCAGGTGCATTTCTCACCTGTATAATCATGACTCTTGCATCCGAGCAGCTCAGCTCATCTTAGGGCGCTGCAAAACTGGTACTGTGTTGCCAAGGCAACATGTTCAAAGACATGCTAGTTTCTTTGGGTTTTTTGAGCTCATATGCTAGTCATTACAAATGTATATTAAATTTCACCACAGTTCATAACTTGAGTGTTTTATATGCTTGAAACAAAATTACAAGAGCTTTGTCACTGCATTAACATGTGCATAACAATACTGATAAAGACATTTCATTCTGTGGTTTCTTATAGGTCAATCAAACAGTGAAAGCACTTAAAAGCAACAATATAATTGTAGGTGAAAGGGTATATGCAGCTACATTTGTCAGTGATAAACAGATCACAGATACTAAAGAAGGTAAGAAACCTAAACATTGTAACAAATTCCCTTTTTGTGAAATCTGATAGGTGGAGGTAACACACATGTTTAGAATCTCAGATGTTCTAAATTGGCCTTTGCAGCAAATTTATTTCTTGTGATGAGAGTTCCATGTATGTGCCTTGACTTTTCCGAGTTCTATGATATCTTCAGATGACATTGTAATTAACAGTAGTTCTCAGATGGAGTTCCTTTAGCTCCTTCTGGGTTCATGGAGAAGATGTTTTTCTCAGTGCTTTGCTGAACTGTGCTGAACAATAGGGCACACGCTTATCGTGTTTCTTTATGTGAACAGACTTCTTTTTTATTGTTTTTATTAGCATGCAGTTCTTTTCATAGAGTTCTCTAAAAAGGGATTAGATCCTAGGAAGTCATTATTACAGAGTAAAAGCTTCTAGTCTGGACATTATGTGAGCAATGTATAGAATACACAAGTGTGTGCTTGTTAAGGGATAAAAAAAAACTTTAGGGCAGTTTAATACACATATTATTAAAACTGGCAAGCCTGGTACCAAAAAGTCTGGAGTGATCTTGTTTGCTTCTGATCGCCTTTCTCTGGAGAGAACAATATCTGCAATGTTCCTGGGATATGAAGTTCTATAGAGAAACCTGAAAATGGACTCAGAATAAGTTTTTTGAATGTTGATGAAAATTAAGTTTCAAAGAAGACAAACAAAAGCAAATTGTTTCTTATTACAAAGACATTCAGAGGTTTGCATGCTGTTGAAAAAAAAAGAAAAACAAAGCAACTTGCTGATGAAGTGGAAAATGAGTTACCAAGTAGTGATTTCAAAGGAAATAACATAAATGAGATTTAAGAGGCAACTCTTAAACTCTTAGACAGTTTTATAGAACAGAGATTGTAATATATGGTTTTTAAAAAAGGAAAGCTGCAAAATGTGTAAGTTACTTTAACTTTACAGTAGCTTTTTATCCTTTTTCCCACCCTCATTTTTTTTTAAGGGAAAATTACCCTGACAGCAACTATCTTGGCTATGCTTTAACTACTTTATCACTGAAATTTGTGATTAAATAGTTCATCTGCAGTCTTTTTTCTATCTTCCTCCTCACTTCTAATAACATGGATATAATAGTCTTTTAAAAGGCCTTTTTAAGATTTAAAAGAGCAGGACTGAAACAGGGAATAATAGGAGTTAAAAGTAGGTAAATTTTTGAAGCAGTTCTACTGCCTGTAGCAAGGTGAATGACAGGAAGTCAAGTGGACCTTAACACTTATTTTTAATAAGACTCATTTTCTTGTCTGATCCTTTCACAGCCATGACAGTGCAATCTATTTCTATAGGGAGTTGTTTTCATAGGGTATTCTGAAGTTTCAGTACTTTGTCAGTAGATGGGTATACATAGTTAGCATTTACAGATGTTGCAGGGCAAAAATCTGGGAGGATATAATGACTGCAAATGGGGAAGAAGATGGGTGATAACATCTGAGACCTGAATATTACATTCAGAAGACAAGGAACAGAGGGACAGAAATACTCACAGGAGGATAATAACAAAGCAAGGCTAGGGCAAAAACACAGACTCCCTAGAAGGCAAACAGTGGTATTTTAAAATTAATAAAGGAAGTCAGTGAAAACTGCTTCAAGGCAAAACTGCAAAGAGAATTAGTTTTCTGTTTAGTAGAAAATAATAGCAGGTGATTTGGACTCACCATAATGCAAAGACTGAAATGATAGGGATGCCTATTTTTAAAGCAATAAATTGGACGTATTAAGTGATGAGGTGAAATTGGTTTGGGTTGGAATTACAAATTATTTCTTGTTCTCTCCTGACCCTAAAATGGATTTAGCAAGTGACAAGCCCTTGATGAATTTGAGCAGTGGAGGAAAGAAGTGTACAGATAGGAAAATGCTAAAAATGGGACATCAGTATAGTTGAAATGCACATGCTGGTGTGAGTTTGTTAATGCTTTCTGCTTCAATGCTTATTGATATTAGGCTTTTTAATTAAAAAAACAAAACAAACAAAAAAAAGGAAACTGTGGCGCAGAAGAAATAATTCTTTGACACTCTGGGGTTATTTTACCATGTGCTTCAGAACTGTCTTAAATGTGTAAGCATATGAGCATCTACAGCTGGCTTGTTGCGAGTGGAATTGAGAGGCAAAATTTAGCTTAGTATCTAGCGAATAAATTCAGTGCATGGGTGCAGTTATTCAGTAGCAGCCCCAACAACGGCACAGCCTACGATCAGGAACTACTTGTGTAGAACGTGAGCAGGAAGGATCTGGTTTAGGACTTTGTGTTATAAAAAGGTCACTTGTTTTTTTCAGTCTCTCAGAGAAACATTTACATCAGGAGTGCCGTGTACTGAAAACAGCTTCTAGTAGTTCATATTTCTACAGATAATTATCCCATCTTGCCAGTGATGTTTAGATAGGCCTTGGCATTTTCTGTGAAGTACTGAAATTAAGTACAAGACTTTGTAACAGACTCATTGTCTCATCTAATTGTCTTCAGTTGAAGCCAAAAAACGTACTTTAGTACTGAAGCCCTTGCCAAATAATTGTAAGATCCAGATGCCTTGAAATTAATGATCGCGTGTTCTGTTGAGTCAGCTTTTTACTTTTGCAGGTTTTTTAACGTTTAATTTCTTCAGAAAAATGCACCATATCTAGCATTCTCAGAAAGTGAACAGCTTTTGGAATGTACATAGAGCAGATATTAATAACATGTGCTGGCAAAATGAGTGTACTAAGTCCTTGCGTTTTAAATAAACCTACAAGTGTCACATAACGTGAACTACTCAGCACAGAGAAACCATCACAGCATATCCATTAGAAATCTCTTACTGTTAATTCAACCTTATGATTTATGGCAGTGGAGGCTAAGGTAACATGACTATGTAATGTGAATGTTCTTTTTCTTCTTCTTTCCACTCCCTACCCTATTGCTGAAGACTATGTACGATATGCCCATGGATTAATATCAGAATATATTCCTGAAGATCTGAGTAAGAATTTGTTAAAATATTTAGGGTAAGTATTGCTTCCAGTAGCTGCTGGTTTTATATGACATGCATTCAGTGTTGTTTTGGTCACTCTGTTGAATATTGAGATTTGTTCATCAAGTTTGCAGCAAATGACACAATTTAGGTTATGACTTTCTGTTGTTCCTATGGTGCCAAAGGACAGTGGGCTGGAGGAGAGATGTTCTGTGTAGGTCTGGTATGTCTGTTACCATAGTGGCATCACAAAACCCTGAGCAGTGTATTCCATATCAAGGCAAGGTGGGGAGGGAAATCCAAAGAGTTAAAGCAATTTGTCCAGAATTGTGAAGCATGAGCACAGGCAGCATAGCCAGGAGTAGAATCCTCATCTCTAGTTCTCTTTCCTTTTCCCTACTTACTCTGCAGCTGAGGTTTGACTTCACATATCTAACCTGTGTTAGTATATATTTAAATCTGGAAGGTGAGCCAGCAGATGAAAATCATTGTGGTGTACCCTGCCAACAGCAGACTTCACTTGAAGCATCATGGAACTCTGCACCTGCCTCTCAGTTAATTTCTGTTCAAAGGATTCTGTTATGGTGGCCTATGGAAAAAATGTGCAATTTGTAGCTTGAAGTCCCATAACATCTTTTCAATTAAACTGTTAAGTTATGTGCTCTATAATTCCATCAACTATTAGCCAAGGTTTTCAAAAGTAAGGTGGAGTTCTCCATTTTTGGTTGCCAGATCTAACAACTTCTACAAGAGCCATGTTTCTGTATGGTCCCTGTCTCTGTTTTAGTTATATAAGGCAGAAATATGGATCTGCTTTTTCTGCAAATGCATGCCAGGTGTGAGCAGCTGATAACCAAAGCAGCCTTTGTTGGGAAGGAGTTGTAAGCTTTAGGTGGTGCAATCCAGCTGTCTCGTATAACTTAAAATATTTTGTTCTATAGGCTCCCAGAACTTAAAAGCCCAGTACCAGAGCCACCGCTGAAGGTAGGACCATTAAGATATTGACAGATTAATTATATTGCAAGTTAATTTATCTGAATTATTACTGAAACTAGACTAGGACAACCAGTGTGTACATACAGTAAGTAAGCTGGTCTTGTGAAAAGCCAGTCAGAAATAACACAAGAAATTCACCATTTTACTTCTGTTGTTTTTTTGTGGTGGTTTTGTTTTATTTTGTTTTCAATAAGGGATATTTTGGTTGGTTTCACTGTTTAAAAAATGGAAGGGAAGAGAGGCATATATTGTGGTTTTGGTCAGCAGTGTTTTCGTAAGCGTTTTGCTTATTTAGTTTTATTGGGGTTGATGGGACAATATGACTTCATAGGTTTTATTTCATGTATAATTTATGAGGACCCTGAAAGGTCCTGGGTCATGGATTCCTAGACACCCATATTGGATAATCTCTCAAGCACTGACCATTCCTCAGTGTGAGTTCAATTAGGATATTTTGATTTCCATTAATTCTCTTGGATACTGTTCTTTAACCTCATTCCTCTGATGCTCAGAAACCCTCCTGTAAATTCCACCCTGAATCTATTTATGGCCAATTTATTTTCCTGTGCTTTTCTGCTAACGTTATCCTGGTTTCTTTAATTGAAATGGCTCTTTCCCTCCCTAATATTAATTCTCTCAGTCTGTAAAGGGAAGATATATATCCTTTCTGTTTCAGTTTTTTGAAGCCAGACTTGGTTGTTTAAGGTTCTCCTTTCCCTCATCATTGCAGGAATGCTTTTTTTTTGGCCTTTGTCATTATTAATTCAGTTGTTTCAAAGCAGATGACCAGAACCACATAAAATTATTAATGGCAAAATCTTTACTAGTGCAGTATGATGGCATTTTCCCCTTCTTGTCTTAACTGAAAATATTCATCATAGAATAATAGAGTGGTTTAGGTTGGAAGGGACCTCAAGGATCATCCAGTCCCACCCCCCTGCCATAGGCAGGGACACCTCCCACTAGAACAGGCCTTCATCTCATTACATCTTCAAATCCAGTCCCATTTGCCTCTGTTATTATGTAATGTACCAGATAGCTTACAGTCCTGCTGTGAACCATTAAGACACACAATTGCTGGGTTGATTTTTTTCTCCACTGCAATTTTTAGGTGATGCGAGAAATTCATGCATTAACTACTGTGTTCATGCCCTTGCATACATGTCTATACAAGAACACATTTGGTTTGTTTCCAGTCTTGAAGGTTCTCTGGCTTTTCCTTCACAGTGTTAAAACCTCTTTAGGTGTTCATAATGCTACTCAGTGGTGTACATTCAGCAAATCATGTTAGCATGCTGTTGTCTTTCGTTAACAGTTAATGAATATTTTGAATAGATACCATTCATGGCACTCTGCTGGTAATCTCCCATCCAATCCAGTGACATCCTTTTCTGTGTTATTTGCCTTTGTTTCTTTTTAACTCAGTTTCTTACCTACCTTAAAATTCTTATGCAATCATTGCTTAGTGTAATTTCAGTTTAAGTGGCACCATGTTGAGTCCTCTGGCAATCGTTCTCATCTTCTGTGACCAGAAAATGCATTACCTTTGAGAAAAGAAAATAACTTGGTAGGCATTACCTATGTTTAGTTTTCATTTACTCTACATATTTAAGTTGTTCTTCTTTCGTTCACTTTTACTTCCTGCTCCATTCTGCTGAGGCCTATTATCACTATTTCCTCCTCCTTACGTACAGATGGGTGTTTGGCTATTCTGCTGCAATATAGTCCCCACCTGATAGAACAGTTGCCAGGTTTTACCTCTGGACTTGTGATTTCTGAGACAGAGTCCCAACAGTGTCAGCGTACTGAGTTATACTTCTATCTTGAATAGAGTGATTTCTATTTTCTTTTCTTCCACTGTGTTTAACCACTTCATCTGTTTTTGAAAACTATTTATTGGGTAAAAGATTTTATTCCATTTTTGGGCTACACATAGATTAGCTTTAATAAGTATTCAATCTTTATGGTATAACAGCTTTACTTACTCCTTTTATTCCCTTTGTTGCCTCTGTGACTAAATAACCTTCTATTATTTGTTTTAATTTCCTTTCCAACATCTAACTCGGCTTGACTTCTTGGCAGTTCTCATTTTATCCCAGTATTACCTGGCCCCTAAACCAGGTTTTTTTCTTTGCAGTCTTTTTTTCCCCCCCATTCATTGTAGAATTCTGCTTACTCCTAGTTTCATTTCCAGAAGTAAGGGGGACTAATGTGTGTGCATCTGTGTGAGCAAGGGGGAGTCCTCGTATTGTTTGGTCTGAGAAACTTCTTTTCTTTTTAACCTTGTTTGAAGTTAAATACCCAAAATCACTTCTTCTATCTTTCTTTTGCATTCCAAGCATCCTGCTCACATCAGATCCCTTTGCTTTGATTTAGAGAAGTAAGGCATATGATTTGCAAAGTGTGTCCCTCTAGAATTAAGAACTCCAGTTTTAGGTATCCTTTCCATTTCTGGGCCCTCCAGTTCAGGAAGGACAGGTTGCTGCTTGAGAGAATCCAGCACAGAACCACAAAAATTATTAAGGAAGTTCAGTATCTTCCTTATGAGGGAGCTGGGGCTTTTTAGCTTGGAGGAGTCTAAGGGGTGCCCTTATTAATGTTTATAAATACATAACGGGTGAGTGCCAGGAGGATGGAGTCAGCCTCTTCTCGGTGATGTCCACTGACAGGACAAGGGGCTGTGGGTGGAAGTTGAGGCATAGGAGGTTCCATGTGAACCCGAGGAGGAATTTTTCACTGTGAGGGTGACAGAGCACTGGAACAGGCTGCCCAGGGAGATTGTGGAGTCTCCCTCTCTGGAGATAGTCAAGAACTGTCTGGATGCGTTCCAGTGTGATCTGCTCTGGGTGATCCTGCTCTGGCAGGGGGACTGGACCAGGTGATCGTTTGAGGTCACTTCCAGCCCCTGACATTCTGTGATTCTATGATTCCATTTACTTTAAACTGAGGCATCCTACATCTGCTGAAACTAGGTTACGTACTACATCAACCTTTGCTTGGGTATCCCTGCTACATGCTGGGACAAGTTTAAAATAACCTCATTCCTGGCTGGTTCTCTGACTATTCTGTGAAGCAGTATGTCAGCTAGCACATGCAGGAATAATTGGGCCCTGCTGTTATTAATAGCATTTGCTCTCCAATGGCTATGCATGGATATAAGTTATTTCCATGTGGTTGAACAGTTGTTCTGGCTACACAGTTACTTGGCCGTTTGATTCAGTTAAGAATTATCTTTATGCATTGTAAGAAATATTAAACGTACATCAGGAGCCAACTGATATTCATTAGCCATATAAGCAAGTTACAACAGCTATATTAAACTACATGTGATGTACATTACATATTATGCACGAATAGCTTTTGTGCCATCAGAATAGTTCTGAGAATCTGTTTTTAAAAATAGTTTTATTTCAGCAGTTTGGTTACAGAGGAAATGAGGCTTAGAACTGTTCAGTTCTTGGGCAGTGAAGTCTTGCTGAGGATCTGATTTCCAGAGCACTGACTAGGGTGTGTAGGATGCTTCTGTGTTTATGTCTTTGTAACTTCAGAGATTAAAACACGCCTTTATTTCACAATCTCAGAGAAGTAAGCCAGGCTTCTACATTGGAGCATCTTGTCTCCTTCAGATTATTTTTAATCACTTGCATTGACATTTCTCTTCATGAGAGCAAGGTGTATTGACAGATGTAGTATAGGATTATTGCAAATAAAGAAGGCTGTAACATCTGTTTCCTACTGTTGTAAATTGTTTAGAATTGACATTAAATTCTGAAAGGAGAAGAGATTTAAAAACTTCAGTAGTTAACAGAAAGCTACAACAGATTCTTTCTCTTTTAGTAGAAAAGTAAACTGGGTAAAGCCTGAACTTCATGATTTAATGATCAAATCAAAATCACACGTTCTTCATGTTGATTGTAGGCCATTGATCTTGCCTTGTCCAGTTGGTCAGTATAGGGAATCTGTCCCTTGGCAGATGATGAGAGTCAACTACAAAGAGTATGTATGCTCTGCTACAACTAAACAGCAAATGTTTTGCTAAAAAGCAAACATTTTGTTTTAAGTTTTAAAAACTTGCTTATCAGATTCCAAAAAGAGAATAGTAATTATTCATTAGACCATCATTTGAAAATGTAATCACAGCACAGTAAACAGCCTCCTAGTGAGACTGATCCAGAGCCCATTGAAATCAAAAGGAAAGGCTGCTGTTGGATCTGGTTCTAAGAGATGAGAAATCTAAGCTGCAGACCTGGCTTCTGTGCCAAAGAGAAAGAAAGGGGGGGAGAGAGAGATCACAAGCACCACAAACAAAATGAATAAAACAGAATCTTAAAATATATGGTACCATCCAAGTTGCTTGCAAAATTGCTCTCTTTGGCACAAAACCTAGGAAGGCCACAGTTTAGATTTCACAGGATATTAAGGCCAGGGTAGTAATATCAGATATATAATAATAATAAAAATGCAGTGTTGTAAAGTACTATGTACTTTTTTTCCCCTTTTGGAAACATACCAGGAAGTTTTCACCTTTAAACTAAACACATGCTCATAGTTTATGGAAAGAACTATTCATTCTTACAGCCTCATCTTGTGAAGTGTGAGAACCACTCACTGCCGTTACTTCTGAAGTTAGAAGGCACCCAGCACATGCAGAGTCAAGCTTCCTATTACACTGTTGGATTTAAGTGACAAAGCAGTCAGCAAAACTACGGCAGTGTTGCACTGTTGCCAAATGGTATAAACTAATTGCTCCTAAAGATTGTGCACAAACAGATAGTAGACTAGGTGATGATCCACTTGAGTTGGCAGATAGCAATAACACTGGAGCTGCTGCACAGTTGCATGAGAGTGTAGGGACCAGAGTCCGTTTCCCTGGCTGTTAGATACGAACTTCAAACAACTGTTCCACAGAGGTCCTCTGAATAGATTCTGACACCAAAATCACAGTCATGGAAGTTAAAAATGGTATTCAGTGATGTCTGAAAGTAGACTAGGAAGAAGAAAATGCTTCCCGTGAGATTGAATGATCTTTTCTGAATACTGCAGAGATGCTATATACCTATGTGTAAAGAAGACAGAGAAATCTTCCACTGTTACTGCAGATTCTTCAGTTGATTTGCAGTCCTATTTTGGTTCTATAGCTACATTATAAAGCTGAAGCTTTAAACTTCTATGTGTGTGCATCGTAATAGTGGTTGACAGAGCAACTTCCTCACTCTAACATTGCAGAAAAGGAAATTATCAGATGTCCCTGTGGAAGCAGAACAAGATTATACTAAGTTTAACAGCACCAATCCAAAAACCAAAAAGGTAAGCAAGCCTTGCATTTGCGCATGTTTTGCCAAAGCATAGATTAGCATCAGACATTAGCACAAGAGTGCCTATTGTTCTCCTCCAGAGCACAGCAGAAAAGCAAATACAAAATGTCAGATATCTGTAGTTGTATCTTCTTGAACTTTTAATTCAGGCTTAACTTTGATAGTCTTCATGTCATATTCTGAGCTCTTCTGAACAGTTACTGTTTGACTGTGTTTTATCAGTGAACATTCCAGTGACCCTCACAGACTTTGACATGTTTTAAGGTACTCAGCTAATGTTTGCAAAGCTCTTTGGGGTCTTTATATGAAAAGTCCTATGGCTTAGTGATAGCAACTGTTAAATTTCAGTTAATTGAAAATGAAACAAAAAAAGCAACATTCACTTAAATTCTAAGGGAAGCTAAGGCAGATTTTATTTTTACCTAGAAGCATTGCTTGTGCACTTATGTCAACTTAATGATGTTAAATCAACATAAAGCTTGCTGATTGCCAGTTCCAACACAAGTTTGGAGGCCAATTCAAATCCAAGTCCTGTAGTGCCTGCCACCGTACTACTCCTAGGAGGGCAGCAGAGATGTGAAAAGAAATAGATGAAATAGATTCTGGCTGTGTGTGCCAAGGTTTTGAGGCTTGCGCTGGCTTATTTCTCTGAACGTTGAAAGAAAATGAATCCTTCTCCAGTCTCATCGGGAACAAAAAAGGCCCTGTGTGCTGGTCGTGTGACCTTCAGGCTAATGCTAACTATTCTTTATCCCTTTGCAAAGAGAAGCAGCTGGTGACAGATGCGTTCCTTCCTCCCCCCAAAACCCCTAGAATTTTTTGTACTGAGAGCACATATTAGTTTTGAAGTAGGAAGAGGATTGCCCCCCTAAGTGATGGTGATAGAGTTTTAAATGTGCATATTTCCACCCTTACTCCGTTATATACCTATGACTTTTACACTTAGCATAAATGCAGAAATAAACTGAGGAGAGATAACTAATTTAACATTAACTGCGATTTAGTTCTGAAATAATGAAGCATTTTGGCGAGAGAATCTGGGAAAGAAAAGATAGCTCTTGGACTCTGTACAGTATACTGCTCTTTTTTAGACACTTTGGCAGTGTTTTTGTTTGTACAGTAACACAGACAATCACACTGTTGTTGCGTATCTCCATCCTGTCCATAACCTTCTAGCTGATCTCATGTATTGTACTTGTGAAGTCCTGCAGCTTGAGGAGTATCATAAAAAAGGTCAATTCAAAGTTTTCTTAAAACCTTTAAAATGTAGCAAATAAACGAGGTCAGCTCTACAAAATGTGATTCATAAAATGTATTTTTGGGTGTAAAAGTCTGGGAATTTGTCCCAGTGGCCTCAAAAGTGCTTTGCAAATGTTAGTTACCTTCTTCGTTAGTTCTTCCATCTCTTTTCCCTTTATTTCACTGTGCATAGAGTCTTTTCTAATAAATCAGTGTGAATTATTCATCATCTGTAATGCAAGGCTGTAATTCAGCCTGCTGACAGCATAATCATGAGATTGAGTCTGAGGGTACAGTATGCATCTGTTATATCGCATGCATTATTTGTCTTAATGTACAGGCAGGGATTATCCCAAAGTAAACGTTTGAGTTGGGATACCTCATTCTGCAGAAGGGAAAGATATTTCACCTCCCTGTCCTTGTAGTTGATTCTGTCTTTGTCTGAGGTTAAGTAATTCATGACAAGTGCTTTTCTGTTTGAATAATCTTAAATTTGTTTTGTAAAGTTTTTCTTCTACCGTTTAAAGCTCTGCATAACATTAGCTTTACTGCTGTGTGCTAAAAAAGAAATTCAGCTTCTTGCCTGACTTAGTATTTAGGATTTTGTAGCTTATATTCCACTCATGGAGATGCTGCATAACTTTTTATGTTTATCATTTCACTAACAGGCAAACATCAAGATGACTGCAGCACAAAAGGCTCTAGCCAAAGTTGATAAGAGTGGAATGAAATCCATTTCTACTTTCTTCAGTTCCAAACCTAAAGCATCAAAATAAAAAGAGAAGAAACTTGAAAGAGTTTTTATACAGTGGTTATTTTTATGTTAAGTTTAAAATGTCTCCTGGGTTTTTTTTTCTTAGTATAGTATGTGCAGGACATGGCTGTGTACATGGTAGAGTGTGCTGAAGAGATCTGTGAACCAGTGTTGGACACTGCTGTTATGCCTCGGTGAGGCAAGACGGTACCATGCCGATATTCCAGCCTTCATTAGAGAGACAGCCTAGCTGTATTAGTGTGGTCCTCTGAGATCAGAAAGCAAGGTTCAGCATGGTACCATCCTGTACTGCAGCTTCTCATAGAGCAGGCTTAGTCAAGGCCACCACGGTTTTCTCCATCACACTCCATTCTGGGACAGAAGCATGACTTCTTTTGAGTTTTTAAGGAGATTTCTTTTTCATTCGTAAGAAGCATTATTGATACTTTCTGGAGGATTTTTACCCTGCGTAACAGCAGAGTAGGACAACATTGTTAGATTTTAATGCTGACCTGAATCTTATGTGCTGATGTAAGCATTGCCATTGGTAAAGATAGTGCCTGTATTGGAATTTGGTTTGTTTTGAATGTGCCAGAAACAAATTGCAATAAAGGTCAATGTGCTTTGTGAAACAAATGCGTACTTGTTACATTTGCTGTGTGTTTCAAGAGTCAGGCTAAGGTTTGATATTTTCCTGTGTATAACTTTTAGTCCTTAAAGAATTACTGCATCACTTTGGACTTACATAGAATCAACCAGGTTGGAAGAGACCTCCAAGCTCATCCAGTCCAACCTAGCAGCCAGCCCTAGCCAATCAACCAGACCATGGCACTAAGTGCCTCATCCAGGCTTTTTTTGAACACTCCCAGGGACGGTGACTCCACCACCTCCCTGGGCAGCTCATTCCAATGCCAGTCACTCTCTCTGCCAGCAACTTCCTCCTGACATCTAGCCTAGACCTTCCCCTACACAACTGTGTCCCCTTGTTCCATTGCTGGTTGTGTGGGAGAAGAGATCAACCCCCACCTGGCTACAACCTCCCTTCAGGTAGTTGTAGACAGCAATGAGGTCTGCCCTGAGCCTCCTCCAGGCTAAACATCCCCAGCTCCGTCAGCCTCCCCTCAAAGGGCTTTGTTCCAGCCCCTCACCAGCTTTGTCGCCCCTCTCTGGACACCTTCCAGCACCTCAACATCTCTCTTGAATTGAGGAGCCGAGAACTGGACACAGTACTCAAGGTGTGGCCTGACCAGTGCTGACTACAAGAGAAGAATAACCTCCCTTGTCCTACTGGCCACACTGCTCCTGATACAGGCCAGGATGCCATGGGCTCTCTTGGCCACCTGGGCACACTTCTAGCTCCTGTTCAGCTGCTATCTACGAATACCCCCATCTCCCTCTCTGCCTGGCTGCTCTCAGCCACTCTGTCCCCAGCCTGTAGTGCTGCTTGGAGTTGTGGCCAAAGTGCAGAACCCTGCACTTGGCCTTGTTAAATCTCATCCCATTGGCCTCTGCCCACCCATCCAGCCTGTCAGGGTCCCTCTGCAGGGCTCTCCTGCCCTCCAACAGATCAACACCTCCTCCTAGCTTGGTGTCATCTGCAAACTTACTGATGCCAGACTCAATCCCCTGATGCAGATCATCAACAAAGATACTGAGCAGACCCAGCACTGATCCCTGGGGAACACCACTAGAGACTGGCTGCCAACTGGATGTGGCACCATTCACCACCACTCTCTGGGCCCAGCCCTCCAGCCAGTTCATTTCCCAGCACAGAGTGAATCTGTCCTGCCAGCTTTGCCAGGAGCTTGTTGTGGCAGACAGTGTCGACAGTGTCAAAGGCTTTGCTGAAGTCCAGGTAGACTGGACACCCTCTTTCTTAATTCTTTTAGCAGCTCTTTGCCCATCCAGTCTGGCTGCCTCCCTCATCAGCTCATCTTCCGTCACAATGGCACAGCTGTTCCTGTGCCTTTAGGAGTTCTCTCTTGAAGTAGGTCCAACCTGCCTGGACCTCTTTGTTTTTAAGGGCTGTTTCCCAAGGAACTTTCTGAGTTAGTTCCTTAAATAAGCCAAAGGCTGCACTTGGGAAGTCCAGTGTGGAGGTTCTGTTGATGCCCCTCCTGGTGTCACCATCTATTGAAAAATCTATGATTTCGTGGTCACTGGACCCCAGGCAGCCTCCAACCACCACATCCCCCAACAGCCCCTCTCTATTTGTGAGCAGCAGGTCAAGCAGAGCTGCCCCCCTGCTAGGCTCATGTAACAGTTGAGATAAGAAGTTGACTTCCACACACTCTAGAAACCTAGGCTGCCTCTTCTCTGCATTGTTAAAGTCTCAGTGGATATCTGGCATGTTTAAGTTGCCCACAAGAACAAGGGCAGGTGATGTTGAGGCAGCCTCCAGTTGCTTAAAGAATAATAAATCGACCTCCTCTTCCTCGTTGGGTGGTCTGTGACAGACTCCCAACAAGGATGTCAGCCTTGTTGGCCTTCCCCTTAATTCTTACCCACAGGGACTCAACCTGATCATCCTTAATCTCTTCTTTCATGACATCCAGAGCATCCCTAATGTATAGGGCCACTCCTTCACCCTTTCTCCCTTGTTATGTCTCCTGAAGAGTCTGTAGCCATTGATTAGAGCGCTCCAATTGTGTGAGTCATCTCGCCAGGTTTCTGTGATGGCGACAACGTCGTAGTTTTCCTCTTGTACCAAGGCTTCCAGCTCCTCTCATTTGTTACCCATACTGCTTGCATTGGTATACATACACTTCAGCTGGGCTGCTGGTTTTACCCCTATCTCTGACCTACCACCCTCAGCCTCCTTCAGTTTGTCTCTAGTACTGTTGTGTTTAACCCCCTCCCCCTTCCAGCCTAGTTTAAAGCCCTTTCAGCAGCTCATGTGCCAGGATCTTTCTCCTTCTCTGAGTCAGTTGTACCACATCTGTCACTAGCAGACCCAAATGATGGTAAGTCTATTAACACACAGCAATATAAATGTATTTTTGTGTTCAGTTGCAAGGTCAACAGGTCCTTACAAAAATAATTAGGAAAAAAAAAATTAATAGCAAATCTGTTTTTTTAAAAGAAGCCTGTTTGGAGCTGGATCCAGAAGCTTAAGTATGAATGTCTTCATGTCCTAGCTTTGGCTGACAGTAGCTAGTAGCTGGCCCAGTGCTGTGTTTTGGACTTAGCTTGAGAATAATGTTGATAACACACTGATACTGTAGTTGTTGCTGAGCAGTGGACTTTACAGTAGTTTCTCACACTACCCTGCCAGCAAGTAGGCTGGGAGTGCACAAGAAGCTGGGGGTGGGGAACAGCCTATACCACTGACCCAAATAATGCAAAGGGGTCTTCTGTAACATATAATATCATGATGAACAATACAACTGGGAGGAGCTGGCCAGGGGGTGATGGCCAAAAGCTCAGGGACTAGCTGAGCATTGGTTGGTGGATGTTGAGCAATCACATTGTGCATCACTTCTTTTGTATATTCTTTCGTCATTACTTTCCCTTCCTTTTTCTGTCCTAATTCTCTTTTACCCATGAGTTTTACCCCCCTTTTTTTTCCCCAATTCCCAAATCTCCCCTATCCCCACTGGGGGAAGTGAGCAAACAGCTTGGTGGTGCCTCACTGCCTGCCGAGTTAAACCACAACAATTAGAGAAGTTTCTTTTGTGAGGTTTTGCACGAGATGGAGTGTGACTTACACTACTCAGTCTTGGGTGTTGTCTTTCCCCTTCACAGAGAATATTGTCAGAGGGATTGCTATCTGCTGTGTTACAACTTCCCTGATTCAAACAACTGAAAAACAATTGGATCAGCAAGATCATTTGTGTAGGTTTAGTCTGTTCAGCACTCATTTTCATCCACCGGTTACTGCGTTTCTGTGGATCAGATACAATGTGCGGTTTAGAAGAACACTCCTGTTTTCATTCTTTGCTACATCAGCTCAGTAGAGAATCTGCCTGTATTTCTTGATAAAGAGGAGTTTCAGAAAAGCTAGGAGTTTCTTAGGTTTTAGTAATTAAGCAATTTTTTTCCGCTTCAGGCTTACGTGGTGCTGTTTACAACCTCAGGGTTACAGTGCTGTCTGTAAGGTTAAAGAGCTCCGTGGCATTCTAAGCAGAAAAGAATAAGAAGCCTTACTGTGCATTTTATGCAGTTTTGCAGTTGGTACTGAGGTTTGTATGCCTTTCAAACAAGTGCTCTTTTCAGTTTCAAACAGAGTTTGTAAATGGGCAAGTTGGCATGGTTCCAATTGCAGATAGAGGAAAATACTTGGAAATATATGGAATTAGTATCCCTGATTTCAGAGATGTCGATGTAACAGCTGTGGCCTCCCAATAGCATACAGTTCATGTTCCCAGTTTTAAAAATGTTTGTCAGACGTGGACCACCTAGACCCAGAATGAAGATCCTTAGGAAAAAAATGCTTTCCAGACATTCTGAGGAGTCACTGCTGTAGGTCTTCTTCATCTCTAAACATCACCCTGTAGTACTTGTGTTTGACCGAAGCTTGAGAAGTGTTTCAGACGCAGAGGTTTTAATTGATTTTTCAGTTAGTCTCATTGTCCCAAGTCATTTGGTGCTTTAATAAAACTCCAGTCATGAATGACAAGTTTCTGAAACAATATAACGGGGTGGGGAGCAGTAGGGGTTACAAAACTGCCAGAATTGCCATGTGGATCTATAGAGAAATCCATCTTACAGCACTCTGCCTTCTTATTCACCTGTCTGTAGCAGCATATCAGCAGAACTGTTGGTAAAGTTTCCCTCCTAGCCAGGTTTAAGTTACTAGTAGATGCCAGTCTGTGCGACAATTGCAAGATGCACCAAATTTAGAATTGCCAGCTTACTTTCTCCCACTTTTCCTGTCTAGGCTGGGAGTGGAGATCAGCCCTCTAGCAGCACGTCTTGCTTTGCCTGATGGATCTTTGTTGTGATTGGAAAGAAGTAGCATCTGGTGAGCCCATAATAAGTGATTGCAGTCATGAACTGCAAGGAGTAGATTTTGAAAAACAGTCAGCCTAGCCCAGCAGTTTCTTGTACAAAGAGCTATGCCCCACAACTACACACCCTCCTTCCCCCTCCCCTACTTCCTATCAGCAGCAGAACACTAGAAACGGGAACTATGAGGTAGACAGATAGATGGTAGAAGTTCTTCTGGATATTTAAATGGTTTATGAATTTGCCTTTCAGTAGCTTTCAGAAAAAAATCTCAGAAATGTCTTTTAATTGACTGAGCACTTCAAAAACCTTTCATCAAAGAAAAAGTCCCAGTTTCTCTGTCCAGAATTTAGGATAGAAAAAAGGACAATTCTGATACAGATGGGAGGCCTTTGTGCTGACTTCGATTTGGGGTACTGGATATTATGTTTCCTTTCTCTGTACATGACTTTCACATCTGCCACTGCCCTCAGGAACCAAGTCTAGAGTTCTTCCTCTGTGTATAGATGCTTTTAGTGTGTCACATCTCAACTTCAGCTGTCAGCTATGCCGTAACTTACAGCAGTAGTAATTCTATTAGTGACTGCTTACAGTTAGGCAGAAATTTGTGCATGATGAAAAAAAAAAGCAGCCATTTCAAAAGGCCATTTCCTAAAGCCCATTAGAGCTTTCACATGAAAACAAAAACTATTTTCCCATTAGGAAAGAATGAAATACATTTAGTAACTCTGAAACTTCCTTAACATCTAGCCATTAGAAGGAACAAAGGGCATATGGTGCCAAATACATAAAACAATATTTCCTACCCCAACAAAGATTTAAATTGAGCTATTCCGCCTGGCCAGCAGTAGCAATAGACCCTTACGAAGTGCTTTGCTCTTTGTCCCTGGTGAGCTTAGCATGAAGCAGTATGCCAGTATAACTATGGAAACAGGGACTTTATCTGGTTTGACATGTCATATTCACGTAAATATCTGGTAAGCTGTGATTCTTTTAGAGGTGTTGTTTGGGAATTAAGCAGCTCTTACACTTCCACTTTTTCAGACTTCTCATTGCAATAGATTGACACCCTTGGACATGGAAAACTAATGGAAATACCAGCACTGGCTTGGGAACGTGTAGGGGTTGAACTTGCACGTTGTTTTCAGTCTTCAGTAATAAACTTAGTTCTGCTTATTCTATTTGTAGAAGTGAGAGCTGGTGATTTGAGTATGTTCAGTGGAAAAGGAGGCATAGTTGGCAGAATTTGCATTCAGGACAGAAATCTAGAAGAGTTCAGTGATGATTGTTTTCAGGCGTTCAGTTGCATCTGATGATGTTTTCTGGAGGGGAAGCTAAATGTGTGGATGCTTATTTGAGCAGATTAAAGTTTATGACTAGGGTTTTCTCTTTCCTTTTTAGATGCCTGCAGAAAGACATGGAAAGAAGTGGAAGGAGCATAAGGAGACTCGCTAATATTATTTTAACTTGCCATAATCTCAAGGCAGCTTTTAAAGGCTCTTTTGTTTTTAATGCACTTTCTGAAAAGAAATGCTTGAAGTTAGACATGCCCTGTTCCAAGAATAGGCAAATCTCAGCAGATTAACATTGTTAAATATGCGGTGTGTTAAACGTGCGCTGCTTCGAATTTTATAGCTTATACACTATTGGTCTATCGGCCCTTCCAGAAAAGCACTCATGGGCATGCCTAATGTTAAGCACATGAGCAGTGATGTTAGAAGTCAGCAGTGTTGTTTGTGTGGGTAAGTGCTTTGCTGGATCAGCGCCTAAAGTCCTGTTAGGTGCTGAGCATCCTGATCCATATCCAGCAAAGCACTTACGTCCATGCTTATCTTGAAGTGGAAGAGCCAGTCTAATATTTGTGCATTAGTGTTCACCATAAAATCTCTCTTGGCACAATGACTCACGTGCTTAAAGTTAAGCACCTACCTAAGTATTTTGCAAGGTCAGACCAAAAGCATCCTTGATCAAGTCTTAAATAATTACATGATTTTGTATGAATTGTCTTTTTTTTTAGGGGTGGAGGGTGGGGGGTGCCGGTGTTTGGGGCTTTGGTTTGGTTCGTTGGGGTTTTTTCACTCGTTTATGAAAGTGTATTTGATTCTAGCAGCCATAATTACAAGTTTTAGAAGCTGCATAGCAGAATATGTTGTGTGCAAGTTTCTTTTTCAATATCTAGGCAAGTTCAGCAAGATCGGCTTTTTTGGACTAGAAGTCCATTCTTCAGACATAGTATCATCCAGAATGAAACGAAGTTAAATATATTCTTCAAGGCACTTTATTTTAAAAAATGTATTTCACTAAATTTCATTTACATCCAACCCTGACCAGAAGATCCAGAAGAAGTCACCTAGCTCTGGTTTTAGAGACTGCCTGACAAAGTGTTAACGCTTAAGGTACCTTGTCTCTTTAGAAGGGCACTGGAGAATCTGTATCTTCATTTTGCCCCTTTTATTCTAAGGTATAAAACCTTAGAAACATGTCTAAAATAACATGTATGTTTTGTCTTGAAAACTAAACCAGTACCTATGTAATCTTTCAGGTTAAAAAAGGCCAAAAAAAAAAAAAAAGAGCTGATTACTTATTATTTGTTTTACTCATGTAAAAGACACATTCTGCAGAGTGAAATTCAACCAAAATACCAATCTCGGTCAACATAAGGCATGCAGAAAATGGATGCTCATGAGGCTGGACTTGATCTCAGAAGTCTTTTCCAGCCTCAATAATTCTGTGATTCTGCAGTCTATGTCAGATGTGGTCTGATGTTTGTAAGTTAAACAGCTGTTGGTCAAACTGCCATTAACATCTAGCTCTTTACTACAGAGCTGTTTTTAAAGCAATAGTTTAATGATGGTATTTGTAAGATAATAAATACATACTTCTGTAAATTTTAACTGTGCTCCCAGCTCACAGACACCTGCAGCAAATGGCCAAAAGTATTCTGAAAAGCTCGAATGTATTTGAAGCATTCCCAATAAGAAATAAGAAAATATCTTGCTTCTACTCTGGCAATTTTTTCCTTAACTCGAATGAGAACTCTAAGAGCTGATCAGGCCATTGCTGAAAACTAAATAGCATATTCAACTTTCTTCTCAACTGATTCTTATCAAACGTTTCAGAATATGAAAAACTTGAACTATTACCCATATAGGAGGGCTTAGGTTGGAAGGGGCCGTAGATATCATCCACTCCAGAAATCAGGTGTGAAAGGAAATGTAGTCTGAGTGCTTGCTTTAGAGATTTGCACTGGTTTCTTTTTGTTACTGTTAATTTTATCTGGTTAATAAATGTGCAATATCCCCTTTCAAGGAAAAAGTATTTATTTTAACCTAGTTTTCTAGGCAGTTCTGCAAGAACATTGTAAGGCTCTAAGATGAAATTTCTATTTTTCTAGCTTATATTTTTTTTTAAAATGCTTGATGGTTGAATAAGATTATGTATTTCAGTAAAATGTGGTTCCATTTTATGGTAAGGTTTTAATTAATGTATAATTAATGTACAAAACAATACAATAAATAAATAAATACCTTTGGAATAATTTGTTGATTATTACTTCCTTCATTTCACAGAGAAATACTGTGCTGGTTTGAGGCTAATTGGAATATTTTAATGAAAGAAATTGGGTCATTGGTTGTGAAAAGAAAACAATGATGAAGTCTGTATCGTTCATTGGTTTGCTGAAAGGGATAAAAAGCCAAAATGTCAACAGTTTGTCTGTGACGCTGCTCCCTTTTGCTTCTCCTTTGATCTGCTGTAGTACCTCTCCATAAATCTTGGCTAACAGAAAACAGTGTAAGCTTTGCTTGTTGGTTGTTTGTCTGTCTGGGAAAGTAGAGAGAGAAAGAGAGGGTAGCTTTGAGCCCCTTCTGGGCAGTTTCCTTTTTCCAGTAGGGAGTTTGGCTTTCTGTGTTATTTCCAATTTGTATATAACTGTGAATAGTTGTAAATGTATTGTGTGTCTGTGCTTGTAAGTTGTGCTGTGCTGTAAATACACCTTCCTCTTACTTCCAAGCCACCTGAGCTAGTCTGGTAAATTCCAGTAGTGTTGGGGTGAAGGTTCCTAACCCACCACAAATAGAAAGGAAAATGCAGTGCAGTCAGACTGGTAATACTGTTAGCGTCCACAAGGCAGTCAGCCATTCTTAGACTAGGTTCATCCTGAGATAAGTATGAGTCTGAAAGTGCATTAAGACAGATTCAGCAAAGCAGTTAGGGTAGCCTTTGAGGATCTTACTGTACAGATACTCTAGTGAAAGCCCATTTCTGTGTACACATAATGATACTCCAGATATTTTGATTTTCATGAATGTGGAAGTGAATCTGAGTGGTGTTGGCATGAGGAGAGTAGAGGTGAAGGGAACGTTGTGATACTCATGTTAAGTTACTTTGCATCCTTTGCCATTATGTCTGCACTGTGTAAGTGCTCCATCACAGACTTACACGGAACTGATAGACAATTCTTTTCCATGTACTTCTTAGCAGACAGTTAATCAAACACAAGGTAGAAACTGTTCCTCTGCCAAAATATTATCCTAGTATCACCATGAAGTCTTCAAGGCTGTTAGGAAACTTATTGTCATTTTGTTGGTAAATGCCTAGAACAAGGGGCAAAGCAAAGGTGGTGAATTTTTATTTAGCAGTTCAAGTTGGTTTATTTGTATTTATCAGCTCAAGTGCCTGGAGCTTAGCTCTCTAATAACCTATCTGCACAATTGCTTTGTCTCATAGGGTCTCTCACATTGCAGATTGCCCAGATTTTCCAAAGCTGCCTTTTAAAGTGCGTTTGGTACCCTGAGATGGTTGCAAAGCCAGCGGTGTTGTCTCAGGTAAAACAATGTCTCAGTGAGGCTCCTGCCCGGCAGTGTTGTCTCAGGTAAAACAAAGTCTCAGTGAGGCTCCTGCTTTTTCAAAAAGGAGAGTGGCAGACAAGTGCTGTGCTTTAAAATCTGACTTCTAATTGGGGGTTATGTTCACCTTTCGTCTTTTCTGTGGAAGGGACGGATTCTGTCTCCAAAGATGCTAGCTGGGTGCAGCCACACCTCCCCTTGCCTTCAGCCCTCCAAGAAAACTCTTAAAACAGACACCTGTATTCATGAGGACAGCCAAAATCAAAGCTTTTTGCAAGCCTACAGATGAGTGCCACTGATCCTGGTTCTCAGTGGAACTACCAGGTGCTTCCTCTTGAATTTCCTTGTGTAACTGGCATTGCCAAAGGATCTTCCCAAACATTTCTAACTCGATTTAGTAGGAGTGAGAGTAAAGTAGATGTTGTACTGCCTGACCGTGTAGTCAGTGCTAGGTCAGAGAAACCGAGCGGAATGGTTACAGACATTGGAGGTTAGGGATAACTGAAGTTTCCTTGAATGAAGTCGTGAGGGTGTCCATTCCATGTCACTTTAAGCACCTCAAAGTTGTCTCTGTGCAACTCTCCACCCTACAGGTTATATTCTGTTTCCACTTTCGCACTGTTTTCATTTGCAGGCCAATAAAAGAATAACTGAAATTTTGCCCTATTGCTTTCCCCTCCCCACATCAAATTACTGTTCTGTGTTTGAGAGAGCAAAGCTTTTGATAATTGCACAATCCGCTCTCTGGTGCCTAAGACATTCCCATCAGCTCACAAGGAAGCGCTCAGGAGTTCTTGATCTGCGAGCAACAAGGACAGGTAAGTTAATCTGGGCCTCTCACCCCTTTTCCAGATGTATTCGTGTGACTGATTTTAAGGAGTTTTAGCCCCTTAACTTCCAGTTACTGCATCTCAGCTGTTAACTGCCCCCTGCCCCTTTGACTGTGGTGCTCTGACTGGTTGTGTGAGGCACATTCAGCTTTTCGGCATGACTTTAACCTGCAACCAACAGCCAGAGGGTCGTAACTGTTTAAGCTGTTAAGGCTCAGCTGAAAAAGGATATCCAAGTGCACTTCAACTCTCTGTCCCTCAACCTTCAATCTATAAGCTGTGAATTATGTCTCCCTACCTCGTCACAGTAAGTTGTGACAGTTACTAGCTCAGAGGATTACAGTTTAAATAAAAATACTTTTAAAACTGAATGTGGTGAACTTTATGTGAACTTCTTTGAGTTCCCACCTGCTCACCACAGGAGGAGTACCTCTCTGGAGACCAGAGCTACACAGAGACACTGGCTTGCTCCATTTCTGGAAGAGCCAAGATTGCCACTTGGTTCGTAACACTGTCAGGCAGACAACCTGCTGCAGTGTAACGGAGCCCTTACCCAGGTTCCTAAATTATGACAGAGGGAAGTTTTGCTCTAGATCTAGGTCCTGGGTTGTTGGTTTGGACTGGGTTCTACCAAACAGATGCTTTGTGGAGGATTTAATGCTGCCATTTGTTCCTACAGACAAAAAACGCTACAATTTTTGTGCTTCTCTGTTAGAATTTTACTACCTTTAGTAAGCACAAACTGCAATGTCTGTCCTGCCTGAAGTCTAGTTAGACCATAAGCCTAAAAGAAAAATAGAGGGGTTAGCAGCATGGTTGCTCCTGAGGTATCTCAGCAAATGGCAGGTTCTTTGGCAACTTGCAAGGCCTGTGAAGACAAGGCAAGAGTCCCTGTGCGCAGGACAGGATGTCAACCTTTGCAAGTGCTCCACAGCCAGCACAGGCGGCAGTGTGTGCTCTGCTCGAGCTCTAAGCAGATGGAGCAGTGGCAGAATTGGATTGAGACTGAAATGAGGACACAAGTTTGAATGTAGTGGAGAAAACTAGCAGAGAAAGACATGATCACCCCACTCTGCTCAACATTTGTCAGAATGCACCTGGAGAACTGCATCAGTTCTGGTCTCCACGATTCCAGAAAGATACGGATAGACTGGAGAGGGTCCAAAGGAGGGCCACAAAGATGATTGAAGAGCTGGAGATCCTGCCATATAAGGAAAGACTGAAGGAATTTGGTCTTTTCTCCCTGGTGGAGAAAAGGCTCATGGAAATATCATCAGAGTGTTCCAGCAGTTAAAGATAAATTGGGGTCTCTCATCGTAAGGAGACACACAGAGCAGACAAGGGGCAATAGAGAGAAGTTGCACTGGGAGAGGTTTTTATCTCAATATAAGACATTTTTTTACACCAGCTGACCTTTCAAGGTCCCTTCCAACCTTGGCTGTTTTATAATCCTATGAAATCTGTAATGGATATGCTGCCACAGTACTGCAGCAAGGGTGCTATGTCCTATTTCCCCCAGCAAGTTGTTTAAAGAGTGTCAATTCAGCAGTGGAGGCCTTCAGAAAAGGTCTTCTGCTTTGTTTTTTGTTCCTAAGGCAAGCTGTCCCTGCGTGTATATGTCAGGCTACTGCTTGGTGACCAGCAGCATGAGCCAAATGATCACAGAATCACAGAACCTTAGAGGTTGGAAGGGACCTCCAGAGATTGAGTCCAACCCAGGATCACCTAGGGTAGTCCAGAAAGGAATGCATCCAGGTGGGTTTTGAAAGTCTTCAGAGGAGGAGACTCCACAGCCTCTCTGAGCAGCCTGTTCCAGTGCTCTGTGGTGTCCTACAGTGACTGGAGTACTTTTTTTTGCAGGAAGTTATGGAGGCAAAAAGGATCATTATAGGAACTAATGGAAAAGTGGGCAAAGGGTCAGCGAGGAGAGAGAGCTTGGACAGCACAGGGCAGCAAAGAGGACCACTTTTCAGTTCAGCACTTTTCCATCCTCTCATTTTGTCTGGGAGTTGTGCCGCAAACATTCTTCTTTACTCGTGCCAGTGGTATGTGAAAAGCAGTAGGTAGCAGGCAACCACTAAAAAGCAGTAACTCAGAATGGACACGCTGCTCCATGGCCAGAAGAAAACATCACTGGACGTTTTTAAAAGAACACCACCACAGAAATGAGTTTGCCAGTAGCACTTGCAAGGATCAGAGAGATTTTTGGGTCCAAAGTTTTCCAGGGCCTTTTTCAGCAGTTCTTTGTAGAAGACTGTTTATTTTTACAGCGTACAAAAAAAAGGAGTCCTGCTTGGCTTTGAAGACCACAGAGAGATGAAGTATCTGTCCCAGAGGACTTGCAGAGTAACTACTAACAGTGACATTCTCAGATGTCCTCCTGTTTGTGCCCGTGTGTTCTGCTCTATGTATGTGTTGCTATTTCCAGTCCTGCCAAAGTGTAACCACACAGATCCTGCTGAGCAGAACGGGAGTTGTGCAGCTAAGTTCTGCCCTGAAACGAGCAGTGTGTATTAACATATTTAGGCATACATAGGTTGGCAGGGCCTAAGCCATTACACTCACGATACCCTGAGCCAAGGGCAGGGCTTGGGGAGGGAAGGAGAGCTCCAGTGGGTCAACACCTGGTTGCATGCCTGATGTCAACAGGAATCTGGAATTTACGAAAATAGGACCCACTTTGAGGCTTGAGGTCTGCTAGGGGGAGAGAAGATCCACCTGACAAAATGGAAGAAAAGCATTTTTGCCAATAGGCTCACCAACCACGTAAGGACAGCTGAACTAGGGAGGGCGAAGGAAGGAGGCAGTGGAGGGCACCGAGGCTGGTGGGGAGGCTGGAGCACAGCCCTCTGAGGAGCAGCTGAGAGAGCTGGGGTTGTTCAACCTGGAGAAGAGGAGGCTCAAGGGAGACCTTATTGCTCTCTGCAGCTACCTGAAGGAGGTTGTAGCCAGGTGAGGGTTGGTCTCTTCTGCCAGGCAACCAGTGCCAGAACAAGAGGACAGAGCCTCAAGCTGCACCAGGGCAGGTTTAGGCTGGATGTTAGGAAGAAGTTCTTCACACAAAGAGTGATTGCCCATTGGAATGGGCTGCCCAGGGATGTGGTGGAGTCACCATCTCTGGAAGTGTTTAAAAGGAGGCTGGATGAGACAGTGCCATGGGTTAGTTAATTAGAAGGTGTTAGGTGATAGGTTGGACTCGATGATCTCGAAGGTCTTTTCCAACCTGGTTAATTCTGATTCAGATTCGGATAATCCAGGTTAAGTGAGGTAGCAGTGCACTAGATGAAAAGCAGAGGCTGCAGTTGGATAACTGTAACACTCCACCAATTACAAAGCAGGGCAGAGGGACACTTGCCTCAAGCATGATCACAGCAGGAGCACATTGTCCCTTTTGAGCACGGTGTTGCACACGGTGAGGGTGGTCCATCAGTAGTACACGGGGGCCACGCCTCGCTCTTCTGCTCAGGTTCCTTGCTTCCTGGGGGGCTCTGTCCTCATTACCACTGGGCACGCCAGCAGTGCCAAGCATATGCACTGCTCGTGGCCTACTGTGCTGATAGCACCACTAACTTCTTTTTTTTCCTTTAGCATCATATCAGCTGCAAATATTCCTAGGAAAGGATTTGTGCATTTGGCCAATTTGTTGTAAAATGCATATTTGCAGAGGACCAAAATGAAATTATTCTCTTAATCTGTGAGACTTTTATTTTTGCCTCTTACTGAAGCAGCCATGCAGCGCTAGTCTGCTGGTGTTAGAGCTGTGCTTAGTTGTCCAGTGGGCTTTGATCTCCTGACAGTGCACTTTCAGGTTTCACGTGGGATGAGAATGAGAAGGGAGGGGCTGCTTTAATGATGTCCTCTGGGAGACCAAGAGAACAATTTAAAATCAGATCATGAGAGCAGGCTCAGTGAGTAGGTAGGAAAAGTGAGCAGGGATCTTTAGAAGCCAGGGACAGAAGAGTACATGTCCTGAAGCCAAAAACATCACCACTCATTCCCAGCCTAAGAGCTGCAGGCACAGCAGTAGGCACGTTTTCCCAGCAGGGATCTCCGGGCTATGGGGAGAGGGTAGTGTCCCCTCAGGTCCAGCAGGCGTGTCCTGGTACTTCCACTCAGCGTCTCTAAGAGACCTGCGCTCAGCTGAAGCAAAACCAACAGGTGTGGGTTTTATTTTCCTCTCACATCAGCAAATGTGAGCTGACTGACCAGAGGAGGAGTTTAAAAGCTGAGAATGGCACCCGAATGGTCTGGGTTCAGTTCCGTGCTTGCTCAAATGGTACAGTGAGAATTGGGGAGAGATACACATTCAGTTTATTTATTTGCTTTGGGGAGAGATACACATTCAGTTTATTTATTTGCTTTGGGGAGAGATACACATTCAGTTTATTTATTTGCTTGTTCAGTTATTTATTTATTTGTTTGCTTTTCATTCACAGGAGTAGGAAAAATAGAAGTCTTTGCTTTTCCCTGTCAGTGACTTTGGGATGCCTTGAGCTCCTTGAGCCGAGGAGCGTTTCCTCAGCTGTGTTCATATATCTCTTGGCTGACCTGGTTTTCAATTGTCTCCCTGTAATCACAACTGTAAGAGTTTTTACTTAGTGAAGACTACAGATTCTGACCACTGAAAATATTCATTAAACAAAGACATTCTCCATGAATGCTCCTAAATGCTTTTTGGTCTTGTCTAAAATTCCATGCCACTTTTCTGAGTACACCACTGTAGGTCGTTACAGCCTCGCTCTAAAACGTGTGTGTTTACCAGTGAATATGTGATTGAAACATCTTAGTAAAACTTCATTCTTGAAGATATTCTCTTCCTTGGGCCCCAGATTCCTGTTGATTTCAACTGGGCTCCAGTACAGCCCTTTGCCTATGCTTACTGGCTGCCAGCATTGGACTGCTGTTGGTCTATTACACCCGGAGGAGTAGTATGAAACGAATGACTAAGGGCAGAGGAGAGTTACACAAAGGCTGCTGAATAAAGCCTGTAACAAACCAGAAAGAACAGGGGGGGAGATGAAGTGGAGGGAATGTGGGTTGTGCTGCACCAGGCTCTAGACTGGCACTATGTGCTGCATTACAAGATCCACGGGGCTGAGCAGAAGGCCCACAGCCCTGCTTCATGTTTGGTACTAACCTGCAGCACATGGTGCTCACCAGGCAGAGTATCCTTCAGCTCCCGGCCCAAGGACACCACCTGGCCAGCTTGGCTAGATGGCTGATGCTCAATAAACTGGGAACCAGCATGGTTCTTCACAGAATCATAGAATCAGCCAGGTTGGAAGATACCTCCAAGATCATCCAGTCCGACCTCGGACCCAGCCCTGTCCATTCAACTAGACCATGGCACTAAGTGCCTTGTCCAGGCTTTGCTTGAACACCTCCAGGAAGAGCAACTCCACCACCTCCCTGGGCAGCCCATTCCAATGCCAATCACTCTTTCTGTCAAGAACTTCCTCCTAACATCCAGCCTATATACAGCAGAACTTGAGGCTGTGTCCCCTTGTTCTGTTGCTGGTTGCCTGAGAGAAGAGACCACAACCCCCACCTGGCTACGGCCTCCCTTCAGGTAGTTGTAGACAGCAATGAGCTCACCTCTGAGCCTCCTCCAAGCTGAACAACCCCAGCTAGCTCAGCTCTTGCCCCGGTGGCTAATCAAACGAGTTTCGAAAGAAACAGTGCAAACAGTAAACATGCAGTAGCATCCCAGTTTAAGCAGGCTGGAGGTGAAGACAGAGCTGCAAGCACTTATTTGTGCTTTAAAAGACTACTGGAAACCTCCCTTTGAAGGATGAGTTAAGCAGCCTCATTGTCACGTCGTTGCCGCATTTTGAAGTTAAACAGCTCCGTGATCTATGAACTCGAATCACACAGTTAATTACCCCACGTTCCCCCTCCTCGCCGGGCTCTTGAAATACATTATATTTCTTTGACAGTCCGCTGAGAACAATGTCTGCTTTTGTGACAGCGACACTGCCAGTGGTGTAAAAATCTATGCGTCTGTCAGGTTTCCCCATGTGAAACATAATTGCTTAATTTCCATTTGAAAGTACATCCCTGACACTGGAACAACGTAGACACACCAAGGATAACAATGATTTCCTGACACCTACAATGGGGCATAATGCGGTAATAAATACGTGTGCAAAATGAATGCTCCGCACACAGAGGGAGCAGGTCTGAATTTACAGCTGCAGATGAAGTGTTTCTCGGGAAAGGAAAAAAAATAAAAAGAAAGAAACCAACAGATTAGCATCAGTGTGAGTCTATGTCAACCAGATGGCTTGCTATGGAAAAAGAGCTTCCCTGCTTTATTCCAGTAACCCTGGCTAACAGGCTGAATGTCTGAGATGAGAAGAGAAAAATGATCTCATTCAGTTGGGTTGGGTTTTTTTGTTGTTGGGTTGTTTGTGGGGTTTTTTTGGTTTTTTTCCTTCTTGCATACATACAGCTTGAGCTGGAGCAGAGTAAAAGCTCTGAAAAGAACACAGAAGTTGTTCCCTATCAGTGGCATGTGATGGACCAGGAATGCTTACAAACGAGGGTTCAAGAATTGCAGAAAGCATAGTGGAGAGCACTGCCAGCTGGGAGGAGGAGAGCCCTTAGGGAACTGTCGCTGGCTCTAGCCAGGCATCTACACTGCACCTTGAAACGTTAATGTCCTTTTTCTTCAGACCTGTCTCTCCCTTTCATGGCCTCTAGAAGGTTTGGAGCAGAGGTCATCTAACCAGGCCCCAGTTCCTAGTATCCTTAGATGTTAACGTGATGCCAGCCATGGCCAGGCATGTTGGTTCTACTCTGCCAATGGATTCGGCAATGGAGCATATAGGCAGTTCTTGTGAAGGCAGCTACACTGGGTTACTGCCTGATGCAGGGCACCGCACCTCACTTCAGCCATGTAACTGAACACTTCGTTAGGAGCAATTTCCTCTGGAGTCTATGCAGACAGAAGCATGTCTTCATCTGAGTATTGACAAAGGTGTTACTCTCTACAGATTGTGGGGGAGAAATCTTAGTGCATTAAGACTCTCAGCTTCGCCTGAGGTTCAATGGGATGAATCCAGGCTCAGATGCCTACCTTCAGGGCAACAATGCTCTCCTTTACCAGAGCAGGTCAGGATCTTAATCCCTTATCACTTCTCCCTGAAGGCACTTGCAGTTTGACAGGTAAGTGGCCATAACTGGCAGTTTGAAGAAGGCCAAGTGTAATTATCTTTATAGACTTTTGAGATCCAATAGTGGTTTTACAGCAGTGGTTTGCTGCTGAAGTATCCTTTGAGAAGATCTTTTGCACAATGGTTCTTAGGTCAGACACCTTCTTTGGACAACATGCTTCACGGAGTGGGCAGTGTGGCTTGGGGTTTCTGGATTCCAGTGAGAATTAAATGCATGTTAGTGACATTGTGATGAGAGCCATCCTACAGAGAGGCTGTAAAAGTAATTGGAGTGATTTGACCTCTCTTTTCTCTAACAAATAGTGATATGTGACTGTGCATCAAGAAACAGGAGACACGAGTCCTCCTTGTAGCAGAAGGTGTGACACCGTTTGAGTGGATCCGCTCCAGGGCTAGGGTATGATTCACAGGGCAAGAGTTGAATGGTTATTTTTGGGGTTGGGTTTTTTTCCCCTTCGTTTAAATCCTGTGCCCAATGGAAATTTCTCACAGTAAGAAGGGAGGAGGATGTTTAACTTTGATTTGGTCTATGGTAGAATTAATGTGCGTGGAATATCCAGTCCTTGATTCTTTACTTGTCTTTGGCAGTGAATGAATGTCTGTCATTGTGAATGTCTACAAAATTACTATTTTAATGACCTGTTTGCTTCAATTAAGGCCTAGCTATTATCTTTCCTAGAGGCAGAGGGTTGGGGAGGGGGGAGACAGAGTGGGAGGAGAAAAAAAAAAAAGCTGATCACTAGGATGTGAGTAGAACATTTAAGGGGCCAGTTGAAACCGAGAGTGGATTTGGAAGGGCTGTGTGATGAATCTGTGACATTGCAATATTTCAATCATCACATTTCAGATTCTGGTTCATGCATCATTTGCTATGAAAGTTTTGAGATTTTAATCAGTGTTTCAAGAGTAAATTGATACAGCCTAATCATTTAGAATCTCTGGCAGGAGACCAAAGTGTATAATGTTAAGTGTATGTTCTGTATTATAAAAGCTGCTTGCTGAAAATTAATCGAGTATTCCCGTGCTAGATAATGTTTCTCCATTCCCCAGAGCCCATCCCTTTGCGTGCGAGTGTTTTCCCAAGTGCGATGCAGATGCCAGAGAATAGGTGAATACATAACACATGTAAAAGACTGGCTCAGTTAGACACAGCACAGTATCAAGCCTGCTAACCTCGCTGGCTCGATTGCGGGGCTGCTTATTTGTCTGCGTGATGTGTAGGAGGAGAACTGCTGGGCACAAAATGAAGAAAGAATGTAAAAAGGAAAGAAAGCATTTTCCTTAGAAGTAAAATAGAGGAAAGCTTGTGCTGCGACCCTAACTGATGTAAAAAATGGGAGACGGGTTTGCATTTCTCCTGATGACTTAGGTGGGCTTGGCAGAACGAGCAACCCAAGTAAGTGACACAGTTGGCAGCCAGCACATCTAGGCAGCAAACGAGCCACCACACTCTGTATCCGGAGGCTCGGCCCGCGCCCGCGTTCCGCTCGTCCTCCATCGCGTACCTTTGGCAGTGCTGGTAAAAAGCATGTGTTCAGAGATGAGGAGCTGGGCTCACCTTCAATTTGCCAAAAGCCAACAGTGGGTGGCCATAAGCATTATTTATGCTCCATGCTGACATTTCTGATACAAACCATTTCCATCTGGAGAGGTTGGTTTCTCAGGGGGACTTGGAGCCCTTTTGCAAAGAGAGGTTGTTTTTGAAGCTTCCCCTGGTACACAAGCAATAGGTCCAAATACTTCTGAAGAGTTCAAATACTCCTGCTGCCTGATTCATGGCTATGCACTGGGGCTCCCCACTGAATCTCACCACCACAAGGATGTTCTTCCCGGTATCTTGGTTGAAGCTGTCCTGACTCACTCATTCTCGATGTCATGCACAAGAAGACGGATGCTCTCTGGCTGCAGTTGGATCTTGCTTCCTTCAGCTCCAGTCTCAAGACCCACTTACCACACATTCACTTCCTTTTGTTTGCACAGTGACTATTTTTAGACAGTGGAATAAAATCAACACCCATCTTCTCACCTTCTCATAAGATGCATGCCTGCTTCTCTGAACTGAGCACACCAAGAGTTTGAAGCCTATTTGTACACATTCCAGGCACATCCCAGCACATCTCCTTAAAACCTCCAGCCACAAAAAGAGGACAAAGACAGCATTTCTTTCAACAGCTTTGGCTAGGACACTTAGCCTCCCCCTCTGACAGCCTCTTTTTGCCTCTTTGCCTCTTTTAAAGCCCCAAGGCAATGAAAGGAGAGCATTTGTTTGGGGTCACTTCAAATGCTTCAGTCAGCCAGAATTAATTGTTTCATTCTGCTGAATATTGGGATTTTTTTTCTTTCTGTTTCAGTTCATTGCATAGCCTCCTCCCCAAATGGAAAATCAATAATTCTCAGTGGTCTTAATCAAAGCACACTCATTACCAAGCCTTTCAAGATCAGATATGGTCCATAAGATGGAAGAGGGAGATAGCTGGAAGGAGGTAGTCCTGCTGTCCTTAGGAGAGAATGTCTCAACACACTCAAGCAACTCCTTTCTGCTCAAGAAGGTTTGTAGTCCCTTGCCTCCATACAGGGCCTGTTTTGATTAAGACCATCATAGAAAGGTCATGAGTACATTTGCTGGGTGCACTCATACCATATCTCATTTACTGAGCAGGGAAATCCCACGTCTGGCTTCCCCCTCAGGGCCCTGTCATTCCACAGTCATACATTTGCCATTCCCCTCTGCACTACTCTCTGACCTCTGTTCCAAAGGACAGTTAGCTGGCCTCATCTGTCAGCAGCTTACTCATTGCCCAGGGGCCACAAAATAGCTGAGGGGTGTCCTCTCAGTAGGTCCCCTGCTCCCGAAAAAGTCCTGAAGTCTAAGGCTGTAGCCATTGCTCTATTGCCTGACCTTCTGACGTGCTGTCTTCTGTCACTGAAGAAGGTACTTGGGTGTCCTATGGAAAGGCTTCATGTTCACCATCCAAAAAAAGTAGCATTTTAGGGAAATGCAGTTTAGTTGCCCACTCTCAAATTAGCAGAAATAATGCAAGTGTTTCATCACTACTTCTCTGCTCATGGTTGCACTTCTTTTGCAGGGTGGTGAGCAGGAAATAGAAACAGGGTTTCCAAGAAGGCAAAATACTCCTAAGGCTCAAATCCAATCCCCTCTTCAACCCTGGGGTTGAAAGCTACTTTTTGAAGAAGTGGATGACTCAGTGACCAAAACCTTCATCTTCTCCCCTGGTTTCATTTGGACAAAGAAAACATTTCTCCAAGGATGGGAGGCCAAGGTCTTTTTTTACAGATCATGGAAGAGCCTAAATATCCTTCAAAGGTATTGTAGTCTTAACACTGAATGCCAGAAAACATAAAGGACTCTTCTTCATCCAATACACCTCTGCACTGGGACAACCAGGCATAAAACCTAACAAAGAGCTAGAAATTCTGGGCTGCTAGGGCTGAACATCTCCTGCCTAATGTTCAGAGTCCACTTCTTCCTTCCTGTCACTAGCTGCTTATTCACCACAGGACTGTGGCCATCCAACCACACCTGGTCACATTTGCTGTTCCTTTCCAGAAGCAGCCTGTGAGTTGTGTTAACTTTCAGTAGCCGTTAAGAATCCCAGGGAATAAGCAAACTGTCTGCACTGGGCCATCTGGGTTATCTCAGAAAGCCTCCTTACAAACTCCCTCCTGCTCTGTTCCTATCAGATGTTCTGTAACACAGGAGTTGCTGCGATCCACAGTTCTCTCATTTCTCCAGCCCCATCAAACCCATAAGCCCCCCTGCAAATGCCCTACTCCTCTCTTAGTTCATCTCTGCATCTCCCAAATCACAAAAGAAATGTGTTGACATCAGGACTTTCCTTTCTTTTCCTTATTCTCTGTATCTTTCACTTGGATCAGCTAAACATGGTGCTGCTGACTGCCCAGCCTAGTGCAGGCCACTACATCAGTGCAGGTACATCTATGTGACCTGTCGTGGGCTGGGGCACCTGGCTCTGCACAGCACTGCTGGAACACACAACTCTGTAAGCTGTGTGAATGTAATTAGCACAACTAGCTCTAACAGGCCATAATAATAACCACACCTCAGTGCTGCCTTCACTTGGTTTCCGGTCAGGGAGGCTAGAGGTGTGCTCATGGAGATACGGCATGGTGAATTAATGCTTGCCAGCTTTTCAGGAGCTACAAGCACTTTTGTGCTCTTTTGTCTCCCAGCAACAGACCTGAGAGTGCTTGTGAGACCTTTTCTGTGCATGACAGAAAGGAAAGGACTGTGAAGGATGAGAGCCCCAGATTCCTCTTGTTCGTGTTCTGACCTTTGTTAAAGCTTTCTGTGTCTGCTTCTTCTCAAGCAAAATCAAATGGTGCTCGTGCAGCTCACTGAGGTGTCTGATGCTCCTACAGTGAGGAAGCTAAACTGTGTCAAGTGGTAACCAAGCTACCATGCATCGTTTATGAGGTCTGACCTTGGAAATGCCTGCAGTAAAAAAAAAAAAAAAAAAAAAAAAAAAGAAGAAATCACAGGCAAAACAGTTAGGCAAATCTGTGCAGACATCAGGGTGTGACAGAGCTCATCATCATGAGGATCAAGGGCCCAAAATTACTGCCCTACCCAATTCTGTAAATCCATGGCTTCCAAAGTTCTTCTTTCTTGTTCGTGTGCATACTGCCAGCTAGTGAACTTGAGTCTGCTAGCATGAGGCATTCCCAGTCTCCACAGGTCACAGAGAGCCCAGGTTAAAAATATCTGCTATAGCTGTAAGTAATAACTCTTCTCTACTTGCTATTCCAGACCTTGGAGAACGACATAATCTTGGTTTCTTAGCCAGATCATTATGAGGGCTGCCTACTACCGGATCTCTGGCTTCCCATGCTTAACTTTGTGCTGCGCTTCACTTGTGAATGAAATCGAGCGTAGGGAGCCAAAGTCCTTGGTCATTGTTACCTCTGAATCTTCTGTATAGTGCAGAGAACTTAAATTATGGCTCCAGATGCAGCTCGTAGATACTTGCCCTCATCTTGTTATGTTTTTTATTAAAATGGTCCCTCAGGGAATGTTGTGCTCACAAACCAAAGTTTGGAGGCTCTCTTCTTTTTTAAAGGGTAGTTGCTATGCCGAGACATTATAGCTCATCATCATCGCCATCATCTTTATATTAGCTGAAACAGAGAAAAGCTCCAGATTGCATTTGATTTTTTGGAAATATATAATAAAATTTCATGTTCTTCCATTTTGGGACTCAACAGCAAAAGTACTGGAACACTTCTGTTTACCATTTTTATTAGACAGTACCGGCATTCTTAAAGTCTGGAATGAAAACTCATCATCCTTTTCCATTACAGTGCTAAATATTGAGCTTTCTGCAATTTATTGTTCCTTGTTTTTCATGTATTAGGACAAAACACTAAGCCTAGGACGTCCATTGTCATTGCTAAAGCTCAGTGTCCTTGTCTGGTTGGAAATCCACTCTTGATTGTTCTCTTTTGTACGCTCTTCATTAAGCCAACTGGCTTCAGCTGCTGGCAGATAACAAGTGAGAACAAAAAGAAGTGTTAAAAAACAGTGCCAGGAAGAGCTCCAAGCAGTGCTCAGTGTGAACAGATCTAGCTTGCTAGCCACTGCAGGAGAAAAGTCTGGTCAAGTTCACAAGCCCCTTTCTTAGACGCCTGCGCTGTCCTGCGAGACTCTCTTGCTCTCCTGAGCAGGGTTAGTGCTCTGCATCCCTCTCTGGCTGAGAGAGCTGCTACTTCTCTTCTGATTTCTTTTGTCATCTGTCATATCACAGGTTCTATAGGTCACGTACTAAAAGCTTCAGAGCAAACTGTTGTAGAAACTTGTTCATGCGAGACAGAGGAGAACGGGTGGGCTGAAGCATAACTCAGCAGATCAAATGCATGTAAAATGGCTTGAACTGGACATACCAGACTCAAGAAGCAAAGCACCAAGTCCTGGGAATGATTCCATTCTGCTTTGCAACTGTTACCCAGCGGGCCAGAGGTGATGATGTGCTGAGGAAGCGAGATTGTAAAAGCACAACGTGGCTGAATTCTTATATCTTAGGGTTTTTGTTTGTTTGCTTGCTTTTCATGAAGCTGTACTGACTCCTCTACCTCCATTTCCCATGAAGCCAACAGCAATTTTATGATATCTCTAGGAGATTCCAATGCAATTTTATGATATCTCTAGGAGATTCCAATGCCTCCAAAAATGCTTTTGAAAACTTACTGATGAAGACGATTTGTGACTTGTACTGGGCTTTGGTGAGGCCACAACTTGAGTGTTGTGTTCACTTTTGGGCACTGCAATATGAGATGTGGAGGTGCTGGGTCAGGTCCAGAGGGAAATGAAGCTGGTGAAGGGCCTAGAGACTAAATCTTATGAGGAATGACTGAGGGAGCTGTGGCTGTTTAGTCTGATGAAGAGGAGGCTGAAGGGAGACCTCATTGCTGTCTACAACTACCTGAAGGAACACTGTGGAGAGGCTGGTGCTGGTCTCTTTTTACAGGTGGTTGGAGACAGAACAAGGGGGAATCCTCAAGCCGAGACTGGGTAGCTTTAGATTGGACATTAGGAAAGAGTTTTTCACAGACAGAGTGTCAGGCACTGGAATGAGCTGCCCAGGGAGGTGGTGGAGTCACCAAGCCTGGATATGTTGAAGGGTCATTTGGATGTGATGCTTAGGGATCTGGTTTAAGGTGAATCTTGTAGAGTAGGAACATCAGTTGGACTTGGTGATCCTGAGGGTCTTTCCCAATCTGGATGTTTCTCCGATTCTGTGATTCTGTAAACGTTCTTTGCCGTAACATCATCCACCTGTCTGAATGTGAACTCCGCTGTGAGCAGCCCAGGTTAGTGCTGTATGTAACGGCAGTGTGAAAAAGTCAGATTAGGTTGTATAAAACTGCTTCAGCTTGTGTCAAAGGGTCCCACATATTGCAAAATTTTAAATCTGGATCTTAGCATGGATTGCTATGGTGGGAACCTGTAGTGGTTCCCTTTAGCTATGGCTGGGTTTCATTCTAACATGCAGTCCCTACTGCCAAATCCCATTGCTGCTGTGCAAGTCCACCAGGCAAGAGCATTGCTTTCCACTGCCTGACCTGACCCTGAGTGTTTGGTCTAGAAACATCTAGGAACCAGGTACAAACCCAGGTCAGCAAACAAAGACACAGCTTCCACCAGCCACAAGCAGAGCTAAGTTGTCGGGGGTGTGGAGACGCCAGTAGCAAAGCCAAAGGGCCAGATTTTATATGGATTTAGTTCCCCTGCTCCCAGGGCAAACAGGAAGACTGGAGCACAAAAAATGCTGTGGAAAAATAATTTGGCCCTCAGGGCATTATTTGTCATAGCAACCGGACGAGGTATGACCTGGCTTTACTAGGCTCATCTGGATCATCCCCATCCCATCTGCCTTTGTGTGAAATAAAGTATCAGAACCATTGTGAAACGAGCTTTTGATGTACTCCCTGACAGCAGATCTGCTTGTGGTGAGCAGTTGCTTGTCATCAGTGCACTCTGTAACAGTGACCACTTCACTGCCCAGGCTTCCGACAGCATCTGCCTCCAGAAGGATTTAGGGGAAGGTGACCACAGCTAGTACTCTGAGGAACCTGGACACCAAGGACTTCAGAAATTAGTGGGAAGGAAGGTAAGGTTTAAAGAGCTAGGCTGTCATCCATTTTACTGTCCTTTAACGAGCACAGGATCGCTTGGATTCTCACGTTCACACAAGAGTGTGTGTAGTTGCCAAGCTGTTTGTGTAAGCAGCTATCACAGAGCTATGGAGTAATGCTTCCAGAGAGGGCTTAGACAGATTCAGAGAGGCTAGGTCCATGGTGGCTGTTAAATTTGGTGGTCTGGACACAACCCCAGGCCTAGAGGGTCTTTAAGCTGATGGTTGGCAGAAATCAGGAGAGGATGCCAAGCAGAGCCTCAGTCTCTGCATTTCCAATTCTTAAGGCTCTTCCCTAAGGATTTTCTGCTGGCTCCTGCTAGAATTCTGAGCTAGATGAACCTTTGATCTGAACGTGTTCCTCCACCTTCACGTTGTTATTTCATAGGCGATTTTGGTACATGAATAGGAATAGAGCTTAGCTGTTCTCCTTGATCCCAGTGCCATCACCCTCCAGCATGCCTAGCACACGCAGGATCCTCGTTCCTCGTGTGTGCTAGGTAAAGGCTGGCAGCTACCTGCGTCACGGAAAAAATCACAAACCTGCTACTGTTTTCACACTCCCAAGGTTCAAAAGTCTTGTCTCTACCAGAAAAAATAGCCTTTCTATCTGACTAGATGCTGATTCATTTTCTGCCGCAGATACTCTTGCTCCATCAGTATGTCACTCTTTCTCCATGGCAAGGTCCAATTCCATCTTGGAGTGATATATGTCAGCCAACAAACAGGCAAGCTATTTGCATCTGGAGCAGGATTCATGGCACACTTCATGCTATGGGCTGACATCTGCTCTCTTTGTTTACTGAGCAAACATCCCATCCATGAACATTTCAAAGACAAGAAGCTCCCCTCCTCCAAGGGCAGAGGTTCGTTATTCACAGACTCTTGTCCAGTTCCCACTCGCAGAAGGTAGAGCGGCACACAAGACAAGGAGATGTAGCTTTCTGTGCAAACACAGGCTGTAGCCTGTATTCCATGTCCCGGGGCAATATTCTTTGGAAATGGGGCCCAAAAAACAGTCAGGCAAGTCATGTTTCTAAACCTAAATGACCTCTCAAAATTCCCTCTTTACAACCCTGAGAAGTTGCTCTTTGTGCTTGCAACTCTTTGCAATGTTGCTCCCCTGCTCCCTCATCCTTCCGCATATCCATCTCCTTGTATGCTAAGACCTGTTCCCCTGTTCTTGCCTCTGGGTGCTCACTGGTTTTCCACTGACACTCTCCAAAAATATTAAGGTAGCTGAGACAAAGACAACTTTATCTCTTATGTCATTTGATATGCTATTCCTGCAGGCTTTTTGTGGTGTCCTTCAGTTCCAAGTGCTCGTTTGTTATCCATTTTGGGCCAGGACAGTGTTTCCCTGTTTTACATGTATGGTTTCCCAAGCACAGAGAGACTTACATCTAATTCTATGTCTTCTGCTTAAGTTTTACTCTCAACTTCCCCGGCACAACTTCAGGCTATTTCTTCTCATCCTCTCACATGACACCAGAGAAAGGAGACCAAGGCCCACATTGCTACTTCTGGTAAGGATCTGCCTGCCCTAGAAGAAATCTAAAAAGCTCATTTACTTTGAGAAAGGAGACTAAAAAGCTGCATGGAGAAAGAGTTCTGTAGATGCTAAGTAGCAGTACCAATGAATTAAACCAGAAAGCCCCTCAGAAATACTAGCTGATAAGGCACGCCATGTGGGCAGACAGCTAAAGCACATAGAGCTCTGCTGCCTTCCTCCCTGCAGGTGGGGGAGCACTCTGCCCAGGCCGGTGGCGCTGCAAGGCTGGGGCTCAGTAGAGTCCCCTGTAACGGCAGGTGTCGCTTCAACGTGCACTTGTCACACAGAAAACAAAGAAATGCGAGGAAACTGGAGAAAGACAATCTGCCAAAAAAAGGAGTGCGGGGGTCCACACTGGCGGCTTTGGGCCAGGGTTGCTCAGCTTTTACCAGGAAATCTTTTCCATGAATGCCAGCTCCATAACCATTCGTCCTCTGCTATTTTCTGGCTCGTGCATCATCATCTGAAATAAAAAAGTCCTGCAACTGGAACTTAACAATTCCTCTGTGAGGCATGAATCAGAAAGGAATCCAGAATTCTCTCCCACAGCTCCATCAGTTCTGCGGTGCTAATAAAAATTATTTGTTGCTAGCAATTTTGGAGAGCAGAAAAGAGCTTTGCGAGGCTTCTCAGAAGGGGACCTGCTCTAGGTATTTAAGATTTCATTTGCACATTTATTTTGCTGTTTATTATTGCACTTTACATTAGTAACTGGTGGTGTGAAATATGTGAAGGCGTTACGCGTAGAGAGCGCTGCAAACGGCATTCCGTAACTACGTTTAACGAGTATTGCTGCCCGCGCGGGAGCATGTGTTGGGAGCGCACAATGCAAGGCAAAATGACTCTGCACTACTCAACGCAAGAGCATTAAAAAGGCCTTTTGCCTCATTTCTATAACAACATGTAAACAACTTGGGCTCATAAACTGGGCATTGTCTTCCTGCAGATAAAACCAGAATCATTCTGGGTTGCAAGATAGAAAGTGATGCCCAAAGTGACGCAAATAAGATGAGAACCTCAGGACAGAGTGGCCTAGCTTCACTCCACTGTGTCACCACTATGATGACCATGGAGCAGATTTTAGACCACTGAGGCAAAAGTCCCAGTAGCTTTGACAGCCATTTTGTCTGAGTATGGAATGTGGAGTAGGACTCTTTATTTGTTCACTAAGGGAGGAATTAATGCCACAATAAGAAAGCTGTTCTTGCAAGTTATTTATTGGTGAGTTTGGGGTTGGTTAGGATTTTTGCCAGGTACTAAATCACTGCAGGTCATGGAAATTTTATTTTTAAGCATTGCTCTTTTGGATGCCCCAAAAATTGCTTTAGCTGTGAATTATTCTGAAAGACCATGACCAATAAAAATGTGCGAACCATAAATCAGAGCCGACACGTCCCCGCTGGAGAACCCGAGTATAAAACAGGAAATCAGAATCAGGACAACCAGGAAATAGGTTCCCTTTTCTTCTGCAGGTATGGGTAAGTGTAAATTCTATGTCCAAGTTTCTGCAGGGATTGTCTCAATTCTTTCCCAAAACCTATAGGTACGTGTAAAAACCTCACATTTATGTGCCCAAGCAACTTCTCTGCATCCTCTTTATATTTCTCTTTCTCCTCCTCTCTCTCTCTCTCTCTCTCTCTTTGTTACATGTCCACAGAAAGCCTGATTCTCGATTACTTCTCTCATGTTTAGCACTGTAATATATTGACCTGCAGAGCTTCTTCTGAGCAGCATTAGAAAAGAGAAGACTGAGATGTCCAGGGGCCTTATAGATCCTCTGCAGCTTGAATTTCTCCAGGTGAAAGCCTGAAGAGAGAGCGGAGGGCAGCCTGCCCGCCAAAAAATCCCAAGATGGAAGGCAGTAGATGTTATACCTTTTCCAAGTTATTAATTCACTCAGTGCACCCTGTTGCTCTGAGGGCCCTGAGCCCGTGGAAAACTGTCCAAGAAGGGAAATGCACTAGTGCTGAGAGATCTGCATCTGGCTGCCAATAATTGACTCTTACGTGAGTAAAGCATTTCCTAGGATTTTACAAGGTGAGGGTTAGGAGAATCTTGCTCCTTCATTTAAGCACCTGGATTTTAGGTGGTGGATGGAAATACTAAGTAATGTGAACATAATTCTGTTCATATGATCTGTGTCTGTGGGTGGTAGCATTCACATGTCCACTAACGTGGAGGTGCTGGAGCGAGTGCAGAGGAGGGCAACGAAGCTGGTGAAAGGACTAGAGAAGAATAAGTCTTTTGAAGAGTGACTGAGGGAGCTGGGGCTGTTTAGTTTGAAAAAGAGGAGGCCGTGGGGAGACTTCATTACGGTCTATAGCTACCTGAAAGGACATGGTGGAGAGGCTGGTGCTGGTCTCTTCTCACAGATAAATAGTGACAGAATAAGAGGGAATGGCCTCAAGCTGAGACTGGGTAGGTTTAAACTACATGTTAGGAAAAATATTTTCACAACAAGAGTGGTCAGGCATTGGAATGGGCTGCCTAGGGAGGTGGTTGAGTCACCAACCCTGGATGTTTAAAAGCTGTTTGGATGTGGTGCTTGGAGATATGGTTTAGGCAAACCTTGTAGACTAGGGACATCGGTGGGACTCGGTGATCCCACGGGTCTTTTCCAACCTGAGTATTTCTGTGATTTTGTGTAGCATGATGATGTGTAGCAATTTAGCTACTTTGCTATCTTGACTCTCACACTGGTGGCAGTAAATGGCAGAAGAGGTGAAGGGATTACAGTCCCGTTGTACCCATGCTGCTGGCTCCTTTGGACACCCTTTCACTAGACTATTCTTCTTATTACTCAGCACACTAAAATTAGTGTTCTGTATGCGTACAATTCATGTTATACGTTGGTAGCTGTCTGATAAAGAGCTGTAAAGTCCATATTTACAATGAACATTTCAACACATGCCCTCATATAAGTAGCTCTTACAAGCAAGGAGCAAGTGCAAAACAAATCATTACACCAATTATTATTCGCTGTCTGTGCTTGAATTACTAAATGGCTTTCTTGTTATCCCTCAGTACAAACAACAATAAACAGAATTTGTTTCTCTACATTGACAGTGAGCAGGCTAGTTGGCTACTGTTAAATGCATGCTTTAGTGCATTGAGTGGATTCTGGGCTGCATAGTTCTTCCTGCTGCAAAATTAAAAGTCCCAGAGGCTGAATTCAGCATAGCATTTATCATGAATATTAACCTGAAATGGAAGTATGTTGATCTGCACTGGAACCTGAGGTCTTGTGCAGGGCTAGTAATGGTGACTGAGACACCTCCAGTCAGTAGATATTGGTCTGTTATTGTTCCACCCTGACAGCAGGGAATTCTAGTATACAATGCCTAATCCCCATGTCTTACTGACACTCATGGAAAAGCTGCCATGCATGTGAGATGAACTCAGATAACGCTCCAGTCTTATGAAGCCCTAAATGCTTCTGTTGCCATTGAAAGCATGGGTGTTCAACCACTGAAAAGATAGGTCTGGCCTTAAACACCTCCAGCCATGGGGCCTCAACCACCTCCTTGGGCAACCCATTCCAGGCTCTCACCACTCTCATGCTGAACAACTTCCTCCTCATGCGCACCTTAAGCTTCACTCCATTCCCCCCCAGTCCTGTCACTCCCTGATAGCCTAAAAAGTCCCTCTCCAGCTTTTTTGTAGGCCCCCTTCAGATACTGGAAGGCCACAAGAAGGTCACCTGGGAGCCACCTCTTCTCCAGACTGAACAGCCCCAACTCTTTCAGTCTGTCCTCATAGCAGAGCTGCTGCAGCCCTCTGAGCATCCTCGTGGCCCTTCTCTGGACATGCTCCAGCATCTCCACATCCCTCTTGTAATAGGTGCTCCAGAAATGGATGCAGTAGTCCAGGTAGGGTCTCACCAGAGCAGAGTACAGGGAGTGAATCACCTCCCTCAACCTGCTGGCCACACTTCTCCTGATGCAACCCAAGATCTGTTTGGCTTTCTGGGCTTCAAGTGCACACTGCTGGCTCCTGTTGAGCTTCTCATCCAACAGCACCCCCAAGTCCCTCTCCTCAGGGCTGCTCTCCAGACACTTACTGTCCAGCCTGTATTTGTGATTGGCATTGCCTCGGCCCAGATGCAGGACACTGCACTTGGTCTTGTTGAACCTCCTGAGGTTGGCTTGTGCCCACCTCTGCAGCCTGTCCAGGTCCCTCTTCCTATGAATATCACAGGTTCTGTTAGGTTACACAGAAAATCATAAACACAAACCAAACAAACCCTCCAGAAGAAGCAGTAATAGAAACCCTTGCTTTAGGCAACGTCCACGGAGTTTATAATCAGCCGAACTCAGAATTCAGTTGGTTCACTGCTTGGATGATGCTGCAGGCAGAGCAGATATTTGTGAACATTGTATTGCCGAGGACTACTCTGCAGGAGTCAGTTCCACTGAAGAAGTCAGCTCTTTGCTGTACATTTCTTCATAAGGGCTTCTGTTCTTCTTTGACTAAGTAAGGAATAGACTTTGACAATGGATTTCTGTAACTTGCCAAAATTCTATTAGTTGGTTTAATAGCTGAGGAAAAGCTCCTTGCAAGCATAAGGAAGATTTGTGTCTTTCCCTGTTTGGTAGCTGAATTCCACTGACTTGTGATGACGACACCTCAGTTTGAAATGTATTTCGATGTCCCAGCCTAAGTATTCTAATATCATTAACCATCTTGGACAGAATTTGAGTGGCATCTGTTTTGCATCTCTTGACAGAAGGATTTCTCTGAAGAAGTGCATGTGCCAAGTGAAACGGTGTGGATTTCATGCTAAACAGCAGGATGGGACCAAAGAAAATTTACATGATGGATTGTGGAAGCATGAGTCATGAACTGACAAACTGGGTACATGCCAACAAGATATTCCAGCTTCTGCTTAGTCTGGAGAAGAGAAGATTGAGAGGAAATCTGATCAATGTATATATACAAATATCTGAGGAGAAGCTACCTCTGTGACTTAGAATCATAGAATCATTTTGGTTGGAAAAGACCTCTAAGATAATTGCGTCCAACCATCAACCTAACCACACGGAAGAAAAGAGGGTTACCAGCAGTAAGCTAACGTGGATTTATCAAGAGGAGAACTTGCATGACTACTTTAATAGCCTTCTATGCCACCATGACCAAATGGGTAGATGAAGGAAGGGCTGTGGATGTCATCTACCTTGATTTCAGCAAGGCTTTTGATACGGTCTCCTACAACATCCTCATAGATAAGTTTGGGAGATGTGGCATAGACAGCTGGTCTGTGAGGTGGATTGAAAACTGGCTCCACAACAGAGTGGTTCTTCTTCCCCTCTGCCCTGCTGAGACCACACCTGGAATACTGTGTCAAGTTTTGGGCCCCCCAGTTCAGGAGGGAACTCCACAAGGATGGCTGGGGGACTTGAGCATCTCCACTAAAAAGAGAGACTGAGAAACCTGGGGCTATTTTGTCTGGAGAAGGGAAGACTGAGAGGAGATCTGATCAGTGTATGCAAATATCTGAGGGGTGGGTACCGAGTGGATGGGGCCAATCTCTTTTCAGTGGTCAGCAGCAATAAGACAAGGAGCAATGGCTACAAACTGGAACACAGAAGGTTTCAGCTCAACATGAGGAGAAACTTCTTTACAGTGAAGGTGACAGAGCCCTGGAACAGGCTGCCCAGAGAGGTTGTGAAGTCTGCTTCTCTGGAGACTTTCAAAACCTGCCTGGATGTGTTCCTGTGTGAACTACCCTAGGTGATGCTGCCTTGGCAGAGGGATTGGACTGGATGGCCTCTGGAGGTCCCTCTCAGCCTCTGAAGTTCTATGATTCTGTGACCCAACACCACCATAGCCATTAAACCAAGTCCCAAAGTGCCACCTCTACACAACTTTTTTAACATCTCCAGGGACAGTGATTCTACCACTTCCCTGGGCAGCCTGTTCCACTGTCTGACCACTTTTTCAGTAAAGAAATTTCCCCTAATATTCATTCTAAACCTCCTCTTTTACAACTTGAGGCCATTTCCTCTAATTCCATCACTTGATAGCAGGGAGAGGAGACTAAAACTCACCTCATTAAAACCTCCTTTCAGGTAGTCATAGAGAGGAATGAGGTCTTCCCTCAGAGTTCAGAAAGAAGCCAAAGAGTCCCAGAAAACTGCTGAGCTGTGGCACATCTGGAAATGCATATGAATGCATGATGCACATGGATTCTCTCATCTCCGAGATTCACAATCCTTAGCATTGGATCTTGTCTTCAGCTACCGCACACAGGTATGTATGTGTGGTACATGTGTAAGTATAAACACTGGTGGTGGTAGCAGACACCCATCAGTAGTCCACATCAGAAACGTGAGAAGTTTCCATTCTGACAAAGAATGAACTATTTCTTCCTCTTCATCATCCCTCCAAACACCGATGACCCATCTGACAGCATCTATCAAAGATCTGTTGCATTTAAAAAGTCTTCAGACACATCTCTGGAGGGCTAACTGAAACCAGTTCAAGACTCCTCCTCTGGTTGTATAAGCAACTGCAGCAATTACATAACTGCTGAAAAAACAACTTCCTTGCAGGGCAAAACATGCACAAAACAACTGAAAGGAATAAAAGGAGATCCAGAACATACATTTTCCCCAATCAAATAACCCAATCCACTGTACCATTAAAAGTTCATCAAAATACCTACTACAATCAGAATTAAACTCACTGCATATCACAGTCTGGCTGCACTTGGACAAGAAAACCTCTCCCACCAAAGCCGAACCCTGCAATCCTTGCATAAATCAATGACATCATCTTCGGTGACTCACTGCCTACAATATTTCTATTCAGCAGGCCCTCTCCCTTGTGGGAAAGTGTCTGTGCTGCTGAGACCCATAGCTCATTATGATCCTTGCACAGGAGGTAAAGAGGATGTTCTCTCACCTAGCCTTAATTCCACACTCTTTGCACAATATCCCAGCAGGATTTCTTTTCTCAATTTCATGACAATGTTGAACAGTTCTTAGTCTCCTAAGAAGTTTCTTTTTGTGCTGTCTATGGAGCAGCACAGGAAAGACTGTATTTGAGCATGTTCGTGTTCCTGTGTATGAGATGAATTATCTTGGTGGACTGTTTTCACACGATCCACTCAGACAACACAAAGGCTGGAAGATAAGCACTTACTAAACGTGAGACGGGAGAGGTACACGCAGTATTTACATTTCCTCAAATGCTCTTACACATTTTTTGCTGTTTCCCATTATCTGAGCTGGTCACCCCAGGCTCCCTTTATATTCAGTAAGATGAAACAGGCATTTCTGGAGTGCAATTTCTCTCATCTGAAAACAGGCATCTAAAATACAGCAGCTGAATGACACTTGAGAAGTACCACTCAGTTATTTACACCTGTACAAAATGCAGTCACTTGCCTTAATTTAGCTCAGACAATTGCCCTGCATGAATGGCAAGATAAAGGACAAGCCAACTCATTCATCTCCACCCCTCTTTAAACTTCAAGGCTGTAATGTGTGTTATCTTGAAAATATTTCTGGTAGATGAAAAAAAAAAACAGCCCCAAACTGGCAAAGAAAATGGTAAGCAATTTTCCTCGTTTCCGTAAATCGTTGAATGCACCTCATTATCTTTATGAAAGGCTCCATTTTCTGCCTTTGCCTCCATTCTTATTTTCCTCTTTGGGCCGTTAAACTTCTGAAACACAAAGAACACTGCATGCTGCTTCCATCCTTCTTTGCACTCCACTTCTTGACTAGACATTTCAATTGTCACTTCACTGTTGAAGTCTGGCACCGGGCTCCAGGTTAACCGATTTAAAAGCAGTCGTAGCTTTGCATTCTGATCTAATGCTTTGAGTAAATTATTCTTCATCAGAACCTGACATATAAAAAACTTCATCAATGAAACATCATTTCCCAGGCACCCAGTGACAGAACAAGAGGACACAGCCTCAGGCTGCACCCAGCAGGTTTAAGCTGGACATTAGGAGGAAGCTCTTCACAGAAGGAGTGATTGCCCATTGGAATGGGCTGCTCGGGGAGTTGGTGCAGTCACCATCCCTGTAGATGCTTAAAAGGAGGCTGGATGAGGCACTTACTTGGCATGGCTTAGTTAATTAGAAGGTGTTAGGTGATGGGTTGGACTCGATGATCTTGAAGGTCTTTTCAAACCTAATTAATTCTGATTCTGATCTTTTCTGTTTTACCTCTTGTGCTGGTCTAATTGGAATATTACAGTGAGAGAAATTAGATCACTGGAAGTAAAAAGAAAATAAAGTCTATATCATTCACTGGTTTGCTAAAAGGGATAAAAAGCCAAAGTGTAAACAATTTGATCTCTTTTGCCTTCCTTGCTTCTGAGCATTCGATCTCTTCTCTACTCTAATCTCTCCACTAACCTTGGCTAATAGATAATAAGAAAGTGCTGCTGTCTGAGAGAGAGAGAGGGTGGCTTTGAGTCCCGTCTGGGCTTCTTTGTTTTTCTGGGAGGGGAATTTGGATTGCTGTATTATTTCTCAAGTGTATATAATTGTAAATACATGTAAAGGTATTGTGTGTATATGCTTGTAAATTAGCTTTGCTGTAAATGTATCTTCATCTTACTTCCAAGCTGTCTGAGCTGGTCCGGTAAATCCCAATAGTGGTGTGGGGGAGAAGTTCCTTAACCCATTACACCTCTGTCTCAACCTACATTTTTGCTGCTACCCAGCTCATCAGTAGGATTCTTGGGCATAATATATGCTATATGAGGAACAATTATAGTGTGATTTAATAATTATTTTTATTCCTGTAACTTTGCAAATCCCAGAGAATTTTAGTTCAGGTATCATGAATGATTCCAGATTTACACCGGAAGAACTGAACTCAACATCTGGCTCAGAATTTCATCCAGAGTAAAACTGGCTCAAACAGTGAAGCTTCTGTGTGCATGTGCTGGTGGGGGGTGGAAAGTGCAAGAGAACAGGCATCTTTCTGAAATGGAAACAGAAGATAATTACATAATTGTATTACTAAAAGCTGGGAAAGCTAGTTGTGTCTCTACACCCAACATAGAATTATAAACCCCAAACCACTACGTTCATCTGACTCTTTAAATACTATCTCTCTTATTTTCTGTCTGTGGTATTTATAGAGTATCTGTCACTGTGTACAGGCACCAGCTGCATAACCACAGCTATTTGGATGCGATCAAGTTAAAGCCATAGGATTTAGAGTAGCAACCATTAATTTCTACTATGATTTCAACTGCCCACAACCACGTGATGCTCACAGTAATGCGTCCATACACATGTACAAAAAGAAAATCTTGGTCTTTGAATGTAGAACTAATGCCATTTCTTTGCAAGCAGATAGGTCTTGAACACCAAGTAAGATCCCAGATCCTTCTAAGCATAGATAATGCAAATCCCGTGTCCAATGCAACGTCAAGCACTTCTAGACACACACAGGTCTGACTCAACAGATCAGCTTTGTTCATACAGCCTCCTCTAGCTTTGACATGTCTCCAAAAGCATATCATCACCTTACCTACTGGGCAGATCCACCAGCTGTGCTGCTCGTGTAACTGCTTCCCATCAATTTTACCCAAAATCTGGCATACACAAACTCATTGTCTTTTGAGAAGAAAATAAATGAGGAGGATGAGGACTCTGGAGTTTAAAATGGAGGCATTTTATATTACTGATCCTTGCACGTAACTACACTACCTTAGAAAGTATCTTCTATTCACAGATTTCCTCAAAACAAGATTGTCAGGGCATGTTTGACCAGGTGCAGGACACAGGATATAGCACTCTTGTCTTACCTGGCATGGCTGCCTACATTTAGTCGGTATCAGACTAACCTATAGCAATTACTTTATCATCTCATGATCCCTTCCCATCAGGAGAAGGTGGATCACATAAAGGAGAGAAGCCTCACAGGTTGAAGTGAAAATAGATTTAATGAAATAAAGTAGCCAAATCAGCGCCAACAAAAGCAGAAGCTATGTAGGTTCTTGCAGGTCAGCAAAAAGGCACCAGTCACAACACTCAGAAAGACAGCCTTCAGGAGCACAAAATAGAGCAGGATATAAAGAAGAGTGAAAAGGCAGCCAATCAGGAGACTTTAGCAGAAAATGCCCCCCTCCTCAGCTGATCTCCTCCTTTATACTGAGTGTGGTGCACATGGTATGGAATACAGATATGAGACAAGTCATTTGTCCTGGCTGACTCAGAACTGCTAACGGTCTGCAGCCTGTGGCTGACCTGTGATTCTGGCCCAGCAAAACCAGGACAATGGCCAAGACCTCTCTTGGAAAATAGCAGTGAAAAGGTATTGATCTGTCTGTCCTTCTTTCCATTTCAGAGCAGAACTCCACTGCATTTCCAAAGAACTGCAAACGCTGAAAATATCTTGGATGTATTGCCTGCAGGTAACACCCACGCACTACCTGTTTGACTTAAAAGATATGTCTCGAGCAAAGGTCAGGAAAACAGACTAACCTAGAAGAATGAGATGTCCACTTCTGTTTGTTTCATGTAGCCTTGTAATTATACACTGAGATATTGCTATTAAAACAAAACAATGGTGCAAGCTTCACAGAAAATGCAGTTTGTCTCCTCTGAGCTTTCGCTGTTCACATTTAACCCCAGACAGCAGCTCAGCCTCACACAGCCACTTGCTCATTCCCCTCCAGTGGGATGAGTGAGAGAACTGGAAGGACAAAAGTGATAAAACTCATGGGCTGAGATAAAGACAGTTTAATAGGACAGAAAAGGAAGAAAATAATAATAATGCTAACAATAATAATAATAAAGTCGTTTGACTGTGCAAAACAAGTAACGCACAATGCAATTGGTCACCACTCTCCAGCCAGTTCCTGAGTAGCAGAAGCCCCTCACAAGCTTTCTTCCCAGTTTATATACTGGGCAAGATGTTCTATGATTTGGAATATTCCTCTCACCAGTTTGAGTCAGCTTTCCTGGCTGTGTCCATCTCAGCTTCTTGTGCCACTCCAGCCTTCCTGCTGACAGGTCACAAGAAGCCAAGAAGTCATTAACTCAGTATAGACACTACTTAACAACAACAAGAACATGAGCTTGTTAGCAACATCATTCTCACACTAAAACCAAAGAGCAGCACTCAGGTGGCTTCTGGGAAGAAACTCTGCCCCATCTTAAGCCAGGACAGGGAGAATCAGAGAGGGCTGTCGATCATGTGCACATGTGATTTCAGAGAACAAGACACTGCTTCAACATGCAGAGATGCTATACTTTCCATTAGGCTCAGCAGTGGTGTCCATTTCTCCATCACTGTGTAGAGACAACCTTTAGGTCGGGCTTGAAAGTACCTGAACTAAGCTCCCCATAATTGAGTGAACAGAGTCTGTGGAGTTACTCATTTCCTGGAAACAGGTCTACACATCTGGTCAGCTGAATAACTTCAGACATCATGTGGTCTATTGACCAGGTCACCATTACCTTTCACTGGAGTTTAGACATCTAACTTACTTGTAGGCACCAACATACAGGCATCTGAACTTTAATGTCTACACACTCAACGGATCTGAATGGGGTCTGTGTGCCACTGCTCAGTTTTGCAGAGTGTGCTGACATTCATTGAAGTCTAGCTGTAAGAAGAGTGATTAGATCTAGCAACTGGACTTGATGATTTCATAGATCTCTTCCAACCTCAACAGTTCTATGACTCTATGATAGTGACGTCAGGTACCATAGGGAAAATCATCCAATCTGATTGGCTCTGAAAATGATCCTGCCAGTGATAAAACGGAACATAGGAGAATCAGAAAGCAGGACCAAGCATTCTCTAAACTACTTGGTTTTATAAAAGTAATTTCTAAGGAATAATAAAGAAATTGAATCAATCCCTGTCAAGAGGTCTTTGGGTTGAGTGGCTGATGGAAATGCAGCGGGCATGCAGGGGCCACTCTCTACCTCCTCAGGAGGTATCATTCCTCAAACAGAAATGCAAGTGGAAAAAAGCCTTCTGAGAAAAGAAAATCCAGTCCTTTAGCCTTATCTCTTTAGAGAGCCTCACCTCTTTAGGTCTGTTTATCCTAAACATTTTCAGCTCAGCATAGAACTCTTTCCTTCTACCCTGCTGATAAAGATTCATTGATGCTCTAGCTAAGAAAACTAGGCAGAAGGCCACAAACTATCATTCCTTGGAGCATGTGTGTAGCCTGTGTCCCTCTGCATCTTCTGCACTACAGCAACTTTCAGAGGACCCAGACAAGACTCTGGTATGTTAGACATTACAAAAACCTGCTTAAGAAAAGAATCTCTGTGCCAGTAGGAGCATGGTAAGGTCAAAAAGGAAAGAAACTGGCAGGAGAATTGGTTAGCACCAAGGTATCAAAAGCAGGTTTTGGATACCCAGTTTGAAATACTTCACAGAGCCTGATCAACAAGCAATTTAAGCTGAATACTAAAATCACAGAATCATAGACTGTGAGGGGCTGGAAGGGACCTCAAAAGATCATCCAGTCCAACTGCCCTGCCAGAGCAGGATCATCTACACCAGATCACACAGGAATGTGTCCAGACAGGTTTTGAGTATCTCCAGAGAGGGAGACTCCACAACCCCCCTGGGCAGCCTGTCCCAGGGTTCTGTCACCCTCACAGTGAAAAAATTCCTCCTCATGTTTACATGAAACTTCCTCTGCCTCAACTTCCACCCATTGCCCCTTGTCCTGTCTTGTTTTCCAAGGTAAGGAGCCCCAGCTCCCTCAGTCTCTCCTCATAAGAGAGATGTTCCATTTCCCTAATTATCTTTGTGGCTCTGCACTGGACTCATTAGAAGATTTAGGAAACTTTGCTCTATACCAGTGTTTTATGATAAATAATATTTCCCTCTACACAGAGAACGTTCTAGATTAGCGTCCTTCCCTACAGGAAATGTCACTTCTAGTGAAACTCCTGATAGAGACAGGTGCTGCCATGGTTGCTTTCTAGAGCTGAGATACTTACAGGATAAAGAAGCCAGTAGCAAATTCAAATATCTTTCCAGTGCAGCTACTGAGGTTGATCTAATTGGCAATTCTTTTTTGATGGCCCTGTAAGGATCACCTAAACAGCATAAAAACTGCAGAAGAGGGGACAGAGGTATATTCAGTCTACCCACAGTGTGCTTAAGTATGTGACTCCTTCCCACTGATGCTCAAGAGCACTGTATTCAAGCAGCTCTGGGAGGTGGGCAGGCTGAACAGCACAGTGCTCCAGGATATCATACGTGTTGCAAAGGCAAGATTTGCAATTCCCTTCATCTACATTTGGGTTATAAAAGTCGCTTGTGTAGTCAGAGCTAGTTGCCTGGAGTCCTTTTATAGACTGTGAGAGAAGGATATTTGCAGAAGGTGATTCATCCTAGCCCTCCTACCCCCAAGATGAATAGCTTGCATGAATGGCTGTCAGCCTATCTGGTGACTGCAGAAGGAGATGAAGCATGGCTTACACCAGAAGCAGAACTCTTTGTCTGGTAAGAAGCTTCCCAGTCATACAGGTTGACTATGAGCCCCGGGTGCCCCATCCAGAAAAGTTCTCGTGTACACTCTTCTCTATATCCCACAGGAAGTGCTTCTATCAGTCACCCATCTTTCCCTGCCTCCTCTTGTATTTTCACCGCATCCAGCATTGAATTTTTCTTCCTGCTCTCCTGACATTAATGCAGTAAGGCACTACTGGAGGAACATGGCTATAGTCGGGGGGGAAGGAGGACTAAGACACACTGTGTGCAGACCTATTTCAGAGGCTGAGAACAGGAAAGCAGAGCGCAGGCAGAACAGTCTGAGTGTTTCTGGCGAGCTGGCAGGCACAACACGAGTAAACATCTGAAAGACAAAACTACTATCGGCTCAGCAGAGCAAGCGAGCTGCCAGAGCCAGACAAAAAGTGAGTGTGAGGCCCAACCTAAGCGTGTGTGTGCATGCTGAAGAGAGCCAGAAAATCTTCAGAACCGCCACCATCCACTCGGGGTTGATGCGCAGGCCTCGGAGGCCGAGAGCTCAGCTCTCGGGTCTTTCGGGGGTTCCTTTTTTGCAAACTGTGACATCTCGGACTCACATCAAGAGCTTTCTATATGTTTTGGCTCAATAGCTGCTCCCATTTCTGTTGGTGGAAGGAACTTCAGGTTCACACCAACCTAACAGAGTTTATTTTGCCATCTGTCTGTGTTTAGTCTTCGTATTAATAATAAAGGCAAGCGATGCAGATTGGGATGGAAACTCCTCCCTGAGGAACAGAGCTGTCTGCCGTGCAAACCACCTAGCAGCCACTGAAACTCTTGTTTCAAGTATTGCTGGTGAGAAACCTCACTACTTGTTTTTCCGTGAGTATTAGCATTTCTAGGCTGTTCATTGCCATGGGTGTGTTAGTTAACATTTCTGCTGAACAAGAGCATGCCCAAAGAGCAGTGGGATCAGCTAATAGCATGCTGCGAGCTTTGTGAGGGGGTGTTTTGAGCTATAAATGTACTTTCTGCGGTCTGTTAATGGAATCATCCTTCCTGTCAATGAAGCAGGGCTGTGGAGAGGCGAGTTGCACGAGTTTCCCCAATGGAGTTTTTCCCAGCCCACGCCACATTGCAGAGTTATTTGCACAGAGGCCCCTTCGCCGGCTCAGGAAACGCTTCCAGCTAAGGCCACCTCCCTAAAAAGAACTGTCAGCGTTTAGCGTGGCTTGGGCTCACATCTCCCCCCAACCCGAGAGAGGGGTGGTGGTCACCGCTGAGCCAAGTGGGTCTCTGCCAGCCACACGCTGCTTTCCAACACAGGTGGTCCAAATGGACAAGTCTGGTTTATGACATGCAGCACATGAAATCCCAGAGGGGCATAGGTACCTGGCCAATAGGTAAAGGCTTTACTAAGCTCATGGGCAATCGTATTCATTACTGCCAGTGTGGGATGTCTTCACCTCTTCTGAGTTGTTTCGTGCTGCTCAGCTTCTATGGGGATACAACTCAGTGCCGAATTTTGGCACGGGCTGCTCAGAATTAGTTGTAATTGTGAAGTGCAGAGCTGTTGGGGCCCCCCTTCTATTGATAATCCTCCTCACCACATAATCAGGTTTTAGCCCCCTTTGGCCCCATAACAAAAATCCCCATCCAGGACCATTACTTCTCTTCTGGAGGATAAAATACTTGACTTTTTTTTTTCCCCATGTCTCTTTACCAAAGTTGTCTACAATAAGAGATTTCAGACAGGAATTGATACATCCCTACTAAAGGGAGGGGAAACATTAACATATTATTCCTAAAGGAATAAAAAGGGGAAAACAGAGCTCTTGAAATGCTGGTTAAAACCTAATGGCAAACCTCTAAAGAAAACAACAATGCCCTCATTTTTGTGTACATTTTGGTTTTTAAATAGCTCTGCTCATTTTGAGCCCCTGGTCTTAAATTCTTCACATTACTAATTCAAGTTTTCATAAAGAAACCATAGTAAATTTTAAAGCAAGAGTATAATTAAAGACAGTTACAAGAAAATCATCTCTGGGTAATTTGAATCTTTTTCAGAACCAATATGGCTAAGCTACTGGGAGAATAAAGAAGGGATGAATAAAATGATTTTCGTATCAGACTCAACTGAAAGGCAACTGTTTTGTTTGGGAAAACCACACAGCAATTGGCATTTTAATCCCACTCACAAAAATTGCTATTGATTTTTTTTCCCAGTGTTCTCTCGCTGCATATTTTCATCTTAAACAGTGATACTGAAATAAGCTTACCACAGTTTGGCTGTCTGCTTACAGCTTCTGCAAGGCAGGTGCTTCGAGCTTTTTGCAGCAACACAGTTGCTCCTGCTTGTCACTGCTCTAGCACACCAACTATGAGTTTCTGGGTTTTTCTTTTTCTTCTTCTTTTCTTTTCTTTTCTTTTCTTTTCTTTTCTTTTCTTTTCTTTTCTTTTCTTTTCTTTTCTTTTCTTTTCTTTTCTTTTCTTTTCTTTTCTTTTCTTTTCTTTTCTTTTCTTTTCTTTTCTTTTCTTTTCTTTTCTTTTCTTTTCTTTTCTTTTCTTTTCTTTTCTTTTCTTTTCTTTTCTTTTCTTTTCTTTTCTTTTCTTTTCTTTTCTTTTCTTTTCTTTTCTTTTCTTTTCTTTTCTTTTCTTTTCTTTTCTTTTCTTTTCTTTTCTTTTCTTTTCTTTTCTTTTCTTTTCTTTTCTTTTCTTTTCTTTTCTTTTCTTTTCTTTTCTTTTCTTTTCTTTTCTTTTCTTTTCTTTTCTTTTCTTTTCTTTTCTTTTCTTTTCTTTTCTTTTCTTTTCTTTTCTTTTCTTTTCTTTTCTTTTCTTTTCTTTTCTTTTCTTTTCTTTTCTTTTCTTTTCTTTTCTTTTCTTTTCTTTTCTTTTCTTCAATAGTACATCAGTTTTTAATGTCTACACAGAAATGAGAGAGCCACACAGAAATATAAGCTCTGTGTCTGCCTTTCTACATATCCTCTCCCAGGAGACCAGGGCACACTGCTCCGAAGAAAACAAGAAGTATTTTTTTGAGCTGAGTCAGAATGGAGTGGTGCAAGGAGAAAACGTCAATCTGCTCGGGAGATGCTGCAGGTGGGGGGTGGGGGTGTTATTTCTAGTTGAGCAGCCTCAGTTTTGAAATCTGTAGGTTCTGGGAGTAGGTTGCTCACTTCTTTGAGTGCAGCTGATAAGCCAGCTCAGATGCCATCCATCTATACGTGTCTCGAAGCATGTCTAGCCAGCCAAGAGCAGCACATTGCCTGCCCAGCTTCTCAGCCACCCAGGTACTCTCCACGAGTTGCATACCAACTGCACCTGGCAAGGTCTGCTGATGTTTGTCATCATAAGGCATCGTACCATATGAGAAGTAGAAAGACCAAATACTGTGTTTAAAGAGACAATATTTGCACTGAATTTTTTTATCCTGACATCTCTTCTAGGTTATTTTATTTCTTCCCATCTTCAGTTTCCCTTCAGCTCCCTGCTTCCCTTGAGCTGTTTCCAGATCCCTGTTCCAGATCTACCATAGTGAAGGAGATTAGACTCTGATCTTTCATATCTCACTTCAGGGCAGAACATATCTGAAATCTTCTGCTAAGGAGCGTGAAGTGTGGTGGCTTGTCGCCATAACAGCTTGTCTGCAGAAAGCACCAAGTCAAGTGCAAGTATCCCTTGTCAGAGGGATACTTTTGCAAGAACCCTTGGCCATAGAGAGCAGCAGCATGTCTCCTATTTGCACACTATTCACAGAAATTATGGGCTTTGTGAGTAGCTGCACTTCTGGGAAGATTATCAGCAAGTCTTTAGGGCCCAGGTTGCACAGGACCATCGCTAACAACCAACGGCCCTACAGAAAATAAGTGGCAAGGGCTGCAGAAACCTGACAGAGGTATGGGACAATTCTTTCAGAATTACTCCACTCAAGGGCTTAGGCAGTGGGCTTAGAGGCAGGCAGATTGGGCTAATTCTGGGCTTCTTATGAGTCTAATTTAATTCATGGAAGTGGAGCTGTCTGCCAAACCTTGGCTCCAGACCAGCTCTTTCAAAAGCAGTCAGGCACCAGTGCAATTGTCAGAGTCACTTGACTCCCACTGATGCTAGTTACGTGCCTTTTGAAAATCCTACTAAGGGCGACTGCAAATCTGGCCCCGAGTATACTTGCTTCAGTTTATTCAGCTGTAATTATAGGTCAGCTTTGCTTGAACTGGAGTCCTTCCACTGAGCCACTCTCTTTCCTTGCACAGAAAAGACTATATCATTGAGTTGAGGGGGACAAAAATTAATTCTGTGCATTGGAAACTGAAAAGTGAAGCTATTGAAGGGTAAAAATGTGACAAATCAGTTCTGGGCTGTGCAGCAATACTACAGCTAGCTCTAACTTAGGAACAGCCCAGAGTATTTTATGGCTGATCAGTCCCCTTGTCCCTTTGCTGTTCCCAATGAAATTATCTGGAGATGATGGTGGTGTGTTTGTCACTTCAAAAGGATGCAGCATCATACATCAAACCACAAGCAAGCTCAGATTAAGATCCTGTGTGTAAGCAGCCCTGATGCTGATAACTGGGCCTTATTAATACAGGGAACTACATTAGTGTGAACACTCCAGGGCCATAAATCCATCTGAGTTAATGAAAGCTCTTGTTGCTGATATGTAACCAGTGCAAACCAGTGCTGATATGTAGTCATAACCAGTGCAGTGTTTTGGTTGGTTGGTTTGGTTTGGTTTTGTTCTCGTTTTCCTGTAAATGAGTATTTTAGCATTAGAAAGACCAACAGGTTTAACGTTGGTACACTGAATACAAACATACCCCTAGAAGACAGAGCAGCAGCTGATATAGGAGCAGGTTAGCTTTTGCCTAACTGAAGTGCTTGGATTAGCAGATTCTAGAATAACAGCATTACATGCCCCAAGAAGCTGGAAATCTCATACGCTGGTTCTCCTGAGCCTTGGAAGGGGCTTCAGAGTCTGGTCAGACACACTTAGCTCAGGCCTATCTAAAGGCTGAACTTTTGAATCATCAGATCCTGCGCTTATTATTTTTAATCCATCTTCACATTTGCTGTGCCTGAGAGTGAATTGTTTCTGGCAATGACATCACTTCATTCATTTGTTTCCAGGCGCAGCGAGAGGTAAGCGGTCAGCACCTCAGACACGCTTTACTGAGGTTTCAGCGTTGCCTGTGATGTCACGGGCATTTGCTTCTCGAGGAAATCACCTCCCTAAAAGAATAAACTCCTTTAAGGAAGTGACGATAACTGGGAAGTGCCAAACAAATACGCTTGCCAATTGAGGAGCCTAGCAGTAAATAACAGATGCAGACACGGTCTGCCTGTTGAGAAGCGCGACTGAACACTCCGCTTTGCCTCTCGTTGCCAGCTCTCTTGCTGATGAGAGCAACAGAGGGCTGCGGAATAGCTGGGAACGAACTGCCACCATGTGGCCGAGGGACGGTTTTAGCTCTCTCTCCAGAAATCCCTCCCAAGAGCTGTTTCTCTGAGCTAGGTGACAGTCCCCAGCACTTGCTGCTGAAAATTTTCTTCTCAGTCAGACATTTCACCTCAGTGGCACTCACAGTGCCTCCCTGGCAGTGGCCACAGGCTTCTCGGTGAGGTCTTGCTGCTTCTCAGTCACTTCAATAAAAGGGTAGAACTTTTTGTGCCATAATTTTGTTTCATATTTCCTTTAATAAGTCACCTCATCCTCTGACAGAGGTTGGGGTACCAGGATCACTGAACCCTGCAGGTGATGGTGCCTGGTCTTGCCTTACAAAAGATGGATAATGTTTCACTATGACAAGCCTGTTAGTAGAAAACTTTTTACTGTGTACTAACTCACTGCTAATGAAGTAACAGTCTCTGGCCTTGCTTTGACAGCCTAATCTGAGGCACCTGGGCTCATATATCAAGATTTGCCCCCAAAATTGTCTTCTAACAACATGTTGTAGCAATTTTAGAGCTAATATTCTATTTTGGTTCCAAATCGTAAACCAGAGAGAGGAACTTTCTGGACATTCTTCTGAAGAGAGAGTGAACGAGCAGAGCACGGGCTGTAAAGAGAGAATAATGACAAGATCTCTATATATGGTCTAAAAAGCCAATATAGAAACAATTTCTCCTTCTTTGTTCCCTTTGCCTTCTGCCTTCTGTTTCTTCCACTGCTCCTCTGTGCGTGGCCGAATACTAACCTTGAATGAACTGATTAACAGGTGAGGCCTCACTGGTTTTCTGTCTGGGGGAAGAGAGAAGAAGGTGGCATTGGCCCCTTCTGAGCTTTCTTTGCCCGGGGAGGGAGGATTGGATTTACTGGATTCCTCTGTGATTTCTAAATTGTAAATAATTGTATATAACTGTAAATACATTTTGTATATATGTTTGTAAATGTAGCTTGCTGTAAAATATAGCTTTATCTTACTTCCAAACCTCCTGAGCCAGTCTGGTGATTTCAATTTTCTTGGGGGAACAATTTCTCAAAACCACCACACATGTTTTGCTGGCCATTAAGCTCAAGATAAGGCAAGAGTCATTCCACTGACTTGATGCAACTTGATCACACTTTACCACGGGCGTAAGTTTGAGCTATGGCCCCAAAATTTGGCAAAAGCACCCTACATGCAGCCTGCTGTGACTGGCCAGCTCTGTGTTGCTTTCACCAATTTGTGGAGATGGTTTCATGGTTTCTCCACCATAAAAACACAACAGGTGTACTTCTGAATTTCCTCAAGCCACTCTACAGACTGGCCTTACAGCTGAGAAAACTGTCTTCAGACATCTACTAGGTAGTAATCTAATGTGGTTTGTACAAGCCATGCAATCTGGAGCAGCAGATAACTGTAGGTCTTTGCTATGCACTACCTTGGAAGACTTCCTGCGTTACTTAATGCGGTGCTGACATCTTCTGCCTTCATTGTAGCTTTATGGCACTGAACGATTCAAACCAGTGTACATCTTGTCCAGCTGCCAACTTTCCATTAGCTGCCTGTATTTCCTCTGCTTCTGCCACAGACGCTTACAGTTGCAGCTCACTTACATGCACTGTGATCACACTGAGTTGCTCAGCAAAAAAGGATAAAATTATTTTTAATCCCTCAAGACAGAAGGATTTCTTCAGCAGGCTTCTTCTCTCTTCAGTTACTGGATTCTTGTACATGCTCTGGATGTGGTGTCACAGAAATCCTTCGCTGAAGCCCCCCCCAGAGCCGCTGCCCAGCAGCAACGTTAGCTAGAGGAACCTGAAATACTGTCAGTACTTCAGCTGAGCCATATTTGGAACAACAAAATGAGAGATGCTCTCCTGAAGATCTCGATATTACTCTAATGCAACAAGCTGTGGGGGATTGGTGCTGTGGAGAATGCTCTCACACAGTGACCCTGATTGATAGAGCTCCTAGTCGATTTACATCATTATCAGAGCCTGGGGACATGACTAAAAGAGCTCACTAATAATCTCTGCAAGGGATCTAGGTCACACAGAGCTCTGCTGGTCATGAATAATTCTTTTGTACAATTTTTATTGTTAGAGCACCCATAGTAGGTGCTTAAAGTCTGTGTTGCAATGCCTGACAATAATTTCATGCTGTAGCAAGATCATTTAGAGGGCCTTCCTAAGGCAGACAGAGACTCTTTAGTGGCTGTGCAGAGAGCTCTGCCTCCAAAGTTCACGGGGATAAAATTCAGAGCATCCCATGAACACCTTTGTAGGGCAATCAACTGTTCTTGGAAGCTATCTGGAAAGGTGCCTGGAGTGAGTCAGTGTCAGGCAGGAGCATGGTTCTGTCTCAGGACAACACAGAGGGTGCTGCCATCCATGCTAAACCCTTCTCTGAGGAGGTAGGTATCACAAGGAATGAAAATATTTCTCTTTCTTCTCTCCCATTCCCTTTCTGCTCAGCTGCCCTGTTTTAGCATAGGTAGCACATGACCCAGCTTCTGGGCTTGAACTCTTAGCTCCCCACCTCCATGGAGAGTGCCCTAGGATGCTACAGCCACTCTCCATAGCTCTGCTGGAGCTGACCCATGTCCACTAATGAGTTTACAAAGACTAACATGTTAGAAGAACATGTTAAGGCTTCGAGGAGACCTTATAGTGGCTTTCCAGTATAAGGCTTCGAGAAGATCTTAGAGTGGCTTTCCAGTATCTTCCTACAGGAAGGCTGGGGAGGGACTATTGACAAGGTCTGGTAATGTCAGGATGAGGGGGAATGGTTTTAAGCTGGAGGAGGGGAGATTTAGATTGGATGTTAGGAGGAAGTTCTTTACAGTGAGGGTGGTAAGACACTGGAATGGGTTGCCTAGGGAGGCTGTGGATGCTTCCTTCCTGGAGGTGTTTAAAGCCAGGCTGGATGAGGCCTTGAGCAGCCTGCTCTAGTGGGAGGTGTCCCTGCCTATGGCAGGGGGTTGGAGCTGGATGATCCTTGGGGTCCCTTCCAACCTAAACCATTCTATGATTCTATGAAGAAGGAAGATGCCTGCATTTATGGGATAGAAGGTAGAAAATGTTCTCAGAGAAAAACTGCTTTATTTTACTTGCTTAATTAAAAGTTCCTAATATGATAATAGTCTTGAAATGCACTTTAAGAGGAAAAAAGATAGCAGAATCCCTCCAATGTGAAATTACAAATCTTATTTCCTTCCCCTGTCTCTTACACATAAAAGCAAACACATATTTCACGCTGGAGTTTGTGTGCTGGTCAGCAGAGGGACCCTTACCCTTGGTCACAGCCCGATGACTAGAGATACCTGTGTTTTACAAGGACAGGCAAGAAGTGACAGGGAAGGTCAGACACGCTGAAGCAGTCTGGTTCTGTGCATCCTAAAAACAATAACAAAAAGATCAGCTGCTCCAGTTCAGCGAGTAAAACCTTGGCACTATGAACATGAAGCACAGCCCAGGGCAGAACACCATTGGAATCCTTTTCTTCTTCTTTCATCAGTATTTTAATTCTACACGTGTCTAATTCTGTTATAGCAACCCATAACGACCACAAGGTATTCTGTCAGCAGCCATCCGTGTTGCAGGTCCTAGTAGCAGAAAGGTGACCATACACTCAGTAAAAATATTCCTTGGTGACTTCAGCATGAAGGCTGGAGAGGAGTTTCAGAGTGACAGAGTTGCCAAAAATGTGCAGTGTCGAGCACTTGTCACCCTTCTCTCACACATACATAGAGCTGCCATCTTGAGGCATGGCAAGAACAAGGAGCATGTTTAGAGCATGCTGTCTGACGTGGCTGAGTGGCCTTAAATGATTGCATGTCAAAGGCAGAACAGTTACTGAGACAGTTATGGTGTCAGTTCAGGGCAGTCAAGGCAAGACTGGGCAAGTACACAGGCAGAACACTATAGAGAGAATGCAGACTAACAGTGAGAAACACCATTCTCCCCTACAGTAGGGAGACAACACCTAGACCTTAATTTAAACTCTTCATGAATATGGATCAATGATACAGGTCAAACTGGCCATTTTCAAGAGCATACAGACTAGACAAAGAGTGTCACAAGCACCTCCAGAATTAAAGTACTGCAGAAAAAATTCCTCCTTCTCTTTCATGAACATCACTGGAAAAAGAAACAAAATGCTTTAATCAAACAGGAGATGCCAGCTCTGAATGGAGGAACATATGGGGGTTTGGCACTCTCCTATCTCATGGCAAAAAGTGTCCTAGATCAGCAAGATCTGAAGGAGGTATTTCCACCTCGTGGCAGGAATGCTGTTTGAATAACTCAGTGCTGAGGACTAGGAACACAAATCAGCAAGAATTGCTACCTGCCGGATGCTCTGTGTGTTGGGCACAAGGCGTATGGAGGTTATGCTACATCACATGAGTTATACTGATGGCCACGGCCTTAGGAAATTTATCCAAGCAAGTAGACATTAAAACTACTGAACACAGAAACAAGGAATCACCAATCAATCACCAGCTGGTCATGCCTGTGCTGCCGTGATCCATCTGCCATAGTGAACCACTGACTGAACACAAGGTGAAAAAAAAAAATCAGATCAAGCAAATCCCAAATACCTTAGAAAATTGTTAAGACAAAGTGTGAGCTGGGGGATGTGGCTCAGCATGATGCCTGTGATACAAATGGTATTGCCCTATCCCAAGTGCCATAGACAGGACTTCCATAGGGAACTTCTTTTGTCATTTCCTGATGACTGGTAGCTTGTCTGAAAACTAATGCCCTGTCATTGTCTACGCACTATTACATTGTCATATATCAGCAACACAGAGTATGCGCCTTAACCTCTGAACTTCAAGAGCCTGAAGAAGCACAGTTCTAGACTGCATTCTTCCTCATACACTGTCTTTCATGATGAAGTAATAGAATTCCAAACACTGGGCATAATAATCTAAAGCCAGTGTAGTGGATTCATCTGCAGATGGTCTTCTGCCCTTTAGAAGAACCTTAGCTCCAATTTATTTGCAAAGTGTTCTTCTTCAAGACATTAAGCTTTTCTGGTGTACACTGGGAAGTGTGGACTGGGGAAAAAGGGTGTAAAAAAAGATGAAAACTAGCATAAGGAAAAAACTGTCTACGTTTTTGCATACAGTGAATCCCTTGATGCTGTATCAAAGGACAGAATCGTTCCCAACAGGAAGCAGAGCTTCAAAAGACACTGGAGGAATTACTCCAAACACAGGTTTCCAATGTTGATTCCTTTACTGCAGATTTTTCTTCTCTCACCACAGTCTGCTTGTACCTCAGTGCTGATGGTCTTAGGTCACAGAGTGGCTGATGGCACTTACAAATTTTCACATGCAAAAAAAAAAAAAAAAAAAAAATCCAAAAGAGAAAATTCTGCTTCACTGCTCTGAATTTGGAAACCCTGGTGCAAAAGCTCCAACATATTTGCTGGATTGCTTTGCAGTACTGGAGTCAGAAGAATAAATACTCACCAGGCAAACTCTGATTCATTACTTTCAATAATAGCACTAGAAAAAAAGGCTTGTCAGGTTGGATTTCCCCCCAGGTTCAATGACAAAGCAGTATTGTTAGGCACAATGAACTTGACGAGTTAAAGCCTCATATGAGTCCAGAGTTGGAATAGCAATGGCTCACAATATGTCCCACACAAAGAACCTTCAGTAACGCACATGTCACTTCTAGAGTGTTAAGAGATGGCTCAGAGGTAAAAAAACCCACCAAGTTTTACATTCCCTATTTCATACACTTTATCTTCAGCTGAGGAGGGAACAGCCTTTCATTATTCTTTCTTGCGTGTTTTAGGCTTAAATTTTAAAGTGCTATATGCCCCTTCCACAGCTTTGGGCAAGTACATAGGATGTCTTTCCAGCCTCTTCCTAGAGCCAGTAGTTCTCCGCTGGCTGGTTCTTTGAGATTGGTTTGCAGCCTGTGCTGTTTGGGCAGTGTCTTGTGAGTATCTTCGGGGAGCACGAAGGATCCAGTTTGAATGTAAACTATGTTCACTTGTGCTGGTAGCAACTGAAAGACAGAAGACAACCTGGCATTAACAGTTTGCCAGTGATATTTTTACATACACATTGAGAGAACAGGGTAACTGCTGGGTCTTTCCTGGAGGTGATGCTGAAAAAACAACTTGGTTTCACTGCAGGATGTCTCTTGCAAAGGCATTCATCTTATCTGCAACCTCAATGTAAACTCTGATATTAAAGCTAGTCTCTTTACACACATCTCTAGGGCACAGCTGGTCTGACCTGTTCCATATATTCACCATAGTGTAAGACAAAGGAGACAAATGTCTGTTTCTCTCCACTGGTCAAACAGAATAGGTGACGAGCTCAGATGACTACATCTTCATGTAGTTGGACAATCTCATCTTTTCTGATGGAAATGTACCATTATTTTGTCAACTTTTAACTTTTTTTTTTTTTCTTTTGTGGTTGGAGAGAAAACATCCAGCCTGTTCTCAAAGAGAAAAATGAAAACCAGATTAAGACAAAACTATTTTTACATTTTTTATAGGTCTCCTCCAAATGCATATCAAGGTAGAGATGCAAGGGTGGAATTCAGCCCTGAGCAGAAGGGAAGCACTATTCCAACACTCCACATACTACATTTTTGCTCACATAATGGCCACTAAATAGTTGCATGCTCTCAGCAGCGAACAAGTAATGTGCTCAAGGTTAGGTTGGATGAGGCCTCGAGAGACCTGTTTTAGTGGTTAGGTGATCTTTGAGGTTCCTTCCAATCTAAACCATTCTATGATTCTATGATTCTATTCCATTACTGCACATACTGCAAGTAACAGTTCCAGATTTGGGAAGAAAGATCTGGAGGAAAGTGGTGTTCATTAAATAAACAAACATGTTCCTACAATGCCACTCTTCCCTCTATACTCTGCACACCAAACATAACCATATTTTGGCTGGTTTATACTTCACCATCAAAATCAACATCCACGTTTGGCAGATCCACATCAGGAACTCTCCGCCATCTCTCTGAATCCAAGTCTGCAATAACTGAGTCAAAGAAAGCCATTGCTTCTCTTACATCTGAACTGGACTGTGGGCCTTTCCCTTCTATGGATGCCTGTTGACCAGATAGGGAGAAAAAAAAGTCAGCTAAAGGTCAGGCACAGTGACTTCTTAGTGACCAAACTGTGTAAGGAAGCTGCAAAGATTTTGTTTCATTCCACACTTCAAGATGCCAGAAAAGCACACGGCTCCAGACTACTCGACAGTTTGCAGTAGCCAAAGAAAGCAAAACGGCAGTCTACCAAATGTCCATCTTGTTACATGCTCAGCACTAAACATCTACCTGAGCACTGCTAGCCAGGCATTACAAAATCCCTCAGAATTCCCCCATCAGGCCATTTAATTAGATGACTAAGTGACAGCTGGGCTTTGTGGCCAAATTTATTCTACCTAGCAGCAGGCACCTAATGAGACACACATAACAAATGTAGTCATACAGGGTTCCTTCTGTAATTAATGCAGGGCTCTGGTATCTTCAGAAGATGAGTCAGGCCTTAGGTAGGCTGAATTCCCCTCTGCAGGCAGATCTTTTTCTTTGCTGCAAAGGGGTTGTGAGGTAACTCGGTAACTAATTTAAGCATCCTATTAAAATGCCTAGGTTAGGTGAGATGAACCCCAATCTAAACCGCTAAAGCCTTTTAGAAATGGCAAAGGACCGTGTGCACTAAGACATGACTTGTTCAACACTGATAATTCCCACAGGAAAGCCACAGGGTTTAAAGTTAGCAGCCTGTCTTGATAAAAAAGCAAATGCTTGCCTGTAAGTGCTGAAGCATCGCAACGCCTCAGCGATTCCGTAGGTCCGTGCAGGATGAGCACTTGCTGCCAGGCTCTGCCTAAGGAAACGCCATATATTTTCCCTGCCAGTCCCAGCTGAGGGTACGGTAGGGCTGCGGTACCAAGTCAGCACATTGCTACCTTGCGTTTCAAAAGTGCAAGAAAGGATACATGTTGTATCACATCTCCGAAGGGACCAGCTGGTACTCTGTTCTCTGAAGGCAAGCAGATGAGCTAGCTTATTGTCTTCCTGACATTAGGAGTTGATTGACATCCTCAGAAGTGCTACAAGACATCTGCTACCACACATGTACTGAAAATAGCGACTGCTGTTATGACTAATCCCTTATTGGTTAAAAGGCTTTTGAAGAAATTCCTGTGTACTTCCAGCACCCGACCCACCTCTCTGTTCTTTTCTCTCACTGCACCTAAGTGGCAGACTGTGAATCCACAGTCAGTCTGTAGTCCAGGTCTCTGGAATCTTTGGATTAAACCTTCTAAAAGGGTGGGGTTGTCTGGACAAAGTGCCTTCCTATTAACCATGCAACAGGTAGGAGAACAAAAGTGAATTTCCACTGCCAGGTAATTTAATACAAGCAGGTAGTCAGGGACAGAAGCATTTGAGCTTGGTGACAAGACAAACCTCGCCAACTGTGAGCATAGAATTTGTTGTTCTAGAAGTCTTCATGACCTTTTCCTAATTTCTGTACCTGTGAAGGGTGGCCCTGCCATCTGTGTTGGCAAGAACGACTCACGTGGGTAACATATTCTGCTAATGTCCCTGTCTGTCCTTAAGGAGAGTTGGCATGGAGCTAACTCATGGCGTTAATGTGCCAGCCAGTACCAGGGGCGTTCATATCTAAGGACTAGCTGGCCACAGTCAGATGACATCACTCTTACCCTCAGGCTGCGGGAGATTCACTTCCTCACCAAATCCAAGTCAAGCTTTTGGCAGTTTTCTTAAGTGACATTTTCAGAGGCAAATCTCAGAGATTCACAAACCTGCATGCATCCTGGTTGTGCCGAATCTATATCCCAGCCTCCTGACCCACAGTTTTAATATCTTTTGCACTCATTTTTTTCCCACTCAGCTGACGGTTACTCATGTACCGCTCCACTACATCTCTGCTCAGCTCATCAGGGAATTGGCATGCTGTAAATCTCTGTCTCAAGCCAATCTTTGTGTGACAGTGCAGTCAGTTCACAGATTATATCTACAGTGTTGCAATTAATCTCCTGGCATCTGGCCACAAGAAGCACCTCTCCTATACCTCAATCGTTTTGTTTGGATGTTTCCCTGGACCTAAATAGAAATGTCTTCATAAAAACAATCTTCTCCATCCCACTGAGCTATTGTTTCCTACTATTATTCCTAGCTTTTAAGAGTCACCATTCAAAGCATTAAGATGACATAAAGCCTATTACAACCAAATTAAAAAAAAATCCCATGGATTGAACAGGTATAAAAAAGTGGAATTTAAAAATGGGCTACTTATTCCTAAACATGGGAGCCTTCTCCTTTGGTTAAGCAATGCCTGCAAAAGAGCTCAGCTTCAACAAGCTTTATAAGCTTCAGTGCTTACAAATATTTAAAGGGCAGGTGTCAAGCATATGGGACCAGTCTCTATTCAGTGGTGTCCAGTGATAGCACAAGGGACAACAAGCACAAACTAGAACACAAAGAATTCCACCTAAATATAGGAAAAACTACTTTGAGGGTGACAGAGCACAGATACAGGCTCCATGGAGAATCTGTGGAGTCTCCTCTGGAGACTTCCAAAACCTGTCTGGACATGTTCCTATGAAACTGGATATAGGTGATCCTGTTTTAGCAAGTGACTTGGACTACACGATGCCCAGGTGTCCTTTCCAACCCTTACCATGTTGTGATTCAGCCACTCTGACATTCTGCTACAACAGAACCTCTAAATGTGGCAATAGTTTTTTGGACAAGTCTTCCTGGCCTAATCAGGAGGTCAGCCATACATCTCTTATTCCCACCATCACCAGTATTATCCAATTTTAAATCTTCACTGGGTAACCTATGAGTCTTCTGTCAAACTGCTGCTTATTGTCTTGAGTGAGACAGGCTGGAGAAGTGGACTAAGGAGAATCTCAATGAGGCAAAATGCAAGGTCTTTCACCCGAGGTCAATACAGACTGGGGGATGATGACATTGAGAGCAGCCCTGCAGAAAAGGACCAGGTGGTGGATGAGAAGCTGGACACGAGCCAACAATGCACACTTCCAGCCTAGAAGGCCAATTGCATCCTGGGCTGCATCAACAAGAGTGTGGCCAGCAGATTGAGAGAGGTGATTCTGACACCCTACTAAGCTCTGGTGAGACCTCACCTGGAAGTACTGTGTCCAGCTCTGGGGGCCCCAACAAAAGAAGAACACAGACCTGCTGGAGCGGGTCTAGAGGAGAGCCACGAAGATGATCAGAGGGCTTGAGAAACTGTCCTAAAAGGACAGGCTGAGAGAGTTGGAGCTGTTCAGTGTGGAGAAAGAAGGCTGTGGGGAGATCTTATAACTACTTTTCAATATCTGAAGAGGAACTACAGGAAGGTCAGGGAAGAACTGTTTAGAAGGACTTGTAGTGATAGGATGAGGGAGGGGAAATGGTTTTAAAGTAAAGCAGAGCAGATTTAGTTCGGACATAAAGAAGTTCTTTATAATGAGTGGTAAAATACCCAGAAATGTGGTTAAGGCCCCATCCCTGGAGATATTGAAGCTCACACTTTATGTGGCCCTGGGAAGTCTGATCTAGTTGCAGGTGCCCCTGCTCACTGCAGCAGGGTTGAGCAAGATGACCTCTGAGGGTCCCTTCCAAGCCAATGCATTCTGTGATCTGTGATTCTGCGTCATCTAAACACATCACCCCACCTGCTGCAATCCTTTTTCCTCACTGAGTCAAGTCCAGAGTCAGATTAATGATTGTTTGGTGGCAGACAATCTTTAAATTACAACCAGGAGAAAGCTTTGTAATGCTTCTCTCTTTAAGATATATGGAAATAATCTGAACTAACAATGACATTTCTGTCTTATTTTAGGGGTATCATTGTAATACAGAGTGTCTGGCAACTTATTAATGAAGAGACAAATGAATTCCACAGCCTATCAGTAGAGCTTGCACTGATGTTCATGAACTATCTGACCGGTCAGAAATTATCCCATTTGTTTCAGTGAATTTACAATTATTTTCTGTAAGCCATTTTATGCCAATAAAAAGACTACTAATAAACCTAGGGATTACTTTTCCTGTCAGTCATTAGCAGCCACCAATAAGCATTGTGAAGAAGCCTGAGGCACTTAAGTAGCTTGTCAGAATATTGTGATAACAGCTTGCTTTTTCACAACGTGTTTTCTTATACTTCCCATACTCTCACACCTCTCCTCTTACTGTCCCCTCTTACAAACATTTCATTCCATGACCAGTCATTCATACTTAATTTCACCTTACTCAGAAAGAACCTCAAGGTCTCTAGCAACATTTCAAATGATGTAACATTATAAAGACAACAGGCTGAGACCAATAAAGCAGAAAGTCAACACAGGTCATACATCCAATTGCTTCATGGCGTAGGATCATGGCAAAAGTTCTTAGGAATTACCTTTGAAGACTCTTTGGAAGGAAGTGGAAGAAATGACCTCTTTCCAGTTTTCCATGATGTTGTAGTTGCTGGGGAATCCGCAGCCATACGCATGGATTTCAAGTTACTGATGTGCTCAAGATATTTTTTCCTTAATGCTAACAGATCCTGTAAGTACTTCAAGCAGTCCTGAGTCTTTGAGTACATCCAGTCTTTGTCTTCCTCTTTTGGCTGGAAGCACGAATCGACGCTGGTTGTACTTCTGCTTTTTTTCAGTGTTTCACTAACTTTTTCCTGCTCACTTCCAAGGATGTACATAGAAGTGCTGCGGATCAGTCTCACTGCAGAACCTGTACCATCGCAGTAAGGGATGTCATCTGTCACATTTCTTCGCTGGGAGTTGGGGTGAAATATAGAATGGATCTTTTTGAACATAGTGTGTCACTTCCTCCACTTTATACCTTTTCTCTTTCAGCTCCTTAATTTAACCCTAGATCTGGTAATAAGCCACTGTTACTCTTGCCCGTAGCACGCAGACAATTTTGTCAGTTACTGTAAGAAAAATGTTTCAAACCCAATTGCTGCACAAATTGCTTCCAGCCTATCACACGATGAAGGGCATGACTGTAACACAGCAGAGTGTTTTCTATTCCATTTGTGTCAGTGAAAGAGCTTTATCCTTCCCTTGGTTTAAAATACACTACGGGAGGTCAAATATCATGCTTTGACCTTCGATTTGCCTGCGGCTCCCCATAAGAAACCGAGGCACCGAGGCAGGAGCACCCCCTTCCCCGCTCCCTCCCGGCTGCTTGCCGCCGAATCCTGCCTGCCGCCGGCCGCGGGCGCCAGGCACTGGCCGTGGGGCGCCAGGCACTGGCCGTGGTGCTGAACTCCCGCTCTCCTCCCAGCGTCCCTGCTCCCGCAGCGGGCCGGGCTCGGCGATCTCCTGGAAAAGCTTGCTGAGAGCAGCCTCCACAGGGACAAAACTCGAATGGAGAAGAACGGTTCCTGTAGGATAGAGCTCAGCTGATGAAAGAAGTCGCTCTGGGTTTCACCCCACGGTAACCAGGAGATGGCTACAGTTACCTGATATCACAGCTCTGCTGGGAACAATGTGGATTCAGATGTCAGGTTTTGTTTCACTCAGAACAAAGATGCCCCATATAAGGGATACTGTAAAATAAAACACTCTTCCAAAGTGCTCACCTGGCAAAACACTGTAGACAGAAAGCAGCGAATTTGTCTTTCCACTTTAGCTCTGCTCTTAGATAAATGCAAGAATATTGAAATCAGTGGTTTTAATAACTGCATTTTGGCTCAAACTACTGAGAAAATTGGCTATTACTGACATACTCAGGCACTGCTAGTATTTGTAACTGTGTGGCGGTACGATGTATGCTTTAGAGATAAGTAGGTGGTGAATTTGGTCAGTTCTCATGACTAAGACAATCACCTTTTTAAAAGCAAGCAGGAACATCCAGATTTATCAGATTCAAAACAGTTATCATGATTTATCCTGCTCAAGCATTGAATGCCTCATGAAATTAGTGTGTTTGAAAGCTAATGGATATCACTTTGCAGACTCTACTAAACAAATTTCTCTTAATGTCATTGGAAGTGTCAACTGAAGGTTTAAGCATCCTAAGAGCTGTAGGATCTCAACATGAAGGACAGCATCTAATGTAAATTTGCATCTATTCCCTTAGGGACTCTGAATTATTAGATGTTAAACATATACCATAACCACCTTAAAATATGCACTATTTTCCTTTTACATAAAGTTGAAATATTATTACAACTAAAAATTGAGGAAAAGTAACCTTTTTTGCCACTTTCTCAGCCTCCTAGAGGCTGACATCATTCCATAGACATCGTTCCCACTGCAGCTAAGAGCGGGCTTGAGATCATTCCAAAATACATTCAGCTGCTGAGATCTTATATTTCTATAGAGGTATTCCATTGCTGATTATCTCCAAAGCCCTACTCAATCCCACAGCTAGATAATAAATTAAGTTGATTTTATGCTAGCATAGACCACTAGAACTGTGAAAAAAAGTTGAGATCTCTCCCCATAATTATGTTTGAGATGGAGACAGGTTCTGATTACCAATCCTAGCATATAATAATCGTAATAATAATAATTTCATCTGCAGACTGATTTAATTTTCAGAGCAAAAGGCTACAAGGGGATTTTAATTTATAGCCCTGAATGAGTGACGCAAACATCTGTCACAGTCATTCTGGACACAATGTTTACTAAGCTATAAAAATAAAAGTGTTCCATGATAACCCTTTAAAAACTAGTTAAACATGCTATGCATGGTACTGCTCTTTAGTTATAAACATGATACAATACCAGTAAGCCTCAGAGAGGCACTCTAAGTGTCTTCATAGTCACAAAACTTGTGATTCCAGCAAATCCATGGGAGCTCAAGGAATTATTGACAGTTATTTCTGTAAGGTCAATGGGAATTCCACTGAGTATCTGCTTATAGGATCAGATATGGCTCTTCAATAGCAGATGGATCTCTAAGCTTATCTAACTTACTAAGAGATACAGAGAAAACAAACAACCCCCCACCCCAAGACACAAAACCAATCAACCAACCAAAGCCCCAAAACCTCAATAGTCTGTTCATGAAACCACAAAAAAGACATATATGTGAAGAGTCTATTGGATGATACACACTGTGATTTGTAAAACATTTTGTATGAACAACAGCTTTTCTTGGCTTGCTTCACTTAAATACTTCAAACATATGCTGACATCTCACTAACTTTAACAAATTTTTTTCAGCATCTTAAGAGGGTTCTCAATTTCCAGTTTCTTCATTCACACTTTTAAAAAACCCTCACTGGGCCACATTAATTCTGTGCCAACATATGTGTGGCATATTATTCACTATTGTTCACAGTGGTGTTAAAATGAGAAAGGACTAATAAATGCATGAGACAATATGGTAGCTGCATTAGACACTAGAATCTCATTTTGGGTAATAAAGGGTCATTTGCAATTATTTCAGACATGAATATTTTATTCTATGCATTGCTTATGGGCAGTGGGGATACATAATATTCCTCTCCTATTGTAAAAACTAGTATTAATTTGATTTCTTCAGAGTATCTGCTGTAATTTAAATAGCTCTATGGGTTTACAAAGTTAAAAGACAAAATAATGGCTACACTTAATGGTCACAAATGTCTCCAGTGTGTTTGGTGAGAAGGGAAATACCCTATGACTTTTTAAGGTATATTCCTATAAGGCATTTGCATTGAAACCTATTTCATGAGCCTTGTTTTATTTATTTATAGTCAAACACTGGTTCTAGTGTACCTGTAAGTGTCCTTGTTTAAGTAAATAGCAGGATAATGATAATTCAGCCACTAGACATCACAAATCTCTTCCCCAGTGACTGAACATGCTGCCGTTATTGAAGACGGCTGGTAATTAAAAAACAGGGTCTTATTCAGGAGTTATTTCCTTCTGCACAAAGGCAATCATCAGATGGCAAATACGATTAAAGAAAAATACTCAGTCTGATAATTCAAAGTACCAAACTTACAGGCAGCTATTAAATCATGAATTAAGACCTCCCAAAGAAGGAGCTTGTGAGAAGCAGATCAGATAGACCACACTAATCAAATAGATCACACTAAATGTTTAATGACATCTAAGATTACTAACTTGGACAAGGCAATGCTTGTTTGTTCATTTTGCTACTTGAATCTGACTTCACTTACTCAATAATATCTCTTTTATGTGACTTTATTTTCTATTACTGCTTTCAATGATTCTGCTTTCTTTGCTGCTAGCGAAGTTATCCAAGACCTGGCATTCTGGCAATATTATGACAGTGTAGGAAAATCGAGTAAGAAAATCCGGTGCATATGTTTTGTTCAACTAAGTAAACTGTACATTTGAACAACCCCCCCATGCAATCAGAACTATAGATAAATACCATGAAAAGGAAATCATGCACCTTTCAAGCTTTTCGTCATTACGTGGTTGTCAAAAGGCATTGTTATCTCCAGAATAACAAAGTATCATGCACACAGATCTACCTGCCTGAAAGTTACATTTCACCCAAGTGACTGATGCAAGGGAATGGCAAATCATCCCGGAAACAAAGTAAAGCACTGCTGCTGACGAAGAAAATCTTTGACAAATTGTTGATGACAAGATACTGCTTCTCTGTTAAGAAACAGTATTAGCTGTTCTATTCAGGTTAATGTGCTTTATTACAGTTGTAAACATAAAGTGCAAACACTTCATTTTTAAAGGCATAAAAATCCATGCTTATGAAATATGTGCATGGATAGTAAATTTCCTGAGCCTTGTGTCATTCTAGATATTTCAGAAACTAAAGCACAGCTGTCAATGCTGGATGCTGCTACAGCTATATAGCTACATTAGAGTAGATTGTTTGGAGAGTGCTGAAGCAGGCCCAAATACAGGAAAACAAAGCAAACAGATCATGAAGACAGTTATGTACACTGTGTTCCCTAATCCCTTACTATTTACCACTTCATACATTCCCTTGGAGCTCTGCAAAGACACACAAACCCCCACACAATTTCCTTGAAATTTAAGAGAAAATCAACAACTTCAGGAATGCTGGGGCCACAGCTGAATAGTAAAGAAAAATAACATCCCCAGATTTGATACCTGCATATGGCACTTGTCATGACACTTACTGTTTCAAAGACCACAAATACTTGAAAAGACTAGATGCTGAGGCACTCCCAAATCATATATCAGCTGCTGAATGTCAGTGCCTTTGGTGAGTGGCAAGAAGCATCCACTCTTAGAAGTGCAATAGCACAGAACTCCTACCTTTCCCAGCCTAAAAGGGAAGATGGAAGAATGGACCTTGTTACGAAGCGAAGAGGAATCCTCAGGAATGGTCATTTCATCTGTTTCAGCCTGTGAATGCAACAGTCTGGAGGAGTTCTGCTTCCCCAGAAGTGCTGTCAGCAACTGCTTGACATTCTTCCTCTTCCAAAGCACAGGAAAGAAGAGTTAATTCTGATACCATGCATTTGAAATAGCTACAGTTGCTTCTCTGAAGCATCAAAGTGGAGAAATCAGTGTCCCAAGAATGAAGATAGACATTTTCTTTTGAGCTGATTGGATGGAAATGAAGCGAAATCTAGATGTGTTCCCTATGTGAGATTTGGTAGCAATCTTTTTTAAGGGTACACACTTGAGCCATGCAGTCACCCAGAAACAGTGACCTGCAAAACCAGCTAAGTCAGAAAATGAAGGCTCCCACCAGAGGATGAATAGATTTTTCTTTTTACTTGTTTTTAATTTGTTGTAAATTCGGAGCACCATCTTCCCATCTACTCTAAATTTGAGCCTCAGTATTTCCATTTAATTAGAGCCTGCATACTCTCCATAAATTTTCACTGCATGCAAAATTTGCATTCATTGAATAGCTTCTGGTGCAGCACAAGCTCTAACTGTGACCATCCAAAGCACTGACTGCATTCCTAGCAGGCATGAGAAGATAAAAGATGTGCATACACAGACTAAACATCAATCAACTTTTATTTTATTTTCTTTAATTGGTTATCCTGTCCTCTCTGTTGGAAAAAGTTTTGTGTGCATCCTATGGCAAAGCCATAAAATGCACTCTGGTGAAACAGACTCTGCTTTACAGCTATCTCTATAGCGGTTGTCTGGCAGCACTTTCAGAGGGTAAGAGGTTACCACACTTATCCCCTGCTGTATCCAGCCTTCTCTTTCCCGTTGCTTCCTTGAATACTGCTGCTGTCGTTAAAAACTCCATGTCTGTGACAAGCTTGGCAAGGGAACTTTGTCTTGTCTTCTGTCACACAGGGTCAAAGGACAACCAGTTGGTCTTGCATGTTTCATTGGAAAAATCCATGTCCTTTTAGTAGAAATACTGTTAGGACCTTTCAAAGCTTTGTAAGCCTTTGTTGCACTAATTGTTGTCTCACTTCTTGAGTCTTTTCTTACAAAGATGGCCAAAGAATTATCATGATGTCTACCTTGTTACCTGTCACATCCATCACCCATTGACAAAGTCTTTGCCAGGAGAATGTGATAAATAGCTAGGATGCCTTCCTGATAACTAAATGAGGAATGGATGGTGTTCTTCAAGCTAATTTGTAGAAGGCAAACTTTTAAATGACCTGTGTCTGTCTTGAACTTTAAGTGGATCATCTGTTTCCCGTTCCAGTTATGTTCTAATACACTATTTATCCTTCTCACAAAGGAACTCCATTTGAGAATTTATGAGAAGGAACAGTCTAGATCTTTAGTAAGTCGCAAGCTCGCCAGACCACATGACGTGGATTAGGAACTTCACACACACACACACACACAATTGCAATTCACCAGACAAGCTCAGACAGCTTGGAAGTAAAATGAAGCTATATTTAGAGCAAAGCTAAATTTACTAGCAGAGATACACAATATTTACAACTACATACAATTATGTACAAATTAGAAATAATACAGAAATCCAAACTCCCTCCTGGACAGAAGAAACTGCTCAGAAGGGGCTCAAATCTACCCCCTCTTTCTCCCTCTGCTTTCTCAGACAGACAAACACAACAACCTGCAAGGTTTATCTTGTTTTCTGTTAATCAAGATTAGTAGAAAAGATATTAGGACAGAGTGAGGAGGATGTGAATAGCTACAGTGTCTCAGACCAGAGCGGGACAAATTGTTGCCATTTTGGCTTTTTATTCCTCGCAGCAAACCAATGAATGATACAGACTTCATCATTATTTTCTTTTCACAACCAATGATCTAATTTCTCTCATTAAAATAATCCAATTAGCCTCAAACCAACACACCATATCAGTCATCTCTAGGCAAGACCTTCTCAGACATTTCTGTAGGCACCCTTGGATCCCTACTTCCCATTTCTATCTCCTTCCTACTCTGCTAACTCAATGAAACAGGGCAAAAGATAGTTTAAGTGGAGAAACACAGGAAGAGCTGGGCTATCTGAGAATGAGAGACTCAGTACAAGTGAGAAATCATATGAAGGTAAGGGAAGATGGAAAGAAAGAGAAGAAATAAGTCTTGAGAACTTCCCAGAAGTTTTTTGATCAGATTTACTACTTTTCTGCTGAGATAAAAACTATACCTGCATAAAGCCTGTCTCCGAGCACTCATCAAAGAAGTGGAAGAATTAAGAGTCCAGAACCATAACGCTGTGGGATGGTAGGTGTTGGAACACGTCTCTGTAGATTGTTTAGTTGCACACACTGCCAATGCAGGTACTCCTAGATCAGGTTGTACAGGAGTGTGTCCAGGCAGGTTTTGAAAGCCTCCAGAGGAGACTCCTCAACATTTCTTTGTAGTCTGTTTGAGTGCTCTGTCACACTCAAACTAAAGAAGTTTTTCCTTATGTTTAGGTGGAATTTCCTGTGTGCTGGTTTATGCCCATTGTCCCTTGTCCTATCACTGGCAACCACCGAAGAGTCCAGCCTCATCCTCTTGACCCCACTGTTTCAGGTCATTGCACTGACATGAGACTCCCTCTCAATGTTTTCCAGGCTAAACAATGACAGGTTTCACAGCCTCTCCTCATAAGAGAGATGCTCCAGATTCCAGGCTGTTCTTGCTGATTTGCCAATTTTAACAGGAAGTGCAGTTGTTGGTAAGCTTAAACTTTCTCCTTGGCTAGGCTGACCTTCTGCCTCTACCCACTTCCCATATACTCTTCTGCTGCCCTTGTAATGCAGTCCAGCCCATCAATAAGACACATCCATTAATCCTATCTTCCATAGCAGTTGACTTCACTATATGCGATTTAAATATGAGGGGAAAATGATAGAATCATAGAACATTAGGGGTTGGAAGGGACCTCTAGAGATCATGCAGTCCAACTCTATCACCACCAAAGCAGGATCACATCACACAGGAACACATCTAGGTGGGTTTTGAAAGCCTTCGGAGAAGGAGATTCCACAACCTCTCTGGACAGCTTGTTTCAGTGCTCACAGTTAAGAGGTTTCTCTTCATGCTGAGGTGGAACTTTCTGTGTTCCAGTTTACAAAAAGCAGTGGCTGTGCAGAAATCGTGGAGGCATCCTGCTGGGCACCAGAGTAGCTGCTGCGGGAATATCTTGTTTCAAAAAGGTTGCATGAAACCCTGTAGCAAGTTGCAAAAGTGGACACTTGAGCTGTCGCTGGAGCAGACATTGGCTTGCAATGGGTTCACAAATTAAGAAACTTTGAGATGATTCATGACTAATACTAAAGAAAGTAAGACAAAAATAACTCAGCCTTTATCTACTCATGTTCTTAAAGCAACCTGAAAAGTATCTGGAAAGGTTCCTGTGTAAGAACCGGTAAAAGTGCTGGGATGTTGGTGCAGGTGGGCCTCGATGCTGAACTGAGTCTGCAGCTTATCGAGATGTTCGCAATAACCTGCAGAGCCAAGTGACACTTTGCATGCTAAGTAACGTGTTCAATTCCTAAAGCTTACCAGTTAGCTTAGTCCATGCTCAAACGTGGAGATTTACACCCGCGCTCTGTTATCAGGCAGAACACCTGCCCTTGACCCAAGGTGGGTGAAATACAGAGGTGCTAACTGTGGTTTTCTCTGAGACCTCCAGGTCAAGCAGGAGGGAAGAGATGCTAGGTTAACTGAAAAGGAAGGATTTCTGTGAACTCAGTGAATTGAAGCAGCTGAGTCTTACAGGCTTGTAATCTGAGCAGCAGTGCAAACTGAAAGGGACCATCAGAATGGAAAGAACTGCGGCAGTCAGCGTTTCCCTCGTGGTCTTTTCTAATACCTTTATTAAGAAAAAGCAAACTGTGGTAGTCACAGAAGTGCACAGGCCAAAATAACAGCTCAAACTGTGGCCAGAGCCGGCAGCAAGCAAAGGTCACTGCATTTCTGAGTCAAAACACAGTCAGCAAGGACTTCATGGAGGATCCTTAACACACTTACTGGAGCTAAGCAGATACAACAGGAAGGTCCAGAATAATTTGCTATAGTGGAAATGAACTGCAATCTATCAACTGTAATTTTTCCTGCATAAAGACAAATCCAATTGTCTGAAAACATGAGGCAGCAGAAGCTGAGTTGGTATTTCAATTTAATTCACTTCACCTTATTGACTTCAACAGTATGCAGAACAGTACCTTTTGTCACTCAAGTGTCACTGTTCTTCATTTTTTGCACAGTGAATATGGTTATGGCTACTGATGCACTTACGAAACATGCACTTAGATTCCTCCACAGTATGGATGTATGCCTGTGGATATCAAGAATTGTTCTCTGGTGGCATGATGGGTTTTTTTGAGGGCAGTGGGGAAGGCCCAAGGGGGAGTGGGGTTAAGCCAATATTGCAAAAGCAACACAACCTCCATGAGGTCAGAGACATCTTTCTTTACTGAGTTCACTGCTATTGCAGAGTCTATAATGTCATTACACTTTCCAAGAAGGGCTCTATTTGCTCCTTGGCATATTTTTGCAGAAGTGATTTCGAGCTAGATGACAATTCTAAGCCATGTGAGAGAAAACAGACTATCAAGAGCTCTTGACAGGGTGATCATAACCTGAATAAAGTAATTCTCTTAACTCTGCATGGCAGATGTATTTTTTCCAGGAAGTGAAATCTGAAAATACAGATTATAGCACAGAGACCAGGTGCTGCTTTCTGCCACACCTGAGGGCATGGGACAGGTTCTCTGCTCACGCAGTACACCCAGCTACTGCTAGTAGTTGCAGAACGTCCTTCTTGGCTTTAAGCCAACGAGACTCACCCCAGTGAACTCTATTCTCTTCTTGCCTCAACTACATTGCTTGTCCTAAACTTCCGAGGTGTTGTGGCTGTCTACGTCTTTTATCCTTTCATTTTCTTGCTCTTCTCCTTAATCAGCTACAGTTTGAATTTTTTTATCCCTTCATTTTCTCGCTCTTCTCCTCAGTCAGCTACGGTTTGGAACAAAAAGGAGGATGCTCACCAGGACCTCAGCCATCCTCATTCCCATGATCTGCTGCTCCTTCTGTACCTTTCAGTTTTACCACTAGATGGAAGCCTTGACCTCCAGAGTTACTCCCTTAGATTCCTGATCATTCCGTTGCACACCCCAGCTTCTCGGTGATCATTTTACCTATACTGAGACAGGTATTTAGGGAAAAATTTGCTGGGCTCAAGCATTTCTGTAGTTCGCTGATTCGTACACGGAAGGTATAGAAACGTATAAACCTCTTAATGTGGTGGCATTCTCAGAGAAAACCGTAGAGATGACTGGGACTGGGCAAATCTTCACCAATGAGACAGAGCCAGATCGCATTGGCCGTGGATAAGCAAAGGGAAGAGAATGAGATCACTGCCTCCCACCAGTCTCAGCACAACGGGTAGTCACTGGTAGTACATACCTGGGGTTGCAAAGCCTGTCTAAGTCCATTCCCTTCAGGAGCACTGAGATCTCCAGCATAGCGCTGAGGTCCCAGGACATAACATAAACCCAGCTCTACACTGTGAGCTTCCTACGTCATGTCTGGTTGCAAGCACTACGTAAATGAAAGAGAGAGTTTGCCAATTGTCATTATAAGAAATTGCTCACCAAATGGTGCCTATGGATGAATATTTTTTTATCTCTCTTATTTCTGAGCAGCGCAATGTGATTTTTTACGTTCAGAATTGAAGGTGGTCAGGATACATGGCTCTCATGGGACCGTTCTCTGCCCGAGGAAATCGCTCAGTAGTGGGATATGAACTGCTAAACACTCACGATTATGAACTCAGAATTCACTTTTGAAGAAAAATCATGTGGTTAGCCAACATCAGTGAGATCAATGGGAGATACTTCTGCTCTGACTGCCAAGTCAGATGCTGAGAACTCCACTGTTACAGTGAAAAGCAAATTGATTTCAGTACTTAGGCAAAGCAAAGGAGAAATAAAACTTTAAGAAATTTGCTTAGAAACTCATAAGGCTATTTCTGAAAAGAATTTCTGATGCCCATGCATTATTAGTCCTTACATTTATAAGCCTATAGTAAGCTCCAAGAGCAAAATTCCTTATTTCTTGCTCTTTTTTGTTTGTTTGTTTTTAATGAAAGTGCAAACATCTGATGTAATCTTGCTGTTTAGCCTTACACTTGTTCTCACACCAAGTACTTGTGCTAGTTTGAGCCTAGCTGGGATATTTTGGTGAGAAGAATTAGATTATAGGCTGTGAAAAGGAAACAATGGTGATGCCTACTGCACTCATAGGCTTGCTGAGATGTATAAGAACGAGAACATAAACATAGATAACAGAGCTGCTCTCTGTCTTTGGGGCTGCACTTCTCTCTAGCCTAACCTGCTATCTGTGTGACTACTCTGTCTGCTTCCTAACCCCCCATGCCGACCCTCCTAACTCACTTCGAACTTCAAACAAAGTCTGGGGTAAGGCAGAGGAGTGGGGAGAAGGTGGAAGGGTGGTTGGGAGCCCCTCCTGGGGACTCTGGCTTCTGGGAGGGCTGTTGTGTTTCTGTATTACTTTTTAACTGGTACATTTCTGTCTATAGCTGTAGATATTGTAAACATCTGCTTGCATGTTGTGCTAAGCTGTAAATATAAAGCTTCATTCTTTAATTTCCAGCAGCTGAGTCTAGTCTGGGTGATTTTCTTCAGTGTGGGGGGGCAGGGAACACCCAACCATCACAATTATGAATTAGATTAATAATTAATAATTAGATTATAATTAATAATAACAAGCAGATATTTACAGTATATACAGTTATATACAGAAATATATAAGGGAAAAGGTAATACAGAAACACAGCAGCCCTCCCAGAAACCTGAGTCCCCAGGAGGGGCTCCCAACCACCCTTCCACCTTCTTCCACCCCTTTACCTTACCCCAGATGTTGCCTTGTGCCAGGGGGGGTTAGGAAGCAAGTGGATTAATCAGAAAGATAGAGGGTGAGGTTAGAGAGAAAAATGCAGCTCAAAAGCCCAGGCTGTGCCTGAACACTGAATGCCTTATCTATGTTTATACTCTTGTTCTTATACATCTCAGCAAGCCTACGAGTGAAGTAGACATCACCATTGTTTCCCTTTTGTAGCCTGTAATCTAGTTCTTACCAAAACATTCTAGCTAGCTTCAGACTAGCACAACAATAAAGATATCCACAGAAAACTTTCTTGGATTACTCAATTTTACTAAATTTAATGTAGTTTTACTATAGATGTAAGTCAAAGGCTGTGCTGGTTTCAATGTCTGATACAATTAAGTTAATGGCATGAAGCCACTGGAGTGTGAGGATGCAAAGGCAGACTGCTCTGTGCCCAGGAGTCAGAGTCACGGTCTTATTTGCCCTTGCTGTCAGAGAGAATGGCAGTGACAACAGTGGCTAGAAGGATCTTTCTGGAAATAAAAACTGTCAGGCTCTCCTTGCACTCTCATGCCTGTAGGCAGCTGTCCTACAAAGTACTCCTACTTCCTAGAAATTTCAGTAGCTTTTTCAGGGCACAGACAGAGAAATTTTCATCAAAAAATACCACCCAAACAACTTGGTCTAATGAAAGATGTGAACTGTTATGCTGCTCAGGTCTGCCTTTCCTTATGTAGGCAGTCACATGAGAACATGAGGAAAGATTAGAATAAGGCCTCTGCAAGTAAGAACTCCTATCAAATGGCTTGTACACTCTTGGTAAAATCCCTAACTTGTTAAACTTCTTGCATCATCTTCCTAAGTATAGGAGTTTTCTCCTTGTTTTCTTCCTTGTTTTCATAGGAGTTTTTTCCCTATTTTATTCCCTGTCCTCACTTCCATTTTTGTGGAGATTCTTCTTGGTTTGTATTGCCCTGCTTCCAAGCTGCGTTTTACTTCAGCTGTAGCAAAGTCAATACTGGAGTGAGTGGCACACCATCCTCTTTGACCATTGTTCTGGCTACAATGGCTTACCTCGCTCACTCTTGGAGTTTGTGATCAAGATCAAAGATACCAAGATTTACGTCACATCTGTGACCTCCTCCCACAACTGTTTCTCTTCTACAGAGGTGTAGATACAGGCAATTTCCACCTTGAACAATGCCCTCTCTGACATGTGGATTTGCCTGTGGAATATAAGGAAATTATTATGAAGTATTACTCAGAAAGCCTACTTATGTAGACATGAAGCCTACTTTCATTAGGGCAGTCAGATTTCAGCTATTTATAGACTGACTTTAGCATTTTCTCTTCTCCATAGGAGAAAAAAAATCCTGTTCTTTGTTTAATGTGGGAAGAGAGGTGGAGATGACTAGAAGGGACTAGAAAACACAGAGCAGATCAGGTGGAACATTCTGATTAGTGAGATAAATAATCACTATGCAACCACTCATGCAAGAATTATTTCTCCCTGGTCCTGAGGGTCAGATTATCCAGTTTGCTAGGGATGTGCTATGCTGCATAAGCAGGAAAAAGTCTCAATTACACCCTTAAAGCACCTAGAGTAGCCTGGAGAGAATCCATACCAGAAGTGTTGTGAAGGTAGAAGGAAGGTATCTGGATATGACACTGCCTAGGCCCCGAAGTAGTCTGTGCTCACGTGGCACTGCACGCAGTTTCACAACCTCTTTTTCAGATGCATGTGAATTTTGTCAGCTTGATTTGGGACTTGGAGTCCACACATTTTGAGAGTGTGCTGCTAACTGGTGAATCTCAACTTTTGCTCCATTCCCAGATACAGACATTCCTTCATACATCTTCCAGCCACAGACATGGGGTGATGTCAGACGAGGACCTCTGCCAGCACCACGTGTGTAGAGGTTGCAATAAAGGCATTTAATTGTGGAGTGGCAGAATAATAGCTTGGTAGTTTATTATCTAGCACACAGGCATAGGGTCTTACTAAGTGTCAAAAGCTAGAGTGGAGCTTTCTAGAAGTCCCCTTCTTCTCTTGCTCATGTATATCTTCATAGCAGCAGAAAAAGAAGTCCATCATTTAAAGTTATTCTTACAAAAGAACTCTTGAGTTGTTGGAGACTTTTACTGTAACCCGAGTGCCTCCAGGAATCCTGAGGCATACAACTGATAGAGATTTGAATATATAATGGAATTTGAATAAACACAAGTTGCACCTCATCACTCAGCATCTGCCTTCCTTGTGGCTGCTTTCTATCTGCCCTGGACACTCTTCTGAGACTGACTGGTGACCCACGAAGCTAAATAAAAGATCATATAGTAGCAGGATACATACAACTCTGCATCCCAACAAACCACTTATTTGGTCATTGCTGTCTAGATCTTAATTCAGAGCAAAAAATCTGCCTTGCGGGTACATACACAGGGTATTGATATAATCAACTCTAAGCAGTGAAGTTAGATGTTTAAGGTACCACTGTTCTGGAAGACTAATAGGCCTAGAACATGTCCTAGTTTGCCTCACCCTTCTGCCAATGGGGGAAGCAAGGGCAGGAGGAAAACAAAGGCTTGGGCAATAATGTCCTCTCTCAAAGTGATAAACAGGTACCCACAGGTGTTTATGTACTTGTGAGTGTCTTGCCCTCATAAGGGGAAGCAAGCCCTGGTTTCCCCTAATATGGTCAGTTTTGCAGATGCCATTCTGCTCGGTGAAAGCAGTGGTCAAAGGAGCCATGACGCTTGGACAAATGATGCACACTAAGCTAAGCTGCAAGCAGTTGAGCTGCTTCTGCCCCACTGCTCTGCCCCAGCGTGTGCTGCTCTGCCCTATGTTCTGCTCTGACAATGTGCTCTGCCTCACTGCTCTTGGCCTGGACCACATTCTACTCTGCCTCATACTTCAGACCAGCTTAGCCCTGATATTTTGGGCTTAAACCACCTGAAAACTTAAGTGCCTCGAGATTACCAGAAGGCGGCATTAAGTGCCTCATGACATGGTGAGAAGTGCCACCGACATCGTGTTCCCTGCACATCTGCAAGAGATCCTGCCTGCATCTCTGCAAGTGTTCATGCCAAGAGGAAGCAGGATCAGGGCAGAGATCATCTCAGCACCCTGCTAGAGCCTGGGAAGATTAAAAGCCTCTCAGTGGCTATCAAGATATCAAGATGCCCAGCAGTTCCAACACTGCTGCAACGGAGCCAAGGCATTACCACTAAATTCTACCTCACTGCTGTAAGTAGAACAGACTTTCCCTAGGGCTTCAGGCTGCTTATTTACAAGTGGGGCAAAGCCATTTTGTGGCTAAACTTCCAATTTTCTATTCTCCTAAATGAATGAATTTCCCATAAGCACCCTTGTGAAGATTTTCCTGACTGAATTAGAGCCCAGATTTAACTGGTTTGTATACAGTCTGAAGGTGGGCTTCTTGGGAATAAAATAACTACATGTTTTGTAACTCCTGCCTCATTAATTGCCTCAACTAATTCAACCACCTACTTACAAAAAGTATGCTGTCTAGTACTTACAAAAGAACAAACTCCCCTGGGGGTGACTCAGAGGACCTATTTCTCTTCAATGACTCTGAAAGCAGTTCAGAGACAAATTTCACAGCCTGATTGTTTAACTTTAGGAGTTGGACCACTTGCGCATGAACTTTTCCATGAATCTCTGCTACATGGGAGTGAGGGAGATCTCCCAGAGCACAGCCACAATCCTCCAGCACCATGTCCCTGGTGCTGTGCAGAGCAGCAGACACAGAAATCTGTGGTTTAGCACCTTCATACAACAGCCATAATGATACCCTATCACCTGTCTCCTAAGCCAGGCGCTCAAAATCAAGGAAGATCCTTTCTGCATAGAGATGTTTTGTTATCCTGCAGTGCAGAGAAGCAATGGCTAGTCCTTGTACATTTCTTAACTGCATGGAAAAAGAAAAGAAAGCCAAGATGTAACTGAGGAGCAGCCCTAAATGAGTTCAAAAAATCAATGTGATTCATATCATGGAAAGGTTTCCTTTTCTAACCAGATTTGTGAGTGAAAAAAACAAAACAAAATGTAATGTCTCTGTTACAGACTAAATAAATACTCTGCTACTGAGAGTGCTGCTGAAAGCTGAGCCTGCAATTTGCTTGGCAAAGAAAGAGATAAGATTAGCAGCAGGATTCATAGGCTTTTAGATTTACAAACATATGCAAAACAACAAAGACAACTCTCTTACACCACTTTACATCTTCATGCCACTGTGCAAACATAACCTAGACATATACCTCAAAACGCCCTGCATCTTCTCAATGTCCCAATGAGACCAAACTTCAGCAGACTGGCTCTGTGGGAAGGTTGGTTTCCTTATGTGTCCAGCCTTTTGATTCCCCTACAAGATGGCTAGACATGGCTGTAGTTTTCTGACACTCACACTAGAAGAGAAACATACAGCAGATAAATCACTATACAGTTATTGGACTGTAAATCACTGCTATTTTTTGTTGGCTGGTGAAACGATCCAGAGCCCACACTTAGTTCCCTAAGCCACCTAATACCCTTTCCACAGCCACTGCAAAAAAATATTCACAAGCTATACCATAAGCTTCCACTATTATCACCCATTAAAATTCTTCCTTACTTACAGAATGTTTAAATATGTATTATTATATCATGGCTGATATAATCATGGCTGACGCTGTGGGTGGGTAGGTGAGCAGGACTGTTTTGGTCCATTTACTCCTTCCAGTGCCCAAAATCTTTGCCAAAAATGCAAGAAAGGAAGCAATCACTCAAATAATCCCATAAACATTTTCTTCATGTGGGTGATCTCATGATACAGAAACCACAGTAACTATAATAGTTGCTAAAAGAAACTTTTCTACCCCAGATAAATGATTTTGTCCCACAATAAATGTTCATGTAGTAGAAACAGACAGTAGAGTCAGTTACACTAACTTCCACTTAATACTCAGAATTACAAAGGTCCTTCAAGAATGAGGAATTTAGAGGCATCTGTCTATATGGAAGACTACTCTCTAAAGCCTGGACATAGTTTCCTTATGACCCACGTGTAGGATTCTTCTTTAACCATGAAGAGAGACACCATGCATCACTGTGAGGATACCTGTCTTTCTCCACTAAGGCAGGCAGATGACTACCTAGTCAGCTGAGCTCCTTACCTAGCAGTGCCCAGAATAGTGCCTAATACTAAGTAAAATTCATTCTGTCCAACACATGTTTGGTACAGTCACTGTTCTCCTGGAATACAAAATGAAGATGTGCACAGGTCTTCATTCAGTGAACTTTCCACTGCTTTCATGCATAGACTCTGCTCTTTCAAATTTTCCTTCAGATAAATAATTTTCCTCACACTTTTCCCTAAGTGGAGATTGTAATTCTACCCTGTGCTTGCACTCTGGGCTGGTGACTAATGACTCTAACCTAGAAGTTAACACTACTGTTCTCAAGGCAAAAATCTCTTTCTATCATACATTCAGCACAGACTTGTGCAGAGGGAGAGTGGAAGGAGAAGATAACATAGCCCTTGCTCGTAGTAGCAGAGATTTCCTGTACTCCTGCACTGCTTTATTCTAAATATTCACAAACTTCAACGGACTGTCTGAGGACAATAGGCAGATGTTAAAACCTGCACTAAGAGGTATTTTCAGTGTGGTTTCCCAAGAGCAATAGGAAAAAAAACTGTATTACGGAGGATCATGAACAAATAGGGTAGGGACTCTGAAGATGAGATGAAAGAGGTAAAGTAGTGGCAGTTAAAAACAAACAAACCAAACCAAAAATACTCTCCATAGGGTTAAAAAGAAAAGGCAGGAGATGGCAATTTGTGAGTAAATTGGAGCAAACTAGAAGGATGGTGTAACCTTAGATGGCATAAGAGGATCCTCTGCCTTTTTAGCAATCACTCCATCACTTTCTGACATGCTTGAGAGACTTACTATCCTTTGGAATCAACACTGAATCAACAGCAAATAGCCAGAGTAATAAAAGGTATTAGATTTTGAAGAATGCTGATCATCTGCATTGTCGATGAATAGTAAGCATTCTCACACAGTAACCCAAACCCAGATGTAGGTACCTAACTTTAAATGGAGTGGCTTAAAAGCGATTGCCTAGATGTGAGACAACTCTTCACTTGATAAATCCCAGGTGAATAAATTTGGCCTCTTTATCATTAATCCATGAACAGAACTTCTGGAGAGCAGTGGAAGGAGCAACTTCTGGGCAAACAGGAGTAACTTGTAAAACTCCTTTTCACATTCTTTGAGCAAAGGCAAGTGCTTGAAACCATATATTTAGCTTCTTCTTTTGACAGCCTTGGAATAAAATTTTTACAAGTTTATAGTGCTTTTTTTTTTGCTCTCTAGTTTTTTTAAGTTGTTGGGTTTTTTGGCCCCTTTTATCCACAGCATTATCATGGAAAACAGCTGCAAATTAACTCTTTATGAGATCAGTCCTGCAAATACAGAATACTGTAGTGCATATTCAAAAAATGTTGTGTAGATCAGTAATAGGCCACAGAAGTGGTCCCAGAAATAGCAATGCACACACACATAGAGCAGGGTATAAAGGATGTATCTATTCAAAAGTAAAGGTAACATTTTTACATAGTAGTGTCATTTTCTGAACAGATACAAATAATGAATATTGGTGCCTTAGAGTTAAGATTAACAGTGCATTTTCAAGCATAACTGTTCCATTGGTTTCATGCATTTCTATTTTGCCAGAATCCATATCTAAACCATTTCATGAATGTCACACACTATTTCTTTGAGCATAAACAACAACCCTCCCTCGCAAACAAGAACATGCTGAGCAGCTTCCTTAAATAGCCTCTTAAAGGAGAGATGAATTTATTCCCTGTTCTCTGTAGAGTGGCATTTTTTAATACACTGATGTGCTGTGCTGAGCACTTGATGATGCACAACTGACTGGCTCTAATGCCACTGGATCTTTTATAAACTAAGAGGCAAGAGGTTGCAGCCTATCATGTAACTCCATTACTGGGATTTGGATTAAGGGTGTCCTACATGTGTTATTGCCTTTCTTTTAGCTGCTACCCATTAGGCGCCTTGAGAGTAGCTTTTGGAATCCTTTTTCTCAAGTCATCCTTTTACTGCCCATCTGGGCTCTCTGAAAGGATCTACTTGCCAGTGAGCTGCATGAGCCCAAGCCTAGGGGGAAATCCACCTATCAGCAGAGAAAAGAGTAAGTTTACAAAGAGTTTTTCCTATTTAATTTGCATCTGCATTGCAAAACGTGATCCTAACTACTAGAGTAAATGCTTTAATTTGCATAATTGTTTCTAGGTTCACCCTATAAATATTTTGCCTATTATACTGTGGCAGCAACTGTTTTCCCAAGACATCTGCTATTGTAGGTATGAAAGTGGGAATGGGAATGGTAAGGCCTTTTCCTTCCATCTTGGAGAGTTGGTGGGGTTTTAAAGTTCGAATACAGCTTGCTTGTGCCTGCTTTCTCCTGGGACAAGGGGTTTCCTACTGCAGCACACCCATGCCACCCCACCTCACGAAGTCCCTGTACACCCAGCAGGTCAGCCACGTGGAAGTTTATGGGAAGGAGCAAAATTAATTGGGAAGAGAGACGGGAGAGTTTAACCATCAAACGAGTTAGATTACATTCTTTCAACCATTTACCTGCTGTGAGAGGATATGTAAGAACTGTTTGGTCCATGTATTGAGGCAGTGCTTCTCCCCCTTTAAGTCCCAATGCGTTTCTTTCTATGGTTCCTATACAAGACTCTGATTTAATTCCTTGCTGCTTTTTAATAGAAGCATATATTTATATGCAGTACAATTCCTCTTAGACCTGCCTCTCTCCATGCTGATCACTGGTGATGGTGCCTTTGAAGCAAAACACTCTTGATTCACTATTCACTGGTAATCATTGCCTTCTAATATTCCTAGCACAGGTAGAGACATCATATATGCAAGGTTACTCACACAATGAGAGTTACTATAACATCTTTTCTCTCACTCTATCAGTAAATCAGGTAATTATAGCCTTAGGCTAACAAGGGAGGGCAAAAGAAGGCTCGGCAAAGTTAATGGGCACAAAGGAGCTCCTACACTAGTCAGAGAAATGGGACTTAAACATCTTCCTCTACACCAGTAAATCTATTCCTGTTTACAGGTCTCAGAAGTGGAAACAGAATCAGGTATCTTCTACAAAAGTTCTTTGGTTTATTCCTGTAACTTCACTGTACTTAGCATATGCTTACATGCAACAGGCCTTCCTGCTGTTCACCTGGTGAATCAGTTGTTAAAACTCACAAATACTCTTTGAAGAGTTATGGGGAAAAATACTTAAACCTAGCAGGACCATCTGATTGTCAATCTTATGATTAAAGATTTATATCACATGTAATTCAAAACTGGATTTTTAAAAATATGGTAGAGCAATTAAGAAATAAAATCTCCCTTGATGATCCAACTGTGTTTTAAATGTAGCTGCTTTTCAAAGTAAAATGTTTTACTGTCACAACCAGCTGCAAAGGGAAAAAACTACAATTTTCAGTTTCAGAAGAGTCCACACATAAAAGCTGCTATAATATTTATTGCTGCTGCCATAGGGGTTTAATCTTTCCTCTTTGAAGACAAGTGGGTACAGTAATTTTTAGTCCTTGAAAATAAATGTTTCCTCTGTCCTGCAAAATACACTATTTAATGAGAAACTTCATGTAATAGGAGTTGCCATAGTTACCAGCATAGGAGTGCTTTTGTGAATACAATGATCATTCACTGAGTGCATGTAAAGAACTCAGGATGCTCAGCAGAAGCTGTAACTATCTCACTGAACTCATAAAAGTGACATCAAGTTCATTGTCTGTTTTCCTGGTAAACGTCACACACATGTGGCATCACATGACACGTGGCAGCACTCCTTTAAATGGGACAATTGAAACATTTCCGCTGTGTTTTAATGGATGTGTGCTGATGCACTCTAAACTCTTCCATCAAGTCAACATTTGAGCATCACCTAAACCTGAGCATCATCTAAACACACTCTGGTGCAAAGCACTGCCTCCTCAACTTGGCAAGTTGACAGAATGCAGAAGACAACAACATTCTCCATCCATTGACCAGCGCAGAGCAGAGTAGTTCTGGCCAAGTGGGCTAAGAGTACCTGGAAACATGTGTAAATTTGTAGGTCCATATCCAGCCACTGAGATCTTAAAAGCACGTCTCTAGACCCAATGGAGTCACAGATGACTTTGTTTGGATCGTGCTGGTGCAGTCTCTCTTGCAGGGGCCTAAAGGACAGGTCCAGTGCAACACCAGCAGCTGGTGACCAGGAAAATGGGAAATCCCCTGCATGACCTCCAAATTTCTTCACATAACTGCAGCACGTAGCCCTTATATACCAGTTTTGCCTATCAAAAATGGTGTAAGGTCTTCAAGATTCCCTCACACCAGTGGAGGCTAAGTCAAGGTTTGGAGCAAAGTCTCACCTCTTACACTTTATTTACAACATCAGTACCATACCAGCCCACTCACAGAGCCTGGGGACTGATTCACAATTGCTTGGCATAGAGTCACTACCTGAAGCCCAAGCCTGGATGCTGATCCTGGCATCTACATTAAACAAACCCACTGATTACATCTGTTGAAAAGATCTGGCTGAATGGGAACACTGGCAATGTGAGGGCAAGAGTAATCCTTTACATTCCACAATATGGAGCCGCTTTGACTTTACATCCCCCAAAAAAGAGATTTCCATTGCCCAGTTTAGTTAAGTCTTCAATCAGATGCTTGCACAGAGATGAGATACAGCTCCGCTCCCCTCTGTACTCCCAATGAGTTCTGGGTTTCAAAATGGTACAGAAAGATTCCAAATATCCACGTTTTTATAGCAGTTGTTACTGAGTGCTAGAAGTTTGCAATAAAATTTTTAATATACTAGAATTCAAGTAAAAACCAGCAATTTGCTTATAAAATACATATTTGCTGCACCATGAACTTTGGTAGAAGCGTGCATGCTAGGGTTTTCTAATGAAACATAAAAGAGGGGGACCTGGGAACCAAAAATCCCTTAAACTCCACTGAAACCCCTTGCCTTAATGCTTTGAAGAAACAGTATTTTTACTGCATAGTTGTATTTTACCTCAAAATTCTAGATTTTAGGAGGTTAGGTGTCTGGCTTGAGACCTACCACAAATGAAGCTGACCTCATCATAACCCTTTAAAAAACCCAACAACTCAATAGTCTATGTGAAAAACTGCCACAAATATTTTGGCAACAATTACCAGTCTGAAAGTCAGCCTTTTAGGGCAGACCTAGCATGAAGACTGAACCAAGTGCCAAGCAGTAACTTTTTTCCTCCTTCCAACCTTGCAAAACTGCAATTTTCTGCACTCTTTTTTAATCCAAACCCCAAAGCCTTAAGTCCAGCAATGAATGTTAACAAAGTCTTGACCTGTAGAGTGCTAATTTCCACAGAGACCACTAAAGGAGTAAACCTTCTGTATAAATGTCAGATCCTGTCAACCAAGAACTGCATCACTGCAACACCTGGAGTGGGATGGAAAGTGCAAAAAGTTGTAATTGGGAATGAAAAATCCCGTCCTTTAGCATCTCTGCGATTTTTTCATCGACAGTACCAAGTCCTGCACTAAGCTAGGTTCTTGGTCTGTGTCTCAAAAACTAGGAGGACTTCCTAATTTATAGCATAATGCCAGAAGGAACTGCAGTGTCATCTGCCCTCTTTTCTTTTGGAACTGCACAGAAAAGAAAAGAGAGATCTGAAATGCTGCATGGAAAGAACAGAATTGAGTACTTTTATCTCCACCAAAGCGTCCTTATCATCGCAAATTCAGTTACATTTGTCTTCTCTGTGCCTACCCTACAGCGAAGTTCTGCCACTGCATAGAGGGCAGAATCTCGAAATATCCTGTAATGAGAACCGGCGGGACATTCAAAATGAGGCAATGAGCAAAACAGCCAATTCACCTCACTCATTTCTGTTTGGGATGGAGACCTGGGCTCACAGTCTTCTGCTTACACTCTGTGCTCATGGCTGGTGCATGAAAGATGATATCCCAGCAGGTGAAGCTCAGGGAGCTGAAAAGAGATTGAAATTTGAATCCAGGTGTGGATTCAGCAGGGAAATTGATGCTTTTGCTTCCTCATCTGTTTTGGCACACATGTATGATCTGATGCAGTTCATCTTTCAGCTCTTCACTCTGCCTCTCTTCAGCTCCAGGCTGCAGCTATGGGTCTCCTGCACAAGGTTCTCAGTTGCTAAGACTATTATGTGACTCTTTTTTAGTCCTGAGAAGACTGAGAGGAGATCCCATCAATGTCTATAAATATCTGAGGGGTGGGTGTCAAGTGGATGGCGTCAATCTCTTTTCGGTGGTCCACAGCAATAAGATAAGGAGCAATGGCTCAAAGTGGAACATAGAAGATTTCACCTCAACATGAGGAGAAACTTCTTTACAGTGAGGGTGGCAGAGCCCTGGAACAGGCTGCCCAGAGAGGTTGTGGAGTCTGCGTCTCTGGAGGATTTCAAAACCTGCCTGGATGCATTCCTGTGTGAACTACTCTAAATGATCTTGCTTTGGCACAGAAGTTGGACTTGATCTCTAGAGGTCCCTTCCAACCTCTAATGTTCTGTGATTCTGTGATGGATGAGGAAAAGGTTCTGCTGCTGCATTTGCTTCTGTGATGGCAGAAGTTACAGCAGATGGAGGCTTAACACTGCTGATATGAGCTAAAACAGTCAACCCTCTATAACCTGGACATGTAGCACCAGGCACATTGAAAGCTTCCTTAGGAAGGTAGGTCCCTCCTAATCAGTCACTGTGTAGGAATTTACATGTGTGGCGGAGGGGAGAAATCTGCCCTTATC
>WAAF01021097.1:912-39064 GCA_013400475.1 Tricholaema leucomelas
CCCTGTACTCAACACTGGTCAGGCCACACCTTGAGTACTGTGTCCAGTTCTGGGCTCCTCAACTCAAGAGAGATGTTGAGGTGCTGGAACGTGTCCAGAGAAGGGCAACAAAGCTGGTGTGGGGCCTGGAACACAAAGCCTATGAGGAGAGGCTGAGGGAGCTGGGGTTGTTTAGCCTGGAGAAGAGGAGGCTCAGGGCAGACCTCATTGCTGTCTATAACTACCTGAAGGGTGGTTGTAGCCAGGTAGGGTTGGTCTCTTCTCACAGGCAACCAACAACAGGACAAGGGGACACAGCCTCAAGTTGTGCCGAGGGAAGTCTAGGCTGGATGTTAGGAGGAAGTTTTTCACAGAGAGAGTGATTGGCATTGGAATGGGCTGCCCAGGGAGGTGGTGGAGTCGCCATCCCTGGAGGTGTTCAAGAAAAGCCTGGATGAGGCACTTAGTGCCATGGTCTGGTTGACTGGATAGGGCTGGGTGCTGGGTTGGACTGGATGATCTTGGAGGTCTCTTCCAACCTGGTTAATTCTATTCTATTCTATCTATTTTGAATCATTATCTTTACTCTTCATGTTATTATAACATGAATTTTATTCTCTTTATCATCATGTTTATAAGTTATTCTCTTTATTATTCTTTTTATTATAACAGATTTTATTCTATTTATTTTATCATCCTATTTCTCAATTATTATCTTTATTTTACTATAAGATAGATTTTATTATACTTATTTTCTCACAGTCTTTTTTTTCATTATATTGATTTCATTTTTATTTCACTTCATTTTTTTTTGGTGTCACCATAGGGATCACTTCCATGATGTGACTGGAGTTCTGTTACACAGCTGTGACTGGTTTTAAATGTGAAATTGAGATTTCAATGTGAAATGTTACTTCTGATAAAGAGCTAAAAATTAATCAAAAGCAGATATCCTCTCTTTTAAATAGCAGTTCTGGTTGGAGGCTCTTTGGTATGCAAAACGCTGCCCTCAGTAGCTGCTGAGTAACATCACTGTGTTCTCATGAAAATGAGGAACACTTCTGTATCTTATGGCCTCTTTGTCACTGAAAGTTGATGTGCTCCAGGGTGCAACAGGAGCAGAGGGCAGTGCTGGCATTATAGGATGAGCTGAGCTCCACCCCATGCAGTCAGATGTGTAATACTTACAGAGCAACAAGCAGTTACCCTGCACCAGGGGTCATGGTGGGAGATAAGAGCTCCCAGCACTGAAGAGTCTACATCAGAAGAAACAACAGCAATAAAAAAGGACAGAGATAAGGGATGCTGCAATGAGCAGATCACGGAGCAAATCTGTTAGGTTTTGTGACTGTAAGAGGAAAAGAGAACAGGACATTCCTCTCTGCCTGTCTTCTGCAACAGATGGAAGGAAGTTCTCCTCCCCTTAAACTCTGCCCTGGTCAGGCCACACCTGGAATACTGCATCCAGTTCTGGGCTCCTCACTTCAAGAGGGACAGAATTCTGCTGGAGAGAGTCAAACACAGGGCTGCAAGGATGCTGAAGGGGCTGGAGCACTGCCTGGTGAGGAGAGACTGAGAGCCCTGGGGATGTTGAGTCTGCAGAGGAGAAAGCTGAGAGGGGAGCTGAGCAATGTCTATCAAGAGCTGAGGGCTGGGGGTCAGGAAGGAAGGGACAGGAACAGCCTCTGCTCACTTGTGCACTGCCATAGGACAGGGGGCAAGGGATGGAAACTGCAGCACAGGAAGTTGCAGCTCAAGAGGAGGAAGAACTTCTTTGCTGTAAGGGTGAGAGAGCAGTGGCACAGGCTGCCCAGAGAGGTTGTGGAGTCTCCTTGTCTGGAGCCTTTCCAGCCTGTCTGGATCTGTTCCTGTGTGACCTGCGCAGGATTCTCTGGTTCTGCTCTGGCAGGGGGGTTGGACTGGAAGCTCTCCAGAGGTCACTTCCAACTCCTAACATCCTCTGATCCTGTCAACTCATTGGCAGGTCTCTGAAACAAGCACTGTGGTTCATGACCAGTACTTAACACCAACATTGCAAGCCCTGGTAGTGGTGGCTGGCAACAGGGAAAGGTCCCTCACAGGAGTTAGGATTGAATAGCTACAGATGTCAAAGTAGAAAGCTGCTGGTGGAAAATCAGAAAAGTGCTCTTTCTCCCCCTCACCCCCCTTTTCTTCTGCCTTCTTTGTGTCTTGTACTTTCTGAGTTAGTTGTCTACCCACCTGTGAGTGATGAACTGCGTGGCTGACATCTGCTGAGGGTCTCAGTGGAGACTTGCTATTTGTCAAGGGCAGGTAACCACATTGAGAGTGCTGCTTAGCCCCAGGTGAGCTGTCCAAAGCCAAGTTCTCACAGCGAGTTGTTAAACGAGAAGCTGGTGCTCTTCTTTAGGCACCTATCCAACATGCAAACTCAAGTTGCTCCTATTTTTCCTGCTTTACAGGCTCCAGCTTTTCCCTGGAAAGCACAATAAAGAGAATTCTCTGTCATTTTTGTGCCCTCCAGGATGCATGGCTTGGTTTCTGGGAGTTGAATGACATAAGAAGAGCAGGAGCATTTACGTGGAAGAGGACCTAAACCTCACCTTTGCAATCTTTTTTCAGAAAGGTGAACTCCTGCCCTTCCTCCTTGGTCAAATTGCTGAGTTCTGCTGACTGCAGTGTGCCACACAAAAGCAAAGAACACAGGACAATGAGGAGAGTGCAGATAGAACCATAGAATTGTTCCTCTGGGAGAGAGCTGTAACACACAGAGTGCAACCATTATCTACTCCCAGGTCTGGTGCTAAACCATGTGCCTCAGCAGTGTATCTCTTTGAAACTCCTCCAGGGATGGGGCTTCAGCCACTTCCCTGGGGACTCTGGTCCTGTGTTTAAGAACTCTTTCAGAAAGAAGTTTCTTGTAGTGTCCAACCTAAGTAAGCCTCCCCTGGGACAACTTCTGGTCATTTACTCTTGTCCTATCACTTGTTACTAGGGAGAAGAAACCAACCCCACCTCACTTCAGCCCCCATTCAAGGAGCTGTAGAGAGCAGTGAGGTCTTCCCTCAGCCTCCTTTTCTCCAAACTAGACACCCCCAGTTACCTCAGCTGCTCCTCACCAGCTCTTTTCTCCAGACCCTTCACCAGCTTCATTGTCTGTGATGGTTCAGGAGTTACTCTCCCCCTCCCCCCACTCTTAGGACATCACCCAGACTAGACTCAGCTGGCTGGAAGTTTAGGAATGAAGCTTTCCAGTCACAGCTTAGCACAATATACAAGCAGATACTTACAATATATACAGCTACAGACAGAAACATACAAGTTAAAAGTAATAGAGAAACACAACAGCCCTCCCAGAAACCAGAGTCCCCAGGAGGGGCTCCCAACCACCCTTCCACCTTCTTTCCACCCCTCTACCTTATCCCAGAGTATTCCTTACGTGCAAGATGGGTTTAAGGGATCAGCAAGGGGGGGTTAGAAAGCAGAAGGATTAGTCACACAGAAGCAGCCCAGGGCACCCACTGCAACAGAGGCAGTCACACTCACGGACTCTCCCACTCTGTCTTATCTATGTTTTGTATTCTTGCTTTTATACATGTCAGCAAGCCTATGAGTGAATTAGGCATCACTACTGTTTCCTTTTCACAGCCTATCATCTACTTTCTCTCGTTAAAATATTACAATTAGACTCAAACTAGCATATTGTCCTGTCTTGGACACACTCCAGCACCTCAACGTCCTTGTAGCAAGGGCTCCAGAACTGAACTCAGTGCTCAAGGTGTGGCATCAACACTGCTGAATACAGGGGGATAATCACTTCTTTGGTCCTCATCACGCTATTGCTGATGCTGGCCAGGACACTGGTGGCCTTCTTAGCCACCTGGGCACACCCTGGCTCACCTTCAGCCAGCTGTCAATCAACACCCCCAGGTCTTTCTGTACCCGGCAGCTTTATAGCCACTCTGCCCTAAGCCTGCAGCATTGCAAATAGAATCATAGAATCAACCAGGTTGGAAGAGACCTCCAAGATCATCCAGTCCAACCTAGCACCCAGCCCTGTCCAATCAACACAGGATCACAGAAACACAGAATACAATTGGGCCACGAAGCCTTTTAAGAAACCTTTACCCTAGACACTCTGTAACCGGCATAAAAGCTCCATCAGGAGGTAGCACTCAACAAATACTCTTTAATCCAGGATAAAAAGGAGCACCGAACTCAAGCATTGAAAGGTCACAGGTCAAGCCTTCTGAATTGTTTTGGATTTGGGTGTTCTTTTTTTGAGGGGAAAATGAAAGAGAGGTCAGGTTTTTAAAGGGGATTGGAAATAACAATGCTTTTCTGATCTTCAGATTATGGGTTTGAAGACTTCAAATTAATTCGGATTATTCTCCTTTTTTTTTTTTTAAATATAGATATTTTTTCCTGCAACCACAAATAAAGGAGGAAAATAAACATGAAAATCTCAAGTGATTGTTGGATTTGGATTTTTTTCAGTGACAGATAATCTCAAGTGATTCTTGGATTTGGAGTACAAGGAGCAGTGAATTAAGCCCCAGAAAAGGTTTTGCTGCCCTGAGGTCTTTGTCAGCAAAACTGTTACTGGAGAGGCCAGCTAGGTAGCAGTGTGGTTTGCCCAGTTTATTACAGTGCCCCTAGAGCAAACAGATGCAAAATTCAGACAGGCTGCTTAGAATCTAAAATTTCCATGGCTCTTCAGTTTTAGCCACAGAGTCACAGACTCAGAGAAGACTTTCTGTTGGAAGAGACCTCCAGGCTCATCCAGTCCAACCTTCCACCCAGCACTGAAGGACCAATGCCAAACCATGTCCCTAAGCACCAGCTCCACAAGCTGCTCGAACACCTCCAGGGACAGAGACTGCAGCACTGCCCTGGGCAGAACATTCCAGCGTTTGAGAAGCCTCTCTGGCAAGAAATATTTCCTAGCATCCAGCCTGAACCTCGCCTGGGGCAGTTTGCAACCATCTCCTCTGCTCCTGTGTCTTGGCACCAAGGAGCAGAGGCTGCCTCCTTCTCACTCCAACCTCCCTGAAGGGAGCTGTAGAGAGCAGTGAGGTCTCCCTCAGCCTCATCTTCTCCAGCCTGCACACCCCCAGCTCCCTCAGCCCCTCCTCACAGCCCAGCTGCTCCAGGCCCTTCTCCAGCCTCGCTGCCCTGCTCTGGACAGGCTCCAGCCCCTCAATGTCCTTCCTGCAGTGAGGATCCCAGAGCTGAACACAGCACTCAAGGTGTGGCCTCCCCAGTGCTGAGCACAGGAGGATGATCCCCTCCTGTCCCTGCTGCCCACCCTGTTTCTGCCCCAAGCCAGGATGCCATTGGCTTTCTTGCCCACCTGGGCACTGCTGGCTCATATTTCATCAACTGCCAACCCACACTCCCAGGTCCCTTTCCAAGTCACAGTGTTCTAACCACACACCCCCAGGTCTGTAGCTCACTATGGGGTTGTTGTGACCCAGGTGCAAGACCTGGCATTTACCCTTGCTGAACTGCATACAATGATTCTTGGCTCATGGCTTTAACTGGTCCAGATGCCATGCTAAAGCCTCCCTACCCTCTAGCAGATGGACACAGCCACCCATCTTGGTGTCATCTGCAACCTCCCTGAGGCTGCCTCAATCCCCTCAGCTGCATCATTAATAAATACATTACAGAGGACAGGTCCCAGTGCTGAGCCCTGGGGGTCACCATTGGTGACTGGGATCCATCTAGACTTAAGTCCATCCCCCACCACTCTGTGCCAGTTTTTTATCCATTGCAGAGTGCACTGATCCAAGCCTTGTGCCAGGAGTCTCCGAAGGAGAACGCTGCAGCTGACAGTGTCAAATCAGTGCTGCTTGGAATATCTTCCCAATGAAATCAGAATCATTTCAGTTGGCAAAGACCTCTAAAATCTGTGAGCCAAATCATTATCTAACTCTACCAAGGCTGCCCTTATGAGAAGAGAAAGCTGAGAGGAGATCTTAGGAACATTTGCTAATATCTCAAGGGTGGCTGTCAAGAAGGGCCCAGGCTCTTTTCAGTGGTATCCTGTGACAGGACAAGGGGCAGTGGATACAAACTGGAACACAAGAGTTCCACCTCAGCTTCACAGAATCAGTCAGGGTTGGAAGGGACCACAAGGATCATCTAGTTCCAACCCCTCTGCCATAGGCAGGGACACCCTACCCTAGATCAGCCTGGCCACAGCCTCATCCCACCTGGCCTTAAACACCTCCAGGGATGGGGCTTCAACCGCCTCCCTGGGCAACCCAGTCCAGGCTCTCACCACTCTCCTGCTGAACAACTTCCTCCTTGAGGAAAAACTTCTTTGGTGTGAGGGTGATGGAGCCCTGAAGCAGGTTGCCCAGAGAGGTTGTGGAGTCTCCTCCTTTGGAGGCTTTCAAGACTCATCTGGATTCATTTCTATGTGACCTGCCCTAGGTGATCCTTCTTTAGCAGAGGGATTGGACTGGGCGGTCTTCAGAGATCACTTCTAATCCCTTCCATTCTGTGATTCTACCATTCTATGAGTATGTGTGCAACTTCATCTGCCTGCCAGGGCACAGCCAAAACAGGGTCTCCACTGGGCAGCTTAAAAATGTTCGCCATCATTCTGTCCAGAGTCAGAAATTCTCTTACCATTTGCACCAATATGCCATCCAGCCCAATTTGAACTGATTCCCACTTGGATTTCCTATAAGTTTATTGTTTCTTACACTCTGCAGTGAAGCTCAATTAAGTAAAGGCCAGCCAGGATCAGTATTATGATACCAGTTGACTCACACTGGTAGTGGTAGATAGTAAAGTTTCTTCCCTTACTTTAGGGGCTCATAGACATAACCCTGGCAGGATCCATTCCTAGCAGGTATTTATTAATCCTTGTGGCCTTCTAGTATCTGAAGGGGGCTATAAGAAAGCTGGGGAGGAACTTCTTAGGGTGTCAGGTAGTGATAGGACTGGCAGGAATAGATCCAAGCTAGAGGAGGGGGGATTTGGATTCGTCCTTGGGAAGAAGTTCTTCATCATGAGGGTGGTGAGAGACTGGCACAGGTTGCCCAGGGAGATGGTGGAAGCCTCATCCCTGGATGTTTTGAAGGCCAGGATGGATGTGGCTCTGGGCAAGCTGATCTAGTGTGAGGTGTCCCTGCCCATGGCAGGGGGGGTTGGAGCTGGATGATCCTTGATGTCCCATCCAGCCCTGACAATTCTGTGCCTCCTCTTTCCACAGTTCCTTCTCTTTCCTTCAGCTGAATGCAAAAAGTGCAGGATGAAAGCTAAACTTACCAACATGAAACTATTCTTTTTCTCTGTCAGATTTGAAGGAAGGTTTTTTTAGGGGCTGGGCTTTGCTTTATTGCATTTTATGAGGGAAAATTTCTTTGTTTCATTTTCTTTTTTGTTTTCATGGCATTTTTTTTCTTTGGGTGCAAGTAAAAGAGATGCTAAGATTTTTTTGTTCCTGCAGCACTCTGGAGAGGAAAGCAAGTGATTAATTCAAAGCATAATAGCAACAGCTTATATTCCTGTACTACCTTTCATCTTGAAGGATGCCTATATCAAAGCACTTCACAGCCTAAATAGAAAAGGAATCATTAAAATTCAGTATTTGCCATTTCACAATGGATCAGGGAAATCCTTTTGCCCCTGTACTCAGTGCTGGTTAGTCTATACCTTGAGTACTGTAACCAGTTCTGGGCCTCTCAGTTTAAGAAAGATGTTGAGGTGCTTGAACATGTCCAGAGAAGGGCAGCAAGGCTGGGGAGGGGGCTGGAGCACAGCCCTGTGAGGAGAGGCTGAGGGAGCTGGGGGTGTGCAGCCTGGAGAAGAGGAGGCCCAGGGCAGACCTCATTGCTCTCTACAACCACCTGAAAGGAGTCTGTAGCCAGGTGGGATTGGTCTCTTCTGCCAGGCACCTGGGCACAAAACAAGAGGATACAGCCTCAAGCTGCAGCAGGGCAGGTTCAGGCTGGATGATAGGCAGAAGCTCTTCTGAGCAAGAGTGATTGGCATTGGAATGGGCTGCCTGGGGAGGTGGTGGAGTCTCCATCCCTGGAGGTGTTTAAGAAGAGGCTGGATGAGGCACATGTTGCCATGCTTTAGTTAATTAGAAGGTGCTGGGTAATAGGTTGGACTTGATGATCTTAGAGGTCTTTTCTAGCCTGGTTAATTCTGTGAGTCTGCTATTCAGTGCCTTTAGTGCTATGCAGGATTGTGGTTAGTGCAGCTACCTGCAGCAGAGCATGGTGAGCTTTGAATGCTATCTTGTGTTCTGTAGGTGGTTAGCAGGGCAGCCTTTTGTGACTGAAATGTAGCCCTGTTTGAGTAGAAGACATTCCCTAACCCACTGCATGCAGAAATACTGGTCAGCATCTTGGAGGACATTGGGAGGAACAGCACAACCCTTGGAAAAAATATATTAAATGGGAAGAAAATGCAAAAGCTGTGTTGGAACAAAGCTACTACATCTAGAGTCACCACTGCCTTATGGATGAAAATTCATCTTCCATACTGCCAAGGGGTCGAGGCTTTTGCTTTAAAAGTCATTCAGCCAATGTCAATCACAGCAACCAAAAGGCTTATTTTAATTCACAGAATCACTCATGTTGGAAAAGGCCCTGAGGATCACCAAGTCCCACCCATATCCCTACTCTACAAGGTTCACCCTAAACCATGTCCCTGAGCACCACATCTGAACTACCTTTAAACAAATCCAGGGTTGGTGACTCCACCAACTCCCTGGGCAGCTCATTCCAGTGCCTGACCACTCTTGCTGGGAACAACTTCTTCCTCATGTCAAGCCTAAAACTGGATATTAAGACATTGATTATAATCTTAATAAGCTACAGGAAAGCTGCAGAGGGACTTCTTGCAAGAGTGTCCACCCATAGGATAAGAGGAAATGGATTTAAACTGAAGGTGAACAACTTCAGACTGGATCTTAGGAAGACATTCCTCACTACAAGAGTGGAGCCTGTCCAGACAGGCTGTAAGTGCCACTGCCTGGAGATGTTCAAAGCCAGGTTTGATGGGACCTTGAGTAACCTGGGCTAGTTGAGAGGTATCCCTGACCATAGCATGGAGGAGTAGACACAATGATCTCTAAGTTCTTTTCCAGCCTCACCCATTCTATGATTCAATGATAATGAAGTAGTCTTAATGTCACACCCCACTCCAGTGTCTTCCTTCCAAGCAGTCCCAAGTTAAATCCCACATAGAGTAAGGTGTAGTACAGCCAGTATCAGTTATAGGCTGGATGCCAAACTGAGTGGAACTATGAGGTGTTTCCCAGGAAAATAAATTAGTTTGCTAAAATGAAAGTTCTGCATGGCACAGCAATGTGCCCTGGTGGCCAATAAGGAGATGGGGTCCTGGGGGGGCATTAAGAAGAGTGTGGCCAGCAGATGGAGGGAGGTTCTCCTCCCCCTCTGCTGTGCCTTGTTGAGGTCCCACCTGGAATATTCCAGTTCTGAGCTCCCCACTTCAAGAGGGACAGGGATTTACTGTTCAGAAAAGGAACAGGGGTGCTGATCAACAGCTGGCTGACAAGGATGCAGTGTGTTCCTATCCTGGTCTGGATCAGCAATGGTGTGGCCATCAGGACCAGGGAAGTGACTGTGCCCTATACTCAGCACTGGTGAGCCTGCACCTCAGTACCCATCTCAGTGTTGGGGCCCTCCCTACAGAAAAGACATTGAGACATTGAAGTGTGTCCAGAGAAGGACAACAAAGCTGGTGAAGGGTCTGTGGAACAAATCTTATGAGGGGAGGGTAGGGCACTGTGGTTGTGGAGGGGCTGAGGGAGCTGGGACTGTTCAGGCTGGAGAAGAGGAGGCTGAGGGGAGACCTCATTGCTCTCTACAGCTCCTTGAAAGGAGGTTGTCATGAGTTGGGGGTTGGTCTCTTCTCCCTAGTATCAGGTAACAGAAGGAGAAGAAACGGCCTGAAATTGTGCCAGGAGAGGTTTAGGTTGGGTATTAGGAACAATTTATTTCCTGCAAGAGTGGTCAGAGATTGGCATAGGCTGTCCAGAGAGGTGGTGGAGTCACCATCCCTGGAGATGTTCAAGGAGTATGTGGCCATGGCACTTTGGGACATGGTTTAATGGCCACAGTAGTGTGAAGTTGACAGTTGGACTCGATGACTTAGAGATCTTTTCCCACTGTAAAAGGTTAACCTTCCTGGGAGAAGTGGTCTTGACCCTGACTCCAGGTCCTCCTGACTCCTCCCTGGGGGTGAGTCTGAACCTTACTGCAGGTGTAGTGGTTAGCCCACTGCCACTTTCTGTCTAGCCCCCTATAGAAACAGAGGAACTTTCTGGTCCTCTCTCTCTCTGCCCTGCCTCCTTGCCTGCCAGCACTACTTTCGTTTCTGCTGCTCTTTGTTTTACCCTGTGGCCATCCTTCCATGAGGTTGACAAACCCACTGCCATCAATCTGGTTGTGTATATATATATTTGGTACCTTGTTTTTCCTTTCCCTACACCTCTTTGTAACTCTCCTACCTCAAATACCTTTTATTTATTGTTAAAGTCTTCTCCTTTTTTTTAACTTCCAAATTGAAATGAGACTATTTATATGGGTGTGTTTTACCTTTTCCTCTCTACATCTATTTCCTTTCCCCCAAAAAAAGAGGGGAGAGAGGAAGGCATCCTATAATTGTCTTGGTTCTGGTAGATATATTGTGAGTCTCCGGGAAATTTAAACTAGAACCAAGACACCCACTGAAACAATTCCATCACTGTGTGGAGCCCCTGGCTGTCTCCTTAGTTTACTACCACAGTCAATTGTTGATGCACAGATGTGTTGGTATAAGAGAAGTGAAAACAGTGATCACCTTCTGGCTGGTAACCTCATCTTATTTGTGAAGGTCACTGCCCTTGTCACAGGGCCTGGTGCAGGACCCTGCTACAGTATTAATCATTTCCATTAGTTTTGTCCTTTGCATCAACATTATTTTTTTGTCTCTTGCTGAAATCTCCCACATGCCCAGGCTAAGCTGCCACATACAGTGAACAGATTTAACTAATATTCTGGAAGGTGTGCCAGACTTTCCCCAGCTCTGACAGTAATTCTCTCTTTGTCATACCTTTGGAATAAGCTACTCTGGAGGTAGAATAAATCAGGGCTCTGGAAACGCGCAAAGCAAGTCGCGCAAAATGCTGCCTTCAAATTGACAGGGTGAGCTTGCAGCACAGAAGGCCAGTGGCAGCCTGGGCTGCATCCAAAACAGTGTGGCTAGAGATGGAGAGAGAGAATCCTGCCCCTCTGCTCTGCTGAGACTTCACCTGCACTGCTGCGTCCATCTCTGGAGCCCTCAGCACAGGAAGGACATGGACCTGTTGGAGAGGGTCCAGAGAAGGCCACAAAAATGGTCAAGGGATTCAATCAGCTCTGCTAGGAGGATGAGCTGAGGGAGTTGGGGGTGTTCAGCATGGAGAAGAGAAGGCTCCAGGCAGACCTAAGAGCAGCCTACCAGGTCCTGAAAGGGGACAAGAAGGCTGCAGAGAGGCAGTTTGCAAAGGCCTACAGGGACAGGATGAGGGCAGTGGCTTCAAACTAGAGCAGAGCAGATTGAGACTGGATGTTAGAATCAAGTTCTGCACTAGGAGGGTGTTGGAACACTGCAACAGGTTGCCCAGGGAGGTGGTTGGGTCCCCATACTTGGAGACATTCAATGTGAGGGCTCTGGGCAGCCCGATCTAGTTGAGTGGGTTGGACTGGATGACCTTTGGAGGTCCCTTCCAACCCAGAGCATTCTGTGATTCTGTGATTCTAAGAAAAACAAAGGAGGACACACACTTAGAGGGGAGTGAAGGCAATTAGCCATCCCATTATTAATCACGATGACATTCATTACCAGCCCTACTAGAGCAAGCAAGAATTTAATAAGATTAATTAAGGTTTGCAACATCTCAACGATGTTGCTAATATCTGCTTTGGTTCAGTTTCAAGCTTAAGCCCTAATTCCACCAGCAGTGCCAAATCCTGACACTCATCAGCTTGACAAATGGCTCTGCTCATGGCTGTTTGAATCCTTGCTTAATGTTTGCTGTTCTGGGAGGAGATATTTTAATGAAGGACAGCAGCTTGGTGACAGAATTGGTGGAGATAGATTTAAAACATAGAAATAATAATAAAAAGATAATCTGAATGAACAAAGACTTCACCTCAGAACTGCTCTTAGGCTGAAATGCTGCAGCTTTCGCTCACACCTGAACTCGGCAGCAACAGCCCCAGAATCTGGAAGGAAAAGGTTTCATTTAATAATCCTGGCTTCCCTGGATTTCACAGAATCACAGAATGTCAGCAGCTGGAAGGGATCTCCAAAGCTCATCTAGTCCAGCCCCCCTACCAGAGCAGGAGCACCTAGAGCAGGTCACACAGGAACACATCCAGGTGGGGTTTGAATATCTCCAGAGAGGGAGACTCCACAGCCCCCCTGGGCAGCCTCTTCCAGGCTTCTATCACCCTCACAGGGAAAAAATTCCTCCTTCTGTTTCCATGGAACTTCCTATGCCTCAGCTTCCACCATTGCCCCTTGTGCTGTCATTGGGCATCACCCAGCAGAGCCTGGCTCCAGCCTCTGGCCACTCACCCTGCACATCTTTATCACCATGACTCAGGTCACCTCTCAGGCTCCTCCTCTCCCAGACACACAGCCCCAGCTCCCTCAGGCTCTCCTTGTAACAGAGATGTTCCATTCCCTTCATTATCTTTGTAACTCTGTGCTGGACACTCTCAAACAGAGGTGCTGGAGGGAGTCCAGAGAGGGGCAACAAAGCTGATTAAGGATCTGGAGAACAGGGCTGTGAGAAGTTGAGGGAACTGCTGATGTTTAGTCTGGAAACCTCTCTGCCTCACTCAGCACTGCTAAGGCCACATCTTCAGTACTAGGTTCACTTTTGGGACCCCTCACCAGAAAGAGGACATTGAGGTGCTGAAGTGGGTTCAGAGAAGAGCAATTGATCTGGTGAAGGGCCTTGAACACAACTCTTGTGAGGAGCAGATGAGGGAATTAGGGTTGTTTAGACATCAGAAGGCAAGGAAAATTTCTTCACAGAAAGGATACTCAGGCACTGGCACAGGCTGCCCAGGGAGGTGGTGGAGTCACCACCCCTGTAGGTATTTAAAAGATATATGGATGTGGTGCTGTGGAATGTGCTTGGTGGAGTTGTGAGCTCTAAGTGAGCAGTTGGACTTACTGATCTCAAAGGTCTCTTCCAACCTCAACAGTTCTATGATCCTATAATTTGGATAGCAGGTAGCAGAGAATAAAGATTAGTGCTCATGGATGATCACAGTGGCATAGAATAATCAGGGTTGGAAGGGACCTCAAGGATCACCCAGCTCCAAGTTCCCTGACATGGGCAGGGACACTTCACACTAAATCAGCCTGCCCAGAGACACATCCAGCCTGACCTTAAAAATATCCAGGGATGAGGCTTCCACCACCTCCCTGGGCAACCTGTGCCAGTGTCACCAACCTCATGGTGAAGAACTTCTTCCTAGTATCTAATCTCAATCTCTCCTCCTCTAGCTTGGATCCATTCCTCCCAGTCCTTTCACTACCTCACCCCCTAAAAAGTCCCTCCCCAGCTTTCTTGTAGCCTCCTTCAGATACCAGAAGGCTACAAGAAGGTCTTCTGAGGGTCTTCTCTTCTCCAGACTGAACAATCGCAACTATCTCAGCCTGTTTTCACAGGGGAAATGCTGCAGCCCATGATCTGTGGTAGCTCTGCTTTTAGGTGGCACAAAAAGAATAAATACTGATTCTTAATAAGGAAAACAAAGATGAAGGCTAATGACAGTGACTGCAGGTGAGATCCATTTCTGTTTCAGGAAAGCCTTAAAGGAGATGAAAGTTGCATTTAACTATTTCCCTTGTTTGTCTCTATCTCTTGTTTATAACCAGCAACAGAACAAGAGGACACAGGCTCAAGTTGTGCCAGGGGAGGTCTAGGGTGGATGTTAGGAGGAAGTTGTTCACACAGAGAGTGACTGGCATTGGAATGGGCTGCCCAGGGAGGTGGTGGAGTCACCGTCCCTGGAGGTGTTCAAGCAAAGCCTGGATGAGGCACTTAGTGCCATGGTCTGGTTGACTGGATAGGGCTGGGTGCTAGGTTGGGCTGGATGATTTTGGAGGTCTCTTCCAACCTGGTTGATCCTATGGTTCTATCTGAGGGAGGAGTTGAAGCTGGTGCTTAACTGTAGCTGCTTGTTTTGATTCAAAACATCATTCAAAATATTAATAATGCAGCAAGCCCTGACTCCTCTCTGCTATAAACCACCTGGTTACATCTGAAATTTATGAGAAGAAAAGGCAAGTCTGCCACCTTCTAATGATGTCCCTGCTTCTCTAATTACTCTCTGGCCCCTCTGTTTGCAAAATGAAAGCTGGTGTAGGTCGTGCCTCCAGGCAACCATATTACACTCCATCAACTATTCTTCATCAGAGTAGAGATATCTAAGTGAATACATCATGCTGGGCACTCCTCTGAGCCCTGGCAAACTGTACAGAGGATTTTAATTTGCCTTCTCTGGATTTCATTAGGAACCAGTCCTTCCCAGTTTCATAGAGTCATACAATTGGTTTGGTTGCAGAAGTCCTCATTGAGTTCAACCATTCCCTAATTCTACCCAGGCTGGTGCTAAACCATGGCCCTCAGCACCACATCTGTGTCTCCCCTGGTCAGGATTCAGCTACCTTCCTAGGGAGGCTGTCCCAGTGCTTGAGAACCCCTCCAGTCAGAAATTTCTCTGGTGTCCAAGCTACACCTCTTCTGGTGCAAGCTGAATCATAGAATCATGGAATGGTTTAGGTTGGAAGAGACCTCAAAGCTCATCCAGTTCCAACCCCGCACCTCCCACTAGACAAATCACTCAAGAGCTCATCCAAACTGGCCTTGAACACCTCTGGGGAGAGAGCAGCCACAACCTCCCTGGGCAACCTGTGCCAGTGTCTCACCACCCTCACTGCAAAGAACTTAGCTTCATAACATTCCGTTTCAAACCCTCTAGAAAGAGTCAGTTTCAGTTGCAGATGCCAATTAGTTAGCAGAATGCTCACTCCCTTTAGGTGCATTATGAACTCTACTGAGGATCATTAACTTGCCATAACTGCAAGTAACTTCAGAGGGAAACTGATTCAGTTCGTGCTTGGAATTGTCCCAGCCCAAGTGCAGGACCTTGCACTTGGCCATGATGAACTTTCTGAGGTTGGCTTGGACTCACTTCTGTCCAAGTCCCTCTGGATGGATCCCTTCCCTCCACACTAGCACTCTGCATGCCTTTAAACAAGACAGATCTCATAGCATTCAGATGTTAGATGGAGTTTACAATGTATGATGTTGCTTTGTTCAGCTGCTAGAGCTGAGATACTATCTCACTCTTCCTAGGTGATGAAGTATCTTTGTGTGCTCTAATGGTGATAAATGTGGCAGAAGCATTAAGGAGAGAAACATAAAGAGGCAGAATTAAACAGACAGATGCTTTCTTCCTAGTCCATATTGTAACAAGTCTTGAACATTACCAAGCAGCAGGAAAACCTGCCAGGAGTCGTTGAAGTGAGAATGTAACAGAAGCAATGTTTTTGTCTCTCCTTTTGAAAAATTAGCACTCTAAATTTACCTGAATTCTCAAATGTGCCATCTGTGAAGGGGACCTGCAGAGAGCTCTGAAGCATGCAGGGATATTATGCAGTGCATCAAGTGTATGTGATGCAGACCAGAGAGGCTTGGGTATGTATTTGTTCATTGTAGAGCGCTCCAAGAATCATAGAATCACAGAATGGTAGGGGTTGGAAGGACGTGTAGAGATCATCCAGTTCAACCCCCCTGCCAGAACAGGATCACTCGGGGCAGGGCACACAGGAATGCATCCAGACAGATCTTCAGCATCTCCAGGAGACTCCACAACCTCTCTGGGCAGTCTGCTCCAGAGATCCACCACCCTCTCAGTAAAGTCTTTCCTCATGCTGAGGTGAAACCTCCTGGGCTCCAGTTTGTACCCATTTCCCCGTGTCCTATCACAGCACATCACTGAAAAGAGCCTGGCCCCTTCTTGACACCCATCCTGCAGATATTTAGAGATATTAATAAGATCTCTCATCCTTCCCCTTTCCAGACGGAACAGCCCCAGGGCTCTCTCTCACAGGATCCCAGGATGTTAGGGGGTGGAAAGGATCTCTGGAGAGCTTCCAGTCCAACCACTAGGCACCACGTAACTTATACTCAAAGTGATCTGTTTAGCATCTTGGCAAATATTATCACGTATTATCTAGCTCAGATGGTAAAAGACACAAAGAAAAGACCAAAAAAAAAAAAAAAAAGGTTGGGGGAAGAGCACTTTTCTGATTTTCCACCAGCAGCTCTCTACTTTGACATCTGTAACTATTCAATCCTAACTCCTGTGAAGGACCTCTCCCTGTTGCGAGCCACTACCAACAGAGGTTGCAGTGTTAGTGTTAAATACTGGTCATTTTGTTTCAGGGACCTACCAATCAGTTCACAGGATTACAGGATCAAAGGATGTTAGGGGTGGGAAGAGACTTCTGGATTGCTTCCAGTCCAACCCCACTGCCAGAGCAGGACCAGAGAATCTAGCACAGGTCACACAAGAACACATCCAGACAGGGCTGCAAAGGCTCCAGACAAGGAGACTCCACAACCTCTCTGGGCAGCCTGTGCCACTGCTCTCGCACCCTTACAGCAAAGAAGTTCTTCCTCCTCTTGAGCTGCAGCTTCCTGTGCTGCAGTTTCCATCCCTTGCCCCTTGTCCTGTGGCAGGGCACAAGTGAGCAGAGGCTGTCCCTGTGCCTTCCTTCCTGACCCCCAGCCCTCAGCTCTTGATAGACATTGCTCAGCTCCCCTCTCAGCCTTCTCCTCTGCAGACCGAACAGCCCCAGGGCTCTCAGCCTCTCCCCATCAGGCAGTGCTCCAGCCCTTTCAGCATCCTTGCAGCCCTATGTTGGATTCTCTCCAGCAGATCCCTGTCCCTCTTAAAATGGGGAGCCCAGAATTGTGTCTTGATTTTGTTACCCCTCATTAATGCAACAGCAGAAGAGATTTCAAGCTTTGGAAATTGCTACCTCCTTCAACTTTCCAGACGAGTTTTGAGGTGACCACGTTAAAACTGAGACACTGTGATGATACAAACAGGCATCAACAGAGACCACTGTGTAAACTACACAGCAGCTATTAGCACAATTAACTGCCTATTTGAATTCATTTGGTTCTTCCTCCTTTTGCAGACCAAGCGTTTCTGGGAGTTAATTGGCATGAAAGGCAGGGTAAACTGCGTGCGACTAATTGAGCATGAAACAAAGTTAATGTAGATAAAAACTCATTGTGCCCAAACTGCTGCTTCAGCAGTATCTGCAGTGGAGAGGAGTGGCCAGCTCTGCTTTAAAGCTGCTGAGCTCTTGACGTTGTGCCATAGCTGAGATTTCATACAGCAAGTGTGGCCAGCAGGGCAAGGGAAGGGATTTTTCCCCTTTACTATGCTCTCCTGAGACCCCATCTGCAGTAATGTGTGCAGTTGTGCAGCCCCCAACACAAGAAGGACATGGAACTGTTGCAGCCAGTCCAGAAGATGTTCAGAGGGCTGCAGCAGCTCTGCTATGAGGACAAGCTACAAGAGTTGGGGCTCTGCAGCCTGGAGAAGAGAAGGCTTCTAGGAGCCTTTGGAGTGGCCTTCCAGGATCTGAAGGGAGCCTACAAAAAGGCTGGGGAGGGACTATTGACAAGGTCTTGTAATGACAGGACAAGGAGGAATGGGTTTAAAGTGGCAGAGGGGAGACTGAAAATGGATGTTAGGAAGAAGTTGTTTGCAGTCAGGGTGGTGAGACACTCGCACAGGTTGCCCAGGGAGGTTGTGGCTGCTCCCTCCCTGGAGGTGTTCAAGGCCAGGTTGGACGAGGCCTTGAGCAACCTGTTCTAGTGGGAGGTGTCCCTGCCTATGGCAGGGGGTTAGAACTGGATGAGCTTTGAGGTCCCTTCCAACCTAAGTCATTCTATAATTCTATGCTCATTGGGTTAAGACCCTAATGGAAACTCCTTCATGCAAAGCTGCTGACATCAATGGGGAAAAAACAGACCAAACAACCAAACAAAATCCCTCCAATACAAGAAATAGAAATAATATTAGATGCATAGAATTGCTTCAGCTGGAAGAGACCTCTAAGACCACTGAGTCCAACTACCAACCTGAAGCCATGGAGCCATGTCCCAGAGTACCATATGCACACATTCTTTGGACACCTCCAGAGATGGTGACTCTACCACCAGCCTGTTTGAATCCCTGGCCATTCCCTTGGGAAATAATGTTTTCCTAATACCTAAGCCAATCCTAACCCCCTCCTGGCAGAAGTTCAGGCCATTCCCTAACTGGGAGAACAGACTGAACCTCATCTTATTCCAGCCTCCTTTCAGGGAGCAATGAGGTCTCCCCTCAGCCTTCTCTTCTCCAGCATAAACACCTTTGTACATGCAACCTGAGCATGCATTTCTTTAACTTACTAAGTCTCACATATCTTTCCTTGACATTTTTCATTCTTAGGCTATTCTCAGTGGCAAAATGCAAAGCAGAATTCCCAGTTTTCATTCCTGAAAAGGCAAACAGCTCCAAAGCACTCCCTTGGAAATGAAAAGGGTAGCATAACAGATTAAATGTTTGATATTGTCCTTCTAAAGGATTTGAAGATCCGCCTATTACAAATGACAATGGATAAGAAGATTAGGGAGGTTTAGTCTGAAATGTCTTCTGTATAGATCAGTCATGGAGAAAAATGTATTTTAAAGTACTGAGCTGCAGAAGCTAAAGGCACATAGAATCAGAGACTCCTTAAGGTTGGAAAAGACCTCTAATATCACCAAGTTCAACCACCAGGCCAACACCACCATGCCTGAGGTGCCATGTTGACAGGGAGTTTTTAACACCCCCAGGGATGATGATTCAAATACCTCCTGGGGAGCCTGTGCCAGGGTTGGACCATTTTTCTCAATAAAGAATTTTTTCTAATATCCAATCTAATCCTCCCCTGGCAAAACATGAGGCCAATTCATCTTCTCCTATCACTTTTTACTAGGGAGAAGAGACCAACACTCACCTGGCTTCAGCCCCCTTTCAGGATGTTGCAGAGAGAAATGATGTCTCCCCTGAGCCTTGCCTTCTGATGTCTAAACAATCTTAGTTCCCTCATCTGTTTCTCACAAGAGTTGCGTTCTAGGCGCTTCACCAGATCAGTTGCTCTTCTCTGGACCCACTTCAACACCTCAATGTCCTCTTTCTGGTGAGGGGTCCCAAAAGTGAACCTAGTACTGAAGATGTGGCCTTAGCAGTGCTGAGTGAGGCAGAGAGGTTTCCAGACTAAACATCAGCAGTTCCCTCAACTTCTCACAGCCCTGTTCTCCAGATCCTTAATCAGCTTTGTTGCTCTTCTCTGGACACCCTCCAGCACCTCAGTGTCCTTTTTGTATTGAGGGTTCCAAAACTGAACCCAGTATTAGAGCTGCTATATTGAGTAGATCACCACTGTGAAGAAACTTGCAATCTCCCATGGCAGGGGGGTTGGAACTAAATGATCCTTGTGGTCCCTTCCAACCCTGACTGATTCTATGATTCTAACTTCTAGATATGAACACAGTGCCAGAGCAGACTTCATAAAGCAGAGAAATACTTTAAGACAACTCAGTAAAAGAATAAGACCATGTGTGGTATAAAAAAAAAGAAACACTCCTGTTAGCTGCATCTTTGTAGTTGTTATTATTGCAGTAAAATGTATGGGCCAGGTTAGCTGGTATGATGTTTCAGGGTTTTTGGGTTTTTTTTAGCTGTTTTACAGATGCATTAATTGATCATAAAAATAATGGAATCATAGAATTGTTGCAGTTGGAAAAGACCTCTGACATCATTGAGGCCAACTCATGTGCTGGAACACGTCCAGAGAAGGGCCCCGAGGATGATCAGAGGGCTGGAGCTGCTCTGCTATGTGGACAGGCTGAGAGAGTTGGGGCTGTTCAGTCTGGAGAAGAGAAGGCTTCAAGGTGACCTTCTTATGGCCTTCCAGTATCTGAAGGGGGCTATGTGAAAGCTGGGGAGGGACTTTTTAGGCTGTCAGGTAGTGATAGGTGTGGGGGGAACGGATCCAAGCTGGAGGAGGGCAGATGCACATCAGATATTAGGAAGAAGTTCTTCATCATGAGGGTGGTGAGAGACTGGCACCAGTTGTATTTCCTTCTGTATAAAACTTACTATAATGTATTTTTTTCCCACTTACATGCAGTTCAGCATAAATCACAGAAATGTTTGTGCTAGAAAAGCCCCTCAGGATCACCAGGTCCAACCCAGAACCCTACTCTAGAATGTTCACTCTAAACCATAGCCCAAATCATCACATCCAAAACACCTTTAAACACACCCAAGGTTGGTTAATCCATTACCTCCCTGGGCAGCACATTCTAATCCTTGACCACTCTTGCTGGGAAAATATTCTTCCTAATCTCCAGCCTAAACCTGCCCTGATGCAGCTTGAGGCCATTCCCTCTTGTTCTGTCACTGAGAAGAGACCAGCACCAGCCTCTGCACAAGGTTCTTTCAGGTAGCTGTAGCAAGCCATGATGTCTACCCTTAGCCTCCTCTGTTTCACATAAGCAATCTCCAGCTCCATCAGTTGCTCCTCACGAGATTTACTCTCCATCCCCTTCCCTGGATTCCTTGCCCTCCTCTGCACTCAATCGAGCATGTAGATGGTGTGAGATGCAAAGTACTTTGGAAACGGGACCAGGGAGCACATCCATGTACAAGGAGTACCAAGATGCCTCTAAACTATCCCAATAAACCTGTTAGTGCTTCTGCATATGATAGCACCAATGGATGAGCTCCTGCCTGTACACCTGCAATTGGGAAAAAGTAACTTTGATTGCTTCAGTCACTGAAGTCAGTTTCCATGTCCATATTCACAGAATGCTCTGATTTGGAAGTGACCTCCAAAGCTCATCCAATCCAACTCCCTTTGCAGTCAGCAGGGACTTCCTCAACTAGATCAGGTTGTCCAGATGCCTCTCCAGCCTCACTGGGAATACCTCCAGGCATGGGGACCCAACCGCCTCCCTGGGCAACCTGTTGCAGTGTTCCAGCACCCTCCTGGTGCAAAACTTGTTCCTCACATCCAATCTAAATCTGATCTGCTCTAGTTTGAAGGCAAAACCTTTTTCAATAGGTCATAAAACTCTGAAGGAATTCAGACCACAGTTGGTAGAAATTAAGCTCCTCTCATCAGTCACTGGAAGATTGTTTTTCAAGATGCTGCAGATGAATTAGTGTAATCCTTATCACTTAATGTAGCCTGGCTTGGTACCTTTACTGGAATTAGTTCTCAGAATTAATCAGCTTAATAAATGTTAGGGAAGAGAAATGTCAGCTATTAATTTGCAGTTCAAAAAAGAAAAAAAAAGGAAAAGGAAAAGAAAATACTAAAAATGTCAATCTAATAAGAGGAAGGAAAAGAGCTGCTCTCTACAGGTACAACACTGACTTCTATCTGTGCTGCGTGTGTCAGATGTTACCTATTTAAATACCCTTTACTCTGCTCTCCTGAGACCCCATCTGCAGTACTGTGTGCAGTTGTGCAGTCCCCAACACAAGAAGGACATGGAACTGTTGCAGCCAGTCCAGAGGAGGCCACCAAGATGCTCAGAGGACTGCAGCAGCTCTGCTATGAGGACAAGCTACAAGAGTTGGGGCTCTGCAGCCTGGAGAAGGCTTCCAGGAGACCTTGCAGTGGCCTTCCAGTATCTGAAGGGAGCCTACAAAAAGGCTGGGGAGGGACTATTGACAAGGTCTTGTAATGAGAGGAGGAGGAGGAATGGGTTTAAAGTGGCAGAGGGGAGATTGAAAGTGGATGTTAGGAAGAAGCTGTTTGCAGTCAGGGTGGTGAGACACTGGCACAGGTTGCCCAGGGAGGCTGTGGCTGCTCCCTCCCTGGAGGTGTTCAAGGCCAGGTTGGATGAGGCCTTGAGTGACCTGTTCTAGTGGGAGGTGTCCCTGCCTATGGTAGGGTGTTGGAACTGGCTGAGCTTTGATGTCCCTTCCAACCTAAACCATTCTATGGTTCTATGCTATGCAGATGACACTAAGCTCAGTGGGAGTGTTGATCTGCATCAGTGTAGGAAAGCTCTGCTGAAGGACCTAGACAGGGTGGATCAATATGCTGAGGTCAGTTATATTAGATTCAATAATGCCAAGTGTTGAGTGCTGCACTTGGGTCACAACAACCCTGTGAACTCTCCATGCTTGGGGCAGAGTGGCTGGAAAATGCCCAGCAGAGAAAGATGTGGTGGCCAAGTAAGACAGCTGCATCCTGCCCTGGATCAGCAAAAGTGTAGCCAGCAGAACCTGGGCTGGGATTGTGCCCCTTTAGTCAACACTGGTGAGGTTGCAGCTCATATACTGGATTCAGTTTTGGGGGCCTCACTACAAGAAGGACATTGAGGTGTTTAAGCATGTCCAGAGAAGGGAAATTAAGTTGGTGAAGGGTCTGGAGAAAGAGCTGGTGATAAGCAGCAGAGAGATTTAGGGTTGTTTAATCTGGAGAAGAGGAGGCTATGGGGAGACGTCATTGCTGTCTATGTGAAAGGTGTTAAGTGAGGTGGGGTTGGTCCTTTCTCCCTATTAGCAAAAGATATGGTGAGAGAAAATGGCCTCAAGCTGCACCAAGGGAGATTTATCTTGGATAATAAAAGAAACTTCTTCACTGTGTTCTCAAAGATTGGAATAGGCTGCCCAGGGAGATGGCCAAATGTCCACCCCCAGAGGTGATTTGGAGCTGCAGACATGTGGTGCTAAGGGCAGTAGTATAGCCCCAGCCTTGGTAAAGTTAAAGAATGATTGAACTCAATGATCTTAAAGGTCTTTTCCAACTGAAACAATCCTTTTATCCTGTGATTCCATATGCACTGTGACTGTTTGTTAGGCTGCTTTTATTCTGGTGTAGGCAGCATGCTGCATCAACATCCTTCTTGCACGTGTACAGGGTTTGCACTACCCCATGTAGCATTTTTGTCTGTGGAAGAATAACCTACCCAGAACAGCATTAACCTCAAAACCTTAAGATTAGCTTCAACTATAAGCAAACTATAAAGTAGCAGCATCTGTTTTCCAGTTGGGTTTAAGACAAGCTTAACTTCACCTGAAAGATATCCAGAGTTGGGTGTTGCACTTCTTATGCACCTTCAAACAGATGTTACAGCTGTGCTCTGAAAAGAGGACTTCCCCATTCAGCTTCTGTTGCTAAGATTTCAGGTAAGAAAAAATCCTGTCCAAAGATGTTTATAAAACTGCCCTTTTTTCAGCTCAGATTGAGCAGCCAGTTTACATCCTTGCTTCTCCAATGAAATAAGAGAGAATGTGCTAGCACTGGTTTTAGTTTGCTCCTCATACTTTACAGACTTGCAGAATACATGCAGACCTCCAGGCCCATCCAGTCCAGCCTCCCATGTAGCACTGCAGGGTCAATGCCAAACCATGTCCCTAAGCACCAGCTCCACAGGCTGCTTAAACACCTCCAGGGATGGGGACTGCAGCACTGTCCTGGGCAGAACATTGCAGGGTCTGAGAAGCCTCTCTGGGAAGAAATATTTCCTAGCATCCAGCCTCAACCTCCCCTGGGGCAGCTTGGAACCATTTCCTCTGCTCCTGTCCCTTGCCACCAAGGAGCAGAGGCTGCCCCCTCCTTGCTCCAACCTCTTTGCAGGGAACTGTAGAGAGCAGGGTAGTCTCCCTCAGCCTCCTCTTCTCCAGCCTTGATACCCCCAGCTCCCTCAGCCCCTCCTCACAGCCCAGCTGTTCCAGGCCCTTCTGCAGCCTCGCTGCCCTGCTCTGGACAGACTCCAGCCCCTCAGTGTCCTGCGATGAGGGGCCCAGAGCTGAAGAGAGTGAAACAGCACTGCTGAAACTGTCCCTGAGCACACACTTCTATCATGGCAAACTCAAGAGATTTTACAGATTCACGGCTTGCACTGGGTTGCAAGGGGCCCTCAATGGTCATCTTTGTCCACCCCTCTCCACAGCAAGCAGGGACACCTGCAAATAGACGATTTTGAAGCTGCTCTTCACCAGTCGTGTTGCCCAGATTGCTTCATTACCCTTCTTCTGTAGTAAGGCAGCGCAGACTTCAAAGTGTGGCCTCACCAGTGCTGAGCACAGTGGGACAATGATAGAATCATTCCACAGTTTGGGTGGGAAGAGACCTTTACAGGCCTGGATGCTGTTGTCTGAGAAGGGACTATCACAAGATCATAGGATGTTAGGGGTTGGAAGGGACTTCTGGAGAGCTTTCAGTCCAACTCCCCTGCTGGAGCAGGACCAGATAATCTATCAGAGGTGCTAGAACATATCAGACTGGACTGAAAAGGCTCCAGAGAAGGAGACTCCACAACCTCTCTGGGCAGCCTGTGCTACTGCTCTGTCACCCTTACAGCAAAGAAGTTCTTGCTCATTTTGAGGTGCAACTTCCTGTGCTGCAGTTTGCAAGAGGTTTTGTCTTTCCTGAAGCAGTAAGCCTAACAGGTTGCCAGCTGATGCCTTTCTGAACACGTTGCACTTTCACTGTCTCTCACCAAGTTGTGGTGTTAGTGTCAGCAGCCCTGCACAGTGATGCCATATGCAGCTGCAGGCTTTGTATCACACTGAGTCTTAGAGAGGCCATCTGACAACCTGCTCCTTCTCAGGGTCTGAAATTAGGATAAGAAATGGGGGAATGGATACTTCAGCAAAACAGAGCAGAAAGGAAGGATTCATGGAGGCTTTTGCCAAAAAAGAACAAAACCAAAACAGTCATGTGTGAAAGTATAAGGATGTGCCAAAGAGTTGTTTGTTAAAGTGACTGGGAACACCACCTTTGGGAAAGGCTTCTCAGACTCTCCCTTTCTCTTGGGATAAGCAAGTGCCTTCTTAGCCAGGTGTCCTGACTGACTTACCCCACTTCTCTTACAGCAGTTTGATGGTGACATCAGAGAAGACTCCTGCTTGAAAAATGTCAGGAGGACATCAAAGAACTTAGGAAGCAGAGAGGATGTTACAATAATGAGAGGAAATTTAAGGCAATGAAATCCAGGAAATTATACAACCCCCTCCATTTGTAGACAATTATCTGCATGCAGGCTCCACAGCTGCCTTGCAGGAAATGAGGGCTTGCTTCAAGAGCTTTACCCAGATTTGTCCAAGCAAATGACCAAGGGCAGCAGTGAGCTTGGAGCAATGCCAGTGACATCAGCTTTTGTCCCCTATTTCCAGGTCCTTTGCAGGAGCTGTCTGTTAACAAGTTAAAAGCAAACTCAACTATTTAATTGTGAAATTACAAGAACCTGAATGAATCTATTCCAGCCTCTGTATTCACAACCCAGGGGATGGCTGTGAGTGCTCACAAGCCTTTTTCTGAAGAAACTAACCTCTGTTTCTCTTTGCAGTGAGAGATCTCTGCAGTGAGCAAGCAGATTTGTTTTGAAGGTACATTGATCCATGTTCAGCACTAACATTCCTGATTGCCACAGAAATGCAGAGGGAAAGATCTCTTCAGAATTCACAATCTCCTAAGGATAACCTTAATGATGGCTTCAGTAAGGGCAAATCATGCCTGACAAATTTGGTGCCTTTTTATGATGAAGTCACAGCAACAGTAGATAAGGGAAGGGTGACTGACATCATCTACCTGGACCTGAGTAAGGCATTTGACTCTGTCCCACACAGCATCCTGGTCACCAAACTGGAAAAAACACAGACTGGATGGGTGGAGCACTGCTGGATAAGGAACTGGCTGGATGGTCACACACAGAGCTGTGATCAAGGGCACAATGCCCACCTGGAGACCAGTGCCAAGCGGGATCACTCAGGGGTCAGTGCTGGCACCAGTGCTGTTTAACATCTTTGTCAATGACATGGACAGAGGAATTGAGTGCACCCTCAGCAAGTTTGCAGATGACACCAAGCTCTGTGGCACAGTTGACTTGCTAGAGGGCAGAGACCCCTCCGGAGGAACTGGACAGGATGGTGAGGTGTGCCCAGGCCAACCTCATGACATTCAACAAGGCCAAGTATAATGTCCTGCACCAAGCACAACTCCAGCTGGGTGACGAATGGCTGAGAGCAGCCCTGAGGAATAGGACCTGGGGGTCTGGGTTGATGAAAAGCTCAGTATGAGCCAGCAGTGCGAGTGCAGCCCAGACAGCAACCCTGTGCTGGGCTGCAGCAAGAGCAGTGTGGTCAGCAGGGCAAGGGAGGGGATTCTGCCCTTATACTCTGCTCTCCTAAGACTCCACCTGGAAATTACTGCATTGCCCAAGTCACCTTATCCTATTCACCCTATGTGTTCTCTATGTTGCTAGTCAGTAGATCTGAATTAAGTACAGTGACCTCCATTGAAAAGTCATGCTCCTGATTAAGGCAATCCTCCATCTATTTTCTGTTCAATTTCTCCTCCCTAATTCCCTCACTGGAGCACATTTCTCTTAATTCAATTGGACGCTGCAGCTCTCTGTAGCAGGCCACCACCAGACAGCCAAAGGCCCTGCTATAATTACAAGTCAGCCCACAAAGAAATGAATGAAGACTCCGGTAGGGGGCATGTTAAATGCAGCCTGCAGCATTGCTCTCCTAAGCTGCATCCAGAGCAGTGTGGGCAGCAGCACAAGGGAGGAGATTCTGCCCCTCTGAACCACTCTGGTGAGAGCACATCTGGAGCACTGGGTCCAGTTCTGGAGCCCCTGGGACAGGAAAGGTCTGGAGGTGCTGGAAGGTGTCCAGAGAAGGGCCACGAGGATGATCAGAGGGCTGGAGATGCTCTGCTGAGGGGGGACAGGCTGAGAGGGTTCAGGTTACTGAGTCAGAAGAGAAGGCTCCCAGGAGAACTTCTTGTGGGCTTCCAATATCTGAAGTGGGCTACAAGAAAGCTGGGGAGGGACCTTTTAAGGTGTCAGGTAGTGATGGGACTGGGAGGAATGGATTCATCCTTAGGAAGAAGTTCTTCACCATCACAGTGGTGAGAGACTGGCACAGGTTGCCCAGGGAGATGGTGGAAGCCTCATCCCTGGATGATCTTAAGGCCAGGCTGGATGTGTCTCTGGGCAAGCTGATCTAGCGTGAGGTGTCCCTGCCTGTAGCAGGGGGGTTGGAACTGGATGATCTTTGAGGCCCCTTCCAATCCTGACAATTCTGTCATTCTATATGTCACCCCCTGCAAGAACTGTGCCACCAGAGGGGAGATTTGGTCTCTGATGACAATTAGATCTCCAGCAGATCTCTTATGGGTATATTTTTTACCTGCACACACCAACTCTCATGAAAACTACCTGCTTCCCTCACCCTCTGTTCCTGTTTCACTTTAATCTTTTCCTATATCCAGGTGTCTCCAACCTTTCCCCCACTTTATTCTTCTGCAAAATGAAGAGATCATTGTGGCTTCTGAGCAGACATCTAAGTGATATCATTTTGGTGAAAACTGAGACCTGCCCATATATTTTCCACTAATTTGGAGAGCACTAATTGCAGCAGGGGCAGATATAATTTCGTTTGGACCAGATTGTAACTTGCCTCAACAACCCCAAGCAGTGCTACAGGCTGGGGACAGAGTGGTTGGAGAGCAGCCAGGAAGAAGGGGACCTGGGGGTACTGGTGGATAGTAGCTGAACATGAGCCAGCAGTGTGCCCAGGTGGCCAAGAGAGCCAATGGCATCCTGGCCTGGATCAGGAACAGTGTGGCCAGTAGGANTTAGGAGGAAGTTGTTGGCAGAGAGAGTGATTGGCATTGGAATGGGCTGCCCAGGGAGGTGGTGGAGTCACCGTCCCTGGAGGTGTTCAAGCAAAGCCTGGATGAGGCACTTAGTGCCATGGTCTGGTTGACTGGATAGGGCTGGGTGCTAGGTTGAACTGGATGATCGTGGAGGTCTCTTCCAACCTGGTTAATTCTGTGATTCTATGATACTTAGCACAAGTGAGGTCACACCTTGAAGACTGAGTTCAGTTTTGAGGCTTTCACTAAAAGGAAAACATTGAGGTGCTGGTGTAGGTCCAGAGAAAGGCAAGAAAGTTGGTGAAGGGTCTGGAGAAGAGAGCTGGTGAGGAGCAGCTGAGGGAATTATGCACAAAGAATACAGAATTCTGCACGATACATTAAAATGTAATCTCTCTCTATTTATAATTTATAAATACTATCTCTGTATTAACACCTGTATGCAAATATACAGTTATGTAAGGATTACAAATTTACCTCTATAAGCATCTATTATTTTATTGGATTTAAAATGTTTTGCCATTTGTTAAGAATGTACCTCATTAAATCACTGGGGAATAAAAGTGCATTCTCCACAACTCAACTACATAAAGAAATAAAACTCTGTTGATAGCATGCTCTAAGTATCAGGCTCACAGCATCTTTTCACTTCTTAGTTTTTAAGCATCCTCTATTCATTGTAACTTCAGTTCTAGCTTTACTCTTCTCTCTGTGAGCTGGAATTAGAACTGCCTTACAGGCAACAGCCAAAATTCAAAGCTTTTTTTTTCTGCTTCTTTTCTATTTCAAACACTTCTGCTTCATAGAATCACAGAGTGGTCTGAGCTGGAAGAGGCCTCCGAAGCTCATCCAGTCCAACCCCTCTGCAGTCTGCAGGGATATCCTCAACTAGGTCAGGTTGCCCAGAGACCCCACCAGTCTCACCTGGAATATCTCCAGGCATGGAGACCCAACCACCTCCCTGGGCAACCTGTTGCAGTGTTCCAGCACCCTCCTGGTGCAGAACTTGTTCCTCACATCCAATCTCAATCTGCTCTGCTCTAGTTTGAAGCCACTGCCCTCATCCTGTCCCTGCAGGCCCTTGCAAACAGTTTCTCTGCAGCCTTGTTATAGCCCCCTTCAGGTCCTGGCAGGCTGCTCTTAGGTCTGCCTGGAGCCTTCTCTTCTCCAGGCTAAACTCCCCCAGCTCCCTCAGCCTGTCTTCCTAGCAGACCTGCTCCAACTCCCTGATCATTCTTGTGGCCCTTCTCTGGACCCTCTCCATCAGGTCCGTGTCCTTCCTGTATTAAGAGCTCCAGAGGTTGATGCAGCAGCGCAGGTGAGGTCGCAGCAGTGCAGGTGAGGTCTCAGCAGAGCAGAGAGGCAGGACCCCCCTCTCTATCTCTGGCCACGCTGCTTTGGATGCTGCCCAGGCTGCCATTGACCTGTGCTGCAAAATCACACTGCCTGCTCCTGTCCAGCTTCTCCTCCACCAACACCCCCAAGTCCTTAATACTGTGACAAAACTTTCTACTGGGGGGGTGAAGAGGCAGAGATTTGTGGTGGAAATCATTATTATATTTTATTTGATTAGGCTGAAACCTATCCCTTGCCTGGGGTAAGTCCCTGTCAAGAAGTCTGTCTTTATTTTGTTTTGAGGTCTGCCAAATCTGCTCTTGCTACTGCCTTAAAGATCTGGTGTTTAGCTCTGAAATGAAACAAACACACTTAAGTCTTTGAACTGAGTAGGTCAGCTACTCAGAGAGGAAACCCTTAGTTTAGCAGGACTCAAAAAGGGACCAAACTCCAGCATGAGTTCTCAAGCTGTCAAGGTCTCTTTGATGATCCATGATTACTCTCCAACCACTGTCTGTGTGATCTCAGTGGCTTCTGAATATGTGTATTTCTCTTGCCTGCTTCACTGTTGCTCTCCTTTGAAGAGCCAGCCCAGGGTCTGTCTTCCATTTATTCTGACAGAATTGTGGACATCTTTCTTTTCTTTCTGCCTTTGCACTTTTTACCTCACATAATCATTGAGGCTGGGATAGACCTCTGACATCATCAGGTCCAGCCTATGACCTAACAGCACCACAGCGACCAGACCATGGCACTGAGTGCCAGATCCAAGCTGTCCTTAAACACCTCCAGGGATGGCGACTCCACCACCTCCCTTGGAAGTCTATTCCAGTCTCTATTTCTCCTTTCCAGCAGGAACTGCTTCCTAACATCCAATCTAACCTTCCCCTGGCACAGCTTCAGGCCATGCCCTCTCCTCATGGCACAAGTTGCCTGGGAGCAGAGCCTGACCCCCACCTGACTGCAACTTCCCTTCAGGTATAGAATCATAGAATCGAATCATAGAATCAACCAGGTTGGAAGAGCTCTCCAAGCTCATCCAGTCCAACCTAGCACCCAGCCCTATCCAGTCAGCTAGACCATGGCACTAAGTGCCCCATCCAGTCTTTTCTTGGAACACCCCCAGGGACGGTGACTCCACCACCTCCCTGGGCAGCCCATTCCAATGCAAATCACTCTCTCTGTGAAGAACTTCCTCATGATATCCAGCCTATACCTCCCCCAGCACAACTTGAGACTGCAGAGTGTGGTAAGGTCTCTTCTGAGTGGCCGTTTCTCCTTCATCCTTACGTATTTTTCAGACCCTCATCTCCCTCCTCTTGTTTTACATAGTTAATTTCTAATAAGAAGTGCAACTGAGCTGATGTGATCAGTATGACTGTCAGTAAACTCCAGCCTAGCATTCAAATCATGATCAGATCTCATTCCAAAGACATACAGAATGACAGAATCACATAGCTGCACATAGAGAGGAAGAGCAGAGTTCATAAAGACAGGGAACAACATGTGCTCAAGGTCAATGGGAAAAGGTGTGGCCTGTTTAGCTTCCTGAAAAAAGCAAAATGAGCTATGGGAGAGGCATGCCAAGGCACAAAACATAGATTCAAAGAATCATTTCAGTTGCAAAAAATACCTGTAAGGTCATCATCTGACTCTGCCACATCTGATGTTAAACCATGTCCCTCAGCACCACACCAGTGGAGAACCCTTTCAGTAAAGAAACTTTCTCTAACATCCAATAAAAACCTCCTCAGATGCAAACTTGAGATCATTTCTTCTCATCCTATTGCCTATTGCCACCACCACCTGGCTCCAACCTTCTTTCAGGGAGTTGTAGAGACTAGGATGGTCTCCCTTCAGCCTCCTTTTGTCCAGGTCCCTCAGCCACCCCTCACCACACCTCCTCTCCAGCCCCTTCACCAGCTTCATTGCCCTTCTCTGGACATGCTGTAGCCCCTCAATGTCTTTCCTGGAGCGAGGGGCTCAAAACTGATCCCACTATTTGAAGTGTGACTTCACCAGAGCTGAGTACAGGAGAATAATCGCTGCCCTGGTCCTGCTGGCCACATCAGTGCTGATCCAGGCCAGGATGCTAGTGGCCTTCTTGGCCATCTAGGCATGCACCGTCTCATGCTCATATGGCTGTTGACCAGCACTCCCAGGTCTTTCCCTGCTGGGCAGCTTTCCAGAGACTCTGTACCAAGCCTGGAGTATTCATGAGGTTGTTGGGATCCAAATACAGGACCTTTTTGAATCTCATAGAGTTGGCCTTGTCCCATCAATCCAACCTAGTCTAGACCTTCAGTAGAACCTTCTTATCCTCAAGCAGGGAGTGGGAATTATGAGAGTGCTCTTTCTGATTATGTAAAAGAGAGGTGTAATTAAAAAGGAAGTGCTGTGTGTAGACTGAGAGAGGTTCTCCTCCCTCTTTACTCTGCCCTGGTGAGGCTGCATCTGGAATTTTGTGTCCAGTTCTGGGCCCCTCCGTTCAAGAAGGACTTCATGGAGCTGCTTGAGAGCCCAGCACAGAGCCACAAAGATGCTGAAGGCAGTGGAAGATCTTCCTTAGGAGCAGAGCCTGAGGGAGCTGGGGCTGTGCTGCTGGGATAAGAGGAGACTGAGGGGTGACCTCAGTCATGGTGATAAAGATGTGCAGGGTGAGTGGCCAGAGGCTGGAGCCAGGCTCTGCTGGGTGATGCCCAAGGACAGCACAAGGGGCAATGGTGGAAGCTGAGGCTTAAAGAAGTTCCATGGAAACACGAGGAGGAATTTTTTTCCCTGTGAAGGTGACAGAAGCCTGGAACAGGCTGCCCAGGACAGTTGTGAAGTTCCCTTCTCTGAAGGTATTCAAACCCCACTTGGATGTGTTCCTGTGCAATCTGCTCTAGGTGCTCTGGCAGAGAGTCTGGACTGGAGGAGCTTTGGAGGTCACTTCCAGCCCCTGACATTCTGTGATTCAGATCTACGAGAAACTGACTAAAAAAAAAAAAAACAATTTCAAAGACTCAGAGGCAGCTCTGGAAGTAAGATTTTAGCAGAGGATTCAGGAAAGGTGGGGTTTTCTATGCCAGGTGAGAATATGAAAGCTTACATGGCATAGAAAGGCTGTGCAATCAGAATAAAAATAATCCCTTGACTGATGTTGTGGATTAATCTCTAACTCCAAGCAGTTAAAACCTCCTCTGCAGGCAGTTCTTTCCATAATTGTTTAAAAGTAGCTTTCTGTCATCTTTCTGTGAAGCACTTGATCCCAGGCACTGCCAGAGAAGGGATACTAGGATTGGCAGCCTGATAGTTTGATTCCATAAGGGAATTGTTACGATGCAGATGCTTTGTTCCAACTGCTAGATAGGAGATGGCATGACCACAACGTGGCCTTCTGTGGAAGATGAGCATTGTCATGGCAACAAGGAGAGGAGGAGGAGGAGGACCATTTCCCCTTTGATTTGAGTGAGAGCAGCCACGTGACAGGCTATATCCTTCCCTTCCCTCCCTTCTTCCTAGCAGACACTGTGCTCTTCAAAGATGGAGCTGAAGATCCAGCCACGTGACAGGCTGTATCCGTCCTTCCCTCCCTCCTTCCTTCCCTCCCTCCTTCCTAGCAGATACTGTGCTCTTCAAAGATGGAGCTGAAGATCCAGCCACGTGACAGGCTGTGTCCTTCCCTCCCTCCCTCTTTCCTAGCAGATACTGTGCTCTTCAAAGATGGAGCTGAAGATCCAGCCATGTGACAGGCTGTGTCCTTCCCTCCCTCCCTCCTTCCCAGCAGATACTGTGCTCTTCACAGATGGAGCTGAAGATCATATACAACCCTCTGGAACATGAGAGAAAATGTTCTGGATTGAAAATGAAGGCAGACAGGTTTAGAAGGGATCTTAAGAAGAAATTCTTCACCAAGAGGCTGACAAGAATCTGGAATGGATTGTCCAGAGAGGTTATGGATGCCTCCTCTCTGGAGATGCTCAAAGCCAGGTTGCATGGGACCTTGAGCAACCTGGACTGGTTGAGAGGTGTCCGTGGCCATGGCAGGGAGGTTGGATTAGGTGATCTCTAAGGTCTCTTCCAGCCTGAGCTATTCCATGATTCTTTAGTAGGAATTGTACAGACAGAGAAGATATTTTTTAGGAAGTCTCTTCCAACTTGAGCTGTTCTGTGATTCTTTGGTAGGAACTGTACAGACACAGAGAAGACATTTTTAGGAAGGAGAGTTACGGGGAAGGAGAATGACAAGAAGGTTGTCAGGGAGTATCATAAAATTACTGAAGTTGGAAGAGACCTCATAGAACATCAAACTGCTGGAGCAGGTCCAGAGGAGGGCCAGAGGACACAGCCTGTTTTCAGGGTACAGTTTCCACCTTTCAAATCCCCCTCAGCTGAGCTATCTTCTGCACTGACACAATGAAGCAGCTTGACTTCTGTAAGGCTTTTATGTCTCTAACTTCTCTGTCAGTTCCTCCCTGCTGTCTCATCTTTGTCTGGGCTGTAGGAGCCCACATCTCTTCTTTGACTCATGATTTTTTTTTCCTTTCAGCAAGAGAAGCCACCAGCCCCAGACAAAAGCAGATAAACATCTTTCTCCTTTCAATTAATAATCCAGCTCTTGCTGTCAGAAGTCCTTTGATGGCTTCTGCAGGAGGTTTCTGTGGAATCCTTGATGCTGTTTGCTAATGCTGAACCCGGAAAGAGAAGCAAAGCACCAGTTCCCACTGCAAATGCTGTGCACCCAGACAAGGTTGCACCTGGAAAAGCCAATGGCATCCTGGCTTGGATCAGATACACGGTGGGCAGCAGGCACAAGAGGTGCTCATCCCCCTGTGCTCAGCACTGGGGAGGCCACACCCCGAGTGCTGTGTTCAGTTCTGGGCCACTCACTGTAAGAAGGACATTGAGGGGCTGGAGCTTGTCCAGAGCAGGGCAGCGAGACTGCAGAAGGGCTTGGAGCAGCTGGGCGTGAGGAGGGGCTGAGGGAGCTGGGGGTGTGCAGGCTGGAGAAGAGGAGGCTGAGGGAGACCTCCTCGCTCTCTACAGCTCCCTTCAGGGAGGTTGGAGTGAGAAGGGGGCAGCCTCTGCTCCTTGATGCCAAGGGACAGGAGCAGAGGAGATGGTTGCAAACTGTCCCACGGGAGGTTCAGGCTGGATGCTGGGAAATATTTCTTGCCAGAGAGGCTTCTCAGACACTGCAGAGCAGTGCTGCAGTCATCATCCCTGGAGGTGTTTAAGCAGCCTGTGGTGTTGATGCTTAGGGACATGGTTTGGTGCTGGTCCTTCAGTGCTGTGTGGAAGATTGGACTGCATGAGGTTAGAGGTCTCTTCCAACAGGATGATTTCTATTCTGTTAAAAATCAGAAAGGCTGGACAGACAGTTTGCCACAACAAGGAATATCTTCCTCACTTACTAAGCTTATTATTTTCTACATTAGAATGAAATCCTGATCCTGCTAAAACAGAGGAGACCTTTTCTGTTATCTGGCAACAGAGCTGGGATTTCAGCCTGGTGAATTAAAATTACAGAAGAATGTTTTAAGACATGAAGGTTTCATTGAAAAGAAAAGAAAAAGAGAAAGAAAATTCTAATAAGAGAATGAAAGAAGTTGGCCAGATTAGGATCAGGGAATTCAAAATTGGAGAAGAGGTAACATATAATAAATAAAGATTATTCTTTTACAAGAGATAAAAATTAGGGATTACAGCAACCAGCTGCTTCCCAGCAGCTTAATTAAACTATGATAAAGCCAGACTTTTTTTTCCTTTTTCCAGAACACTTAACTTGTGCTGTTGTGTATTTTAAAGACCAAAAATAATTATTGACTTCCAAGCAGATTAATTTTGAGCATTATTTTTAGAGAAAGTAATTAACCTGAAACAGCCTCTAAAATCAGCTTACTAATTATTAATCAGTAGTAGGTCAGTGAAGCATGCTCACTGTAATAGAAGCTAGGCTTGGATGCAATGTTTTGGCTACAAGGCTTTTGTGGGATGAAGAAGAAAGCAAAAGTCCGTATCAGAGAATCACAGAAGTGTTCAGGTGGGAAAAACCCCTCAGGGTCACCAAGTCCAACCTAGAAACCTACTCTACAAGGTTCACCCTAAACCATAGCCCCAAGCAACCCATCTAAGCCACTTTAAACACACCCAGGGTTGGTGACTCCACCACCCACCTGAGCAGCAATTCCAATGTCTGACCACTCCTTCCATGAACATTTTTTTCCAGTCTAAACCTGCCCTGCTCCAGCTTGAGGCCATTCCCTCTTGTTCTGTCACTAATGACCCTAACCACTGACTTGGTCTAACTAATGATCTGAACCTGGTGAGAAGAGACCAGAACCAACCTCTCCACAAGGCCCTTCCAGGTAGCTGTAGGTCTGCCCTCAGCCTTCTCTGTTTCACAGTAACCATCCCCAGCTCCTTCAGTCGCTCCTCATCAGATTTGTTCTCCAGGCCCTTCACAGTTTCCTTGCCCTCCTCTGGACCTGCTCCAGCACCTCCAAATCTCTCTTGTATTGTAGTACCCAAAACTGAACACAACACTCAAGGTGTAGCCTCACCAGAGCAGAGTCCAAGAGGACAATCACCTCTCTGCTCCTGCTGGACACAGCATTTCTGATCCCATCCAGGATGCCACTGGCTTTCTTTGCCACCTGGGCACACTGCTGGCTCCTATTCAGCTGCTTGTCCATTACAGACCCCAGGTCCCTTTCCACAGGCAGCTCTCCAGCCACACTGCCCCAAGCCTGTAGCATTGCTTAGAGATGTTGTGACCCAAGTGGGGCATTGACCCATCCATCCAGTCTGTCCCAGTCCCTCCATAGAGACCTCCCCACCCTCATGCACATGAACACTCTCTATCCTTTATTTTCTTTTTGCTGTCTACAACTACCTGAAGGGAGGTTGTAGCCAGGTGGGGTTGGTCTCTTCTGCCAGGCAACCAGCAACAGAACAAGGGGACATAGCCTCAAGTTGTGCCGGGGGAGGTATAGGCTGGATGTTAGGAGGAAGTTGTTGCCAGAGAGAGTGATTGGCATTGGAATGGTCTGCCCAGGGAGGTGGTGGAGTCACCGTCCCTGGGGGTGTTCAGGAAAAGCCTGGATGAGGCACTTAGTGCCATGGTCTGGTTAACTGGATAGGGCTGGGTGATAGGTTGGACTGGATCATCTTGGAGGTCTCTTCCAACCTGGCTGATTCTATTCTATTACTGCTATGCAGCATCTTCAATTTTATTTATTTTCCCCCCCCTCTTGTTTCAGTTAATTTGTTTCTAACTTCTACGCATTCATTTCAGGACATGCCTCATCTTCCACACTAAGATTCAGAGATGAAATTCACATAGATTAAATAACTTTCAATAGCCTCACTGACTTGCAGATGAATTTACAGAGTGGAGCTAATTCTCCAAGCCAGTGCCACCCTGAACATCTTAGTTTGGGATTACTGAAGTAGCATCAGTGACAATGGGGTGGTGGTTCTTTTGAAATTCTTTCTGCCACAGTTCCTAGTTCTGCTTCTTCAGAGGGGTTTTGTCCAAGGCTTTCTGATTTAGCACAATCCTTAAAATACAAATCTGTTTGTAAGGTAGAACTCAGAAGACAAACTGGAAAGAACTGTGTGCAGTGTCTTTCTTTTTCTGTTTGAAGTGAGGGCAAAATGTGGTAGAATCATGGAATTGTTTCCGTAGGAAAAGCCCTCTAAGATCACAAAGTCCAAACATCCACCTAGCACCACCATGACCATTAAACCATGTTCCCAAGAGTCACGTCCACACATTTCTTCAATGCCTCCAGGGGTAGTGCGCCTCCACCACCTCCCTGGACAGCCTCTCCTAGTCCCTGAACACTCTTGCAGCAAAGAAATTTTTCCTCATCTGCAATCTAACCCTGCCCTGGCACAATTTCAGGGCATTTCCTCCTATTCTATCACTTGATGCCAGGTAGAAGAGACCAACATTGAACTGTTGGAGCAAGTCCACAGGAGGCCACCAAGATGCTCAGAGGGCTGCAGCAGCTCTGCTATGAGAACAGGCTGAGAGATCTGGGGTTCTGCAGCATGGAGAAGAGAAGGCTTCCAGGAGACTTTGGAGTGGCCTTCCAGTATCTGAATGGGGGCTAGAGGAGGGCTAGGGAGGGACTATTGACAAGGTCTTGTAATGACAGGACAAGGAGGAATGGGCTTAAAGTGTCAGAGAGGAGACTGAAAGTGGATGTTAGGAAGAAGTTGTTTGCAGTGAGGGTGGTGAGACACTGGCAGAGGTTGCCCAGGGAGGCTGTGGCTGCTCCCTCCCTGGAGGTGTTGAAGGCCAGGTTGGATGAGGCCTTGAGTGACCTGTTCTAGTGGGAGGTGTCCCTGCCTATGGCAGGGGGTTGGAACTGGCTGATTCTGTGATTCTGTAACCCCCACCTCACTACAATGCTTATCTCCCAGGCTCCAATATTTTCTTTCTTCCACTCATCAGGAATGAGTGATCCTTTTCCCTACCATCTATGACACACAAGAACTGCCATTGCTCCTCCATACAGACAAAGACCTTGGTCCAAACAGAAACCACAGCATGACAGACCACCTTCTTGCATGAAAGCACAACTCTGCTGCAGACCATCTCCATAAATAGATTCTCAACACCAAGATGAAAAAGTAAATCTGGAACAAAGGCAAAGGAAAAAAGCACACCATGGCTGTTGGGGTCACAAACTTCTTACCATCCAGTGTCCCAAAATACAAGGCACAGAAAGGTCCTGCTGCCACTATTCAGCACAAACAATGCTACTAACTCTGCTATGTCTCATTGAGTTCTGCTTTCCTTGCCCTGCTCAAACCCTGGAGCAATCTTTTTTCTTTTATTCTATCTAAGGCTTCCCTACTTGTTTTGTTCCACATAAACGGCTCTTTCACATGCTTAAGAGTCACTTTAATTCATAAACTTCAGACTTGTGCAACTTCTGTCCTGAGAACCATGAAAGCACTGCATTAAAAAAGAAAAAACCAGGGGGAGATGCCCACAGTTTGAAGAATGAAGATCTCCTGTCCTCTGCCAGAAGATGTGCTTCCACAGATGTCAATGATCAGGGGGTTGGAGCACCTCTGCTAG
>WAAF01021098.1:0-32165 GCA_013400475.1 Tricholaema leucomelas
GGCAATGACCTGTGCCAGCTCCCTTAGCACCCATGGGAGCAACTTATCCTTGGTGCTGTCCTTAGGCATATGAAGGACAAGAAGGTCATTAGGAGGAGTCAACACAGTGTGATCTGTTGTAGGTAATCCTGCTCTGGCAGGGGGGTTGGACTAGATTGGTTTTGGAGGTCCCTTCCAGCCTGTGACATTCTGTGATTCTGTGAGCCCATCAGGACCCATGGATTTACATATGTTCAGATTACTTAACTGTTCCCTCACCCAGTCCTCATCAAGGACATTTTTTCCTTTATCCTGCCTTCCTTTGGGACCTCAGGGGTCAAGGGCTCCTGAGGACAGCCCCCAGCAGTATAGTTGGAGACAAAGAAGTCATTTAGTGACTGCCCCTTCCTTACATCCTCTATCACCAAGGCACCCACCTCATTCAGCACTGGGCCTACATTGCCTCTAGTGTTAGTTTTCCCTGCAATGTATTTGAAGAAGCCCCTTCTGTTGTCCTTGAACTCCCCTTGCAAGGTTGAACTCCCAGGAGGCCTAAGCCTTTCTAGTTGCCTTCCTACATTCTCTGACAACAGTCTTTTACTCCTCTCAGGTGGTGAGCCTCTCCTCCTGTGATCTGTGTCCTGCAAAAGCAGGCATTACCACAGAACTCAAAGCCCTGCCTGTAGTACCAGTCTCAGAGCCAGGTATTTAGGTACTGGACTCTTTTTTTATTCTCCATAACAGCCGTGGCCAGCCTAAGTTCTAAATGGGCTTTTGCCTCTCTAATTTTTCTTCTACAAGACCTAGCAACATCCTTGAACTTTTCCTGGGAAACCTCCCTTTTTTTCCAAAGATGATATACTGTCTTTTTTATCTTTAATTTTACTCCCTTCCATATCATGGACAGGTACTGGAAGTAGGGAAGAGAAAATAACTTGTGCACCTGACTCACCAACTGTCACAAGACCTTGAAATCTCTCTTAATTTCCCTCAGACTATGGGATGCAGCTTCCTCCTCACCTGTCTGGAAGATCACTAATAGATAATAGTCTGGTGACTGTACCAATGCTGGGGACTTCTAGAGGATCCCTGATTCAGGCTTCAGGAAGACTTCCCTATGATGAGGATTCATCCTGCATATTAGATACTCTGTTCCTGCCAGGAGCAAGTCTCCAACGATCAGAATTCTTCTATTCTTCTTTGGAAGAGGTTGATGTATGCACCCAACCCCTCCCACAGACATGACCCTGCCACCACTCACCTGCTTCATTTAAGCTTCTGTCTTCCACCTGATAGCGGTAGTACACAGGAGCCTCTTACCACAGCGTCTCAGGATTCAGTAAAATGAAGTAACTTATTTGTATCCCACAGTGAGGTGGACAAGAAAATACGGAGATCCACAGATTCACAGGTCTGTATAAACATTTCCCTCACCTTACAAAGACTATAAGCGTGGTGTGGCTCTACGAGCCCAAATCTCTGTGGATTATTTTTGCTGTTTGATTTGGGTTTGGTTTGCTTTGGGGTTTGGTTTGCTTTGGTTTGGTTTTGCCTTTTTCTGAATTTTGTGTCTGTTTTAGTCATAGAATTGTGTACATTACATATATTGTCTATATTAGATTCTTATAAAGAACAACCCATGCCATTTTCAATGAAGAGAGACATCCTTTCTGGCACAACCTTTACTCTGCTGATCTATTCTCCCTCTTTTGGTCAGCTCCACATTCTTTCCCCCATTGCACAATCTGGAAGAAGAGCACCCACCATATTCATGTAGGGTTCTGAGCTAATGGGTAGAATAGAATAGAATCCACCAGGGTGGAAGAGACCTCCACGATCATCCAATCCAACCTATCACCCAGCCCTAACCAGTCAACTAGACCATGGCACTAAGTGCCTCATCCAGGCTTTCCCTGAACACCTCCAGGGATGGCAGCTCTACCACCAACCTGGGCAGCCCATTCCAATGGCAAATCACTCTCTCTGTCAAGAACTTCCCCCTAACATCCAGCCTATACCTCCTCCAGCACAACTTGAGGCTGTGTCCCCTTGTTCTGTTGCTGGTTGTCTGGCAGAAGAGACTAACCCCCACCTGGCTACAACCTCCCTTCAGGTATTTGTAGACAGCAATGAGGTCCCCCCTGAGCCTCCTCTTCTCCAGGCTAAACAACACCAGCTGCTTCAGCCTCTCCTCATAGGGTTTGTGTTCCAGGCCTCTCACCAGTCTTGTTGCCCTTCTCTGGACACGTTCCGGCACCTCAACATCTCTCTTGAATTGAGGAGCCCAGAACTGGACACAGTACTAACTATTGTTAGATTCCCTGGATTGCAGGTNATTTCTCTTCTCTGTTCCCTGGCACATACAGGCTATCTGCAGGCTATTTGTCTCCCTGAACACTCACCCAGACAACTTCTCTCTCTTTTGTCCAGTGGTCACTGATCTATCTCACTATCAGGGACTTTCATGCATTACAACAGAATGGATTTTATTCTGTCATTTTACTTTTCAGCTCAATCTCTTCTCACTAACTGCACTTTTTGACACTAATGGCTTATTTCTACAAACAATTTCTGGAAGTGATAACATTTAATGTTTCTACTTAGTGCTAATAATTATTATGCTGATCACAGTGACTGGTAAATTTTGTGTACAGTGTGGAGGTGCAGAATAAAAGGCTGCACCTGCAGTGAGGAGCACATGGGCCAGCTGACCCTGAACTGACCAGTGAGATATTTCCTATGCACTGTATCCAATATGAACCTGAGACATCATGAGGGTCAAGCTCCCTTCACTGGCTGGTGTCAGAGGAGGACTTTGTCCATTACACTTTTAGTCCTAATCCACAAACTTCTGAATCTGGTTGCTGTCTCCCATCTCCAGTCAGGAGTTTCTGCCACAGTGTCAGTGGTGGTTTGATTCAATATCAATTTTGTATATATTTGTGTATATTTTATGTTGTTAGTATTATTAAAGTAGTTTTAGTTTTATTTTGTCCATGACTAGCATGCAGAAGACCTCAGAGGAAAAGGATTTCTGATTTGGGGTCAAAAGCCTTATCTGACACACAGAGGAAAAGTAATTGTCTTCTATCTGAATCCTCTGATTTTTGAAGTGGAGCAAGAAAGCACGCTGTTTACCAGTGCTTGAAGTTTCTTGCTGATTGTGATGGTTTGGGTATCCCCCGCCCCCACACAACTTTAGAAATCACCCAGACTAGACTCAGCCGGCTCTGGAAATTTGAATGAAGCTTATATTTACAGCTGGCACAATTTACAAGCAGATATTTACAGTATATACAGTTATAGACAGAAATATACAAGGTAAAAAGGTAATACAGAAACACAACTCCCCTCCCAGAAACCTGAGTCCCCAGGAGGGGCTCTCAACCACCNGCAAGTGACTTTATCTTTTTTTTGTTTTGCCTTTCTTCTTTACACATCTCAGCAAGACTGTGAGCGAAGTAGACCTCACCACTGTTTTCATTTCTCAGCCTATTATCTAGTTCTTTTCACCAAAACATCCCAGCTAGGCTCAAACTAGCACACTGATTTGCACTAAAATGTATGGGCTGCTTTATAACTGGTGGTAGTTCATGCTACTAAATGGACAATGGGCACATTCTTATGAAGCCAGGGCTATGGAATGTATGAGAGAAACCTTGACATACAGCTCTGCTATTACAAAGCTGAAAGACTGTGGTCTTTTAGGACACTCTGTTAAGGAAGGAGACTTGATGCTGTGTTTGCTTTGCACTTTTATGTGTTTTTCTCTTGTTAACCTGGCACTTGTGAAAGCCCTGACTGTGCTTCATTAAGTGAAGTATCTACCACAGCTATTATCAAGAGTACTCCCAACACAGTCAGCCACTGGCTTAAGACTAGTGGTTCTGGAGACTAGATATTCCATTTTAGCTCCTTGCTTTTCAAGGATATAGGGCAGGGAATACAAATTAGAAAGAAAAAAAAAAGGGGTGAAAGCCAGAACTAAAAAGTACACAGATTAATGTATGTAGCTGTAGTAGTGTTTCAATTATTCCTAATATTTAAAGCATTTAAAACTATTTATACCTATTGTTCTTTATCCCACTAACATATTACAGAGAACAATAACAAACAACAGCAATGACAAATCACAGCCCTTGCAGAGTATTTTTGCAGCACTGGCTCATACAACAAACCCAGAAACGCAGATACTAAGAATTTCAGTAGTTCTGTGTCACTCATCATTCTCCTGGCATTCCACTCTTGATAGTGTTACTGCAGTCGCGGGCCAAATATTAAACTCAGCAAGCTGTGTGTGTCATATGTTAGTTTCACTTTCGAGGGGAAGCAGTGGCAGTTCCAAGTAAAAACAGCCTTCCGTGCAATCTTTTCATCTTACTTCCTCTGCCATTTACTAAAATGGTAGCCCATTCATAGGCCAGTAGAACATCTATTTATGTTGCCTGTTGGAGCATCTCTTGCACAGAAACTAGCTCCCATTTTCATGATTTCTGCTGAGTAAATATATCTCCAGCTGGGCTTGGTGGTAAGTCTAGGCTTTCCACCTGCGGCTGACTCGATTGTGTAGCTGCAGAGGAAGTAGGAAAGAAAATATTCAAAACTACGAGTGATAGACTCACACAGCTCATCTCAGAGGATCAGGTTTGGCTTCCAGGACCAGGTGGTGGCAGGGCTGCAAGGCATTCTTGTGGCTTCTCTGGCCCTGGGAATACCAGGTTCAATATCACGCAGCACTGGATAAAGCAATTAACAGAAACAATTAGAATTTCCTTTCTTTTGTGTCCATGGATATAAGAACTGGTTGTACTCTTTCAAGCAATTATGTAAACACTTCTAATCAGTGTGGTCCTTCACATGAAATCTACCTTTGGAATGACAAACTTCAAGCCTACTTCCTGTGATGATCAAACTGAGTTAACTACTGTTTCCACCGCCCATACTAGCTCAGTGATATACTTTATAACTCCACGGGAGGTAGGTTAGGAACCTTAGTAGTTGCTGATACACATCTCTTTATCTAAGGATAATGTTTTATTTTGCATGCTTACCTTGGTGTGAGGGAACATTCGCTGGAACTGCTTATTTAAAAGTCATGCTCCTCCAAGAAAAGGAGTTTGTGGAAGCTGCTTCTAGATACTGAAATGCTCTTCCTGAGAGGTACAATATGTTGTTTATTTCCATTATGACACAAAAAGTAGAATAGGGAACCAACATTTTTAAATGTAATAGTTTATGGGTAGCTTTTGTTTTAACGGAAATAGGAAATGAAAACAGCTGAATTTGATTTATCATTTATATTACAAAGAAAAGACATAACTGATGTGACAGGAGTTCAAAAATAAAGGAGGGAAAAAAAATAAGAGTGACTGATTCATGTGGTTTTGATTTGTTTGTATCAATGTAAATCCAGAGCAAGAGTGAAAGTTGCTAATTAATTAAAATAATGTAGAGTCTAATGGCACAATTAATTAATTAAAGCAGTGTTATCAAATTGGTGGCCTGTGCACAGATCTCTCTAAGAAGTGCTTCTTTATGCTGGTTTGCACAGGTACCTAGCAAGGTGAAATGTACTTCTTTGCAAAATCTGTGCTCCTGCTAGCTTTAACTGAAACTAGCCAAAAGATTCAAAAGCAGCTATACTTAAGCTACTAAGATACTTAATAATTAATGTTTAACATGAAATGTTCAGATGTTACAGTTTTGCCAGTGTGCCTATTTGATACCAACATGGGTATTAATGCTTCCCAAAGTAACCTACCTTTTCAGAAATATTGATAAAGCAAAGCATCTCATAGTGACTCTCACTTGAGCCATAACTAGCACTTTTGAAAAATCAGCACCATAGATGGTTTTGAACTGAACTGTGTTTCTGATTTTAAATTAAACTCTAATCCTCTCTTCCCAGGGCTGTGAATAAAAACGCAACTTGATGTTATGTTGTACAATCAGCAAGAAATAAAGCTGAGTAGAAACCAAAGTGAAACTCAGTGACTTTGCTTCATTGTAAAGAATACTAAGATGAGAATACCAGGTGGAAAAAATGACTACAAAACATATAGTCCCGGGTTAGGGTGGACCCCTCCCCTAGTAGACTAAATATGGATTTTTGGAAAGTCAGGAAAAATGAAATTGTATTTCTTATAGTTTAAATATAACAGTATAAGGAGAATAAACTGCTATAGAAATACAATAACCTTAAGGAAGATGGGGAAGGGGTCAAGCAGTGGCGAAGCAGCAAAAGCAGCAGCGGCCAAAACAGTGGCAGGGGAAGATAGCAGTGGGCACAGCAGAAGCAACAAGGGCAAGGTACAAGCTGTGCTTCCAGACAAAAAGCTCTTGATGCTCCAATGAAACTATGTTAACTTATCCATTGTGGCCATTACATGGCCTATCCCTTGAATGGTCATGTCTCCACTCAGAGCTTCTATTTCTAAGTTTCTCTGTTCTGATTTTTTTTTTCATGTCTGAGCTAGAAATCTAGCTCAAATGGCCACATGTATGAAATATTTAACTTTGAATTTACTATGAGCAATTTGAAGAGTTTTAGAACCAGTTCTTAAAAGGTTCTAGTTTGTACATTTGTGTATGCATTAAAGGGTCTTGCTCTTCAAGGTCTCTGGTAGTAGATGTGAATACAGTATGCAGTTTGGAATATGCACGAGCTAAACTTGGCTCAGTTCTACAATACTGACTTCCATGTTGCATTCTAGTAGTCTAGTAATTTTATCTTAATCGTACATGAAAAGGTTAGAAAATAATTTTAAAATATGATGATAAAAAAATATGGTTAATCTCTTCAGTAAGAAAATTCCAACATTTCAACAGTTGACCTTACAGAAATGTTCTGCTCTCTTTTGACCTTTTAGTTTCTAGTGGTATCATAGTCATATTCTGTCACACTGTATAAACCAAATTAAGTTCCACAAACAGACTAAATAATAATTAAAAACCCCAACAGGATAAGATATTACTAACTGAAATGAATTTATATAAACATTTACATTTGAAGCTTCCTAACATTCACAGGTAGATAAGTGCTGCTGAACAAGTTCCTAAGTTTAACTTTCCATAATAATGCTAAGTAAAACCACCTTGACAGATCTGCAGTTCATTGCACTTAAAACCAAATATCATCAATCAGTACATATTTAACTTTCAGAAACCCTATCTGTATGTCCACAGATACCATGAAACATAAGAAATATTCTAATACATGTAGACAAGTGAAAAATATCTATTTCAAATAACAAATATAATTTTCACAGACATATCTCAGGTCATTATGCAGTTCTGAACACTATGCAAGATGAAGTCCTGGAGAAGGTATTTGCATAAACCTGTGTGGGGGGCAACTTTTGCATTTGATTACTTCTGGTCAGTTTCTGACTCCCTCTAAATGTTTGTAAACTCCAAGGCCTAAAGCAGAAATATTTGTTGGTTTACATGAGGGAAGTGGGCAGGTTCTTGTGTTTGGCTAAAGTAAGAAAGGCTCAGGTGGTTTTGCTTAGATTTTTCCAGAGGAAAAAACAAACAAACGAACAAAACTGTCCTTGCCCATCTCAAAAATCTGTTATGTTTTCAAGTTAGTAGACTTGCAATCTCTCAAGGCAATTTTGAATGAATTTTCAGTGCAACTATAATCTATTGTCCTGGCATTACAAATGCATTCAATGTACATAACTGTATAATAAAATCCCATATGAAATCATGTGCCATTTTGTTTAGGAACCAGTTAAATGCGGATGATATCCTGCTCTAAAGATGAAATAGCATTGGGAAAAGCACAATAAGCCAAAACAAAACCTATGCAAAATTTGATTGGGAAATTAAGTGGTAAAGTGTAACTCAGTGCAGACCTACACCAACGAACTCCAGAAGCATCTGCATTGCTCACTAGAGCTTTTTACTGCAAAGGCACCATCAAATTCTGCAAGCTGAGTTTTGCAGTGTCTATACTTCAAGGTTCTTCAACTCAGGTTGCACTTTTCTTATGTTTGCTTTACTTCATCTTGTTAGCAGGTTATGTTATAGAAGGAGAACCTCAAACTTTTCTTATCAACTCTTTTCCTCAATGGATGATGCTAGCACATGTATCAGTTTACTCCAACACCATGTAAAAAGCTCTGAAAGTAACAGTGACAGTATATTGTTCCCTGTAATGCCTCAGTGGACTTTTCAGGATTTCATCATTTATTTTCAAGACGTTCTACAGTTAAGGCAATTGCCTGCACTTACTTGCCTACATGCTTTTTCAAACTGTTTAACAGTTGTCTCCATCCCAGGCTTTATCCTGTTATAGGAGGAAGACACATGTTCCTTACAAAATTACATGATGCTACTCAGCTAACTTGACAAGAAATTAATTTATTCCAGCTCTAGATCAGATCCACACCAAACTGTGCTGAGCCAACATGAATGAGAAGGTTAAAAAACTCGGAATATCTTAATAGATCCACAGGTAGTGAGTGTGGAGATCAGTACAGGCACTGTTGTTCATACCAGGCAGTCAGCTTCACTGAAATGAAAATAATAAAATGGCTTCATCTTTTTCTATTTGTAGAAATCCTATCAGAAACTACTGAAACCAGCAAACTCACAATAGCTTTATGACAAAAAAAATCTAAAAATCTTACATGCTACATGTTGTTGATTTGCCACCAATACTGGGAAACGTATAGGGCAATACCGCTATGTCAGCTGTTTTCTTAATCCAGGTTTTATTGGCATTGCATGTCTTCCTCACCTAATCCAACAATCTGCCCGGTGCAGCCCTATTCCTGATCACTGTAGGCTACAGAGCGGACCTTTTCACTGTATTCCTCTTGTACCACTCAAAGGGAACTCAAGAGACCTTTTGGAAAGTAGCAGTTTACCTGGCCCTGGACAATGTTGTGGAAAGGAAATGGGGCAGTACTAGCAGATTTTTTTCCTTTCTGTTTCATAGATGTCCTTGAACTGCTAGTCACTGTAGTGTCTGAGTGTTTTTCAGTTGCTCCACAATTGGACTGAAGTCTGTCTTTTCAGGTATTTTCTGTCTTTTGGTTGGTTGGTTTTGGTTTGGGTTGGTTTTGGTTTGTGGCTTTTTTTTTTTTCCCCTTTAGGATTGTTTAATGATGCAGCCTTTTGTATGTGAACAGGGACACAGGGCGCTGTTAGAGAAGGTAGTGACAAAGAAGAGCATCTTCTACCAAGAACAGTGCTAAGAGTAGAATTTAATGCCTGAGGAAGTGTATGTTGCATTCTTAAGTGTATTCTTAGGTGCTCTCTACTCTCTTTCAGAGGAACAGTCATTAAGTGAATGTTTAGAATGGGAATAGACACATACTATTCGGACACTCCTGTCCTCTCAGGAGCTGAATCATATGTCCTATACTCATAGGTGCTTGTTCTCTTTTTTCTCCTCTAGGAAAGTGAAAAAATAAGTTTCAGAGAATTACTATAAATAATTAAAAAGTTTCCTCCATGGATGTAATTTGTTCCATATATTTAAAGAAAATGCATGTTTTTTTAGCCCAAGCATGTTTTTCTCTGAGGCTAGGACTACAAACAGATGAGCAGAAACCCACTACAACATATGTACTTATCTTTAAACACTAAGAATTTTATATCTTTCTCCAAATGTAGAATGAAAAGTGAAATGCACGCAGCCTGGTTTCACAGATTTTACTTAGATGAGTAACTTCCTCCTCAGGCTTGTTCTAATTTGTGGAGGTTTTGTAAACCATCCACGTGATCCTAAATATAAAAGGTACTTGGAGATTAGTTTCAGCTGGAAAAATAAATCTAACTATGAGAAGTTTTCAAGTAACTACAATAAAACTGCTTCTATCATTTTTAGATGTTTGAAAACAAAACAAAATCTGTTACTTGGTCTGTATACTAATCTCAGAATTTGGAACGCAGAAGTAGTAAAACAAAGTCTCTTGCACAGATGGCAAGTTTTGTAACTTACTTTGAATAGCTATCTGAATCTGACGTGAAGTTGTTACAACAGCTGTAAAAATCACTTTTCAGTATAGTTAGCAATATTTTTGTTCAACATTTGGGGGCGTAGGTTTGGTAAGTTTAGTGTTTTACATCCCTACTTAATTTAGAATTCTGTGGCTACGGCTGCATACCATACACATATTTGTGTTTGATATGGTGCAAACATGTGAAATGAAATTTGTAAACAGGATGTAGATAAATGTTCCTGCAATCCTTTCAATTTCCCGTGTGTCATAGGCTGACACTTGTACACAACCATATCAACATGCAAACATAAGGAGATTGTGCATGGTTATTTAGCAAAGAAAAAGGGAATGGGGATGCTTAAACGATAAGATAGCAAACTCAGATGTTGACAGTTTTTGGGTGCTGATGCTTTTGAATGGACTTGTTAAAGCAACACTGATGGAAGTAATGAACAACTCTGAACAGAGCAGCGAACAAAAGAGTATTTTGTAGGACAAGAGAGTTTCTTGATGTACTATACTAAATTGTGTTTAAACTAATTATAATAGAAGACAAGGAGAAGTTAGTATGTCTGGTATCATTAATTAAACTGTAATGTTTGGAGTCCTAGCACAGATCAGACTTTCAATCTTGTCAACTGATGAATGAGCTTTATCAGTCAAGAGCTTGGCAACTTTTGCAGATCCGTCTAAACCTGACCCTGACAATATGCTGAAACTTCAGGATTTCCCATCTGTTTTGGTAGAATTCTTTGCTTTTGGAGTGTTATTTCCACAGATACCTTGATGAACAGAGTCTTGATGTGCAGGGAGCACAGCCAACATAGGACACCACTTTTGTAATCTTTAAAGTGGTCTGGAGTTATTGTGGAGGTATATTCAGCAATTATATTAAAGAGTCTAGATAAGATTATTATGTAATGGTCCAGAATACAAGTCTCATGAGGAGTGGCTGAGGGAATTGGGGTTGTTCAGCCTGGAGAAAAGGAGGCTCAGGAGAGACCATATCAGTCTCCATAACTACCTGAAAGAAGGCTGTAGTGAAGTGGGATTCAGTCTGTTCTCCTAAGTAACAAGCAATAGAAACCAGTTTCAAGTTGTGCCATAAGAGGTTTATATTGGATATTAGGAGAAAAAAGTCCTCATATAAAGAGCTGTAAAGCACTGGAATAGGCTGCCTAGAGAAATGGTGGAGTCACTATCTCTGAAAGTATTTAAAAGTGTAGATGTGATGCTTAGGGACATAGTTTTGTGGTAACCTAGCAGTGCTGGAATAATGGTTGAACTTGATGATCTTGAAGATCTCTTCAACCAACACTGTTCTAAGATTCTATGATTTTGGAGGAATCGGAATATTTTCATTTTACAGTGTGTTTCCTTTTCCTGTTTGCAAGAAGTTCTGGGTGTCACTGCAGTACATGCTTGTATGACTTCTCCACATTGCAGCCTAGAATGACAAAGACTTTAATAATGAAAAGCAAATTACTCAAGGATGCAGTATCACAGAAACTCTCAGCAAAGGTCAGTGTTTAGACCTACTAGGGGAAAAAATGCTATAACTAACTTTTACTTCAAAATCACCAGGTATCCTTTAAACTCAATGTTCAAGAAAACCAAATATGCAAAGCAATGTACACACCAAATTCAATTCTAGTTCTGAAATGGCCTGGTTTGTTTTTTTTTTTTTTCTATAAGATGCTGTTTGAAGCACAAAGAGTACAAAAAAAACCCATGCATAATACCACAGAAATGACAGTCACATGGTTGACATTTTATTTGACAGTACAAAACTGTTCGCTGACAGTTAACACGTTACTTTGAAATCACTGAAAATTATGACTGTGAGTTAGTTCTTTGGCAGTTTTAAGACTCATCATCTATCATTTACATGTTTTCTTAGTTCTTCCCTGCCACAATTTCTTCTCTCCTGGATAAAGGCACCACAGTACGTACCTGTAGATCAAGCAGTAGAATGTTAGGGTTTTTTAAATTTTTTTTTCAGGTCAGCAGTCAAGCTGTTTTACTTTTTGCTCATCTGTAACAGACACCCTAGTTCAACAGCTTTCAGATGAAGCATATTTACACGACATGGACAAGAGAAAAAGGAAGAAATTTGTCACATGAGAAGTTGCAGAAGAGCATACCTTTGCAAGATCAGACCTGTCCCAGGGAGTTAGAACAGATGGGATCTATCCTAAGGTGATAAGAGTTGGCAGATGAGCTGGCCAAGCTGCTCTCCATCATTTGCCAAGAGTCGTGGCTCACTGGAGAACTCCCAGATGACTGGAAGATGGCCAATGTGGTGCCCACTCACAAGACGTGTCGGAAGAAGGACCCAAGAAATTACAAGCCTGTCAGCCTGACCTCGGTACCATGCAAGATTATGGAACAGATCATCCTGAGTGCAGTAACAGGGCATTTATGAGATGGTCAAGGGATCAGACCCAGCCAGCATGGATATGCTTTTATCACCAGGTGACTTGCCTGGTGGATGTGGGGGAGGCTGTGGGAATCTACCTGGACTTCACCAAGGCCTTTGACACTGTCTGCCAAAGCAAACTCCTGGCAAAGCTGGCAGTCTATGACTTGGACTGGGACACTCTATGATAGGTTAAGAACCGGCTGGATGGCTGGGCCCAAAGAGTGGTGGTGAACACTGCCACATCCAGTTGGCAGCCAGTCACAAGTGGTGTACCCTAGGGATCAGTGCTGGGCCCAGTCCTGTTTAATATCTTCACTGATGATCTGGATGAGGGGATTGAGTCCACCTGTAAGTTTGCAGATGACACCAAGTTGGAAGCAAGTGTTGATTTGTTAGAGGGCAGGAGGGCTCTGCAGAGGGACCTGGACAGACTGGATAGATGGGCACAGTCCAAGGTCATGAGTTTCAGCAAGTTCAAGTGCTGGGTTCTACACTTTGGCCACAACAACCCCATGCAGTGCTACAGGATGGGACAGAGTGGCTGGAGAGCAGCCAGGCAGAGAGGGACCTGCGGGTGCTGACAGCCAACTGAACATGAGCCAGCAGTGTGCCCAGGTGGCCAAGAAGGCCAATGGCATCTTGGCCTGTATCAGGAATAGCGTGGCCAGCAGGACCAGGGAAGTTATTCCGCCCGTGTACTCAGCACTGGTTAGGGCACACCTCGAGTACTGTGGCACCTCAACTTCAGAAAGATGTTGAGGTGCTTGAACGTGTCCAGAGAAGGCTGGTGAGGGGGCTGGAGTAGAAGCCCTATAAGGAGAGACTGAGGGAACTGGGGTTGTTCAGCCTGGAGAAGAAGAGGCTCAGGGAAGACCTTATTGCTCTCTTCAACTCCTGAAAGGAGGTTGTAGCCAGGTGGAGGTTGGTTTCTTCTGCCAGGCACTCAATGACAGAACGAGACGACACAGTCTCAAACTCTGCCAGGGTAGTTTTATGCTGGATGTTAAGAAGTTCTTTGTAGAATGAGTGATTGGCCATTGGAACGGGCTGCCTGGAGAGGCGGTGGTGTCATCATCCCTGGAAGTGTTTTAAAAGGAGACTGGACGAGGCACCGAGTGCCATGGTTAATTAGAATGTATTGTATGTTAGGTTTGACTAGATGATCTCGAAGGTCTTTTCCAACCTGGTTAATTCTGCAACTCTGTGAACCAAGATGCACAAGACTTGCTTAAAAAAAAACACAAACTGCATTTATGCTTTGACCCAAAAACCACATAATACCGTGAGGTAAGACAACAGCAAAGCTGCACTGCTTCTGTTCACCAGGGCTGAACAAGGCAAGGACTGTCCCTTCACAATTGTGCTTGCCTGCACAATGTCCTTCGCCTCAGTTTATTTACAGTTTTTACCTCACGGCGGCTACCACGGGCGAGGGCAGACTGAAACTTGTGGGAGACAAGGAGACTGAGCTCTGCACAGAGACTGAAGAAGACGGCAAGACAGCAGAAACTGCCCGGCGAAGAGAGGTTCTCCTTTCCGCATCTACACACCCCTGGTACCTGGTACGGGTGCCCACGAAGGAGACTGCTGTCTCCAAAGGCCAGCTGCTCTGTACTTACCCTGCGATGGCTGCGCTTACAGTGCTGAGAGTCCCGACCCCGAACGGTGCCCCTGACGCGACTGGTGTCCCTACGCAAAAGGAAAAGCCCACCAGAGGGCGATAGTGCGCGGGGCCGAGGCGTGCCCCTCTCCTCTCAGCCACGGTACCTCTCCCGCCGGGGAGCGCCGGAACGGCTCCGGGTTGCCTACTGCTTCCGCGAAACCGGAACCCGGCGCCAGCACGTCCCTCCTGGCAGCTACGTGATGACGCATTTGGCGGGAGCCTGTCGGTTCAAGTCCCGCCCCACGAGCGGGCGGCTCCCCCGCCCCTCCCCCTCCGCTTCCCGCTTGGGAGGGCGGGACGGCCGGCCGGAGGGTTCGGGCGAAGCGCGGCTCGGCACGGCGCTGCCGCCGCGTCCCTCGGCGCCGTGCATGGAGAGAGAGCGGGCTCCTCCGGGGAAGCTGTCTGCGCACCCCGGTTTGCTCAGCACCGCTGGGGTGAGTGGGGCCAGCGCTACCCGGCGGCTGTGTTCCGCTGTCCGGAGTGGCTGCCGAGGGGAGGCGGGTGGCTGAGGAGGCGGGGAGGCGGGTGGCCGAGGTGGTGGTTGCACCTCGGCGTCTCCCACGTCTCGTCCCGCCAGCGAGGAGTTCCGCCGACCAGCCCCAGAGCTGATCACGGGGCGGGTGAGTGCGGGGCGCCGGCGGGCGGGGGGTGCGCGGCGAGGCTGGCGCTAGGCAACGCGGCGGCGGGGCCCCGTGGGAGGCGGTGGGCAGCAGGACAACCGCCCTTCTCTGGGCTGTTACCTGAGGCGGGGGAGGGACTGAAAGCCTCTAGGTCGGCAGGGAAATCCCTCCTTGCGTGGCTGTGTTTGTACAGGTTAGTGTTGCGTTTCCCCAACACCCCGCATAAACATTGCTCGTCAAAGGCTAGCCAGGCCGGTTCGGACCTCGCCGGGTCGGAGCTGAAATTCCGGCGGCCCTCCTCTGGGTGCCGCACCTCTGTGAAGGTGGTACATTTTGCTGGGGAACTTCCTCGAGAATACTTAGCTTTGCCGTCGAAAAAAAGGGAAAGCCGTCATCTCGTTGCAGAACGAGGACAGGCACAGAAGCATCTGTGGCTTTTTGCCATAAGCCTCTATTGAACTTGCTTCTGCGGAAACATTCCCTCAGATGTGGGCTATGAATTAATTAATTTGTATTTTCCTCTGTGTGTTCTTGTCGTTTTGTTTGTTTATTTTAGAAAATAATCGTGGATAACGTTTAAGAAGGTTTTTTGTGTGTACAGCTCAGGTCTAATTAGAACCTGATTGGCTCTGTCTTCAAATTTCCTCTTCTCACCTCTGCGGTCTCTGTGACAGGTGAGAAAGTAACACTTTGGTTATTTGTAATTTGTTGCTGGAGAGACATAGCTCATATTCTTTTTCGTTGTTAAGCGGAGGGAAACATAATTGGGAAGACTGTCATGACTGCTTACAGTTTTAAGTGTGATTTTGCACTTGAGTTTAGTTGCTTAATGATCAGTGTTTGTGATTTCTTAGTCCTTTACACCTTTCCAGTTTATCGTCTACTTCACCACTGGCTCTATGTTAGTTGAATTTTAATATATGTGTAGTTTAGGTGAGAGAGATGTCTCTAAATATCGTGTTTTATGGGAAAATCAATATTGACAAGAGATTGTAGAAAGATCATGTACACTGCTAAAAGTGGTAATCTGCATCAATTGTATAGATCAACTGTTCTTCTTTCCCCACTGCCCAGACTTCCTAGTAATTGATACGGGAGAAATATTGTAGTAGTATTCCTTATGCCTGTTTATCTTGCCTTGGAGCTGGTGATAGTAATTTGAGGATTCAGTAGGAACACAGTAGCCACCACAGTCCTCTGCTTGATGAGAATGAGTCCCAAGTGACTTCAGTGCTGTCAATAGAAAATTTGATGGCAAACAGCTTCAGTAGTATATGTGAAATGATAGGGATTTTAAGCAGTGATATGCTTTCCAGAGAAGCTTTGAGTCTAAACTGCAGAGTTTTTTCATTTTTGTAGGTCCTAGTGACAGCAACATAGGCAAGTAGTTTCTGCTGCTAGGTGGGGAAGTTTAAAGGAGCAAAAAACAGAATGCAGAGGGACTGAAACTGCAGAATGGAAAATGAAAGGAGGCTACTGCATTTTCTGGGGTGTAGCTGTTGAGAGTGGTGATTTGGCTGATAAAAAAACAAAGCCAAAATCTCTCTCGATTAACCATTTCCAGCCTTTGTGGAGTTAATGTTGTGTATGACCACTGAATACTACTACAGTGACTGTGACTTCCATCTAATCCTAGCCATACATCTTCTTGCTGAAGGTGTAAGAAAAAACAGTTACCAAGCGATGTCACTTTTGCCATTGCTCTCTATCTCTGCTCTGGGGTGTTTTTGTGTGTTTGCTGTATGTGAACAAAAAGCTTAAGTGATGATGTTTGCAGTTGTTACAGGAAATAATTTAGCTTCTTGGTTTAAAAAGAAAAACTGAAAAGGGAAATAAACAGGGCTAACATCAGACAGATATATGAATTAAGTGGTGATAGTTGTGGTAAAAGAGAACTATTACTAAAAGTTACAAAACTTTCATTAAAAAGCCAATTAACTTAAACACACAATAATTAAAAAAAATCCACATTTGTTTTGATGGCATTTTGAAAATTTAAGGGGAAGAAGACAGCCAGAGCTTGATGATTTTTTTTTTTCCTGGGGGCGGGGTTGGTAATAAAAATAACTGGAACTTCAAGTAGGAAATTCAACTGGGTGACCAACTGGTGTGCCTTTCAACCTATCCTACTCTAGTGCTAGCTATGCTGCTACAGGCTAGCATTTCTGTTTTAACACCTCCCCTTCTTTTTACTTTGGCTCATATGCAAATATTGACACTGTTACTACTCTATGCACAGTTGTGTTTTTTCCATGTAAGTTTACAGAGCTGCTGTTTCAAAGCCTCTGACACTGGCAGTGCACTGATTTCAGTGGGTTCTGTATTAATTCATATGTCCACCCACAGAGTTCTCAGCATGACTTCAGTAAGATGAGTAATGTCAGTAAGAGTAGCAAGATCCGAGTCAACATTTGAGTTCATTTGTATTTCTCTAACTTGTGTCATATGTGATTTAAAAGGAATAATCTATCAGAAGTGAAATGAGCTCTCTTTAATTTCTGGATATGAGAACTTGCAGATCATTCCATATTGTAAATTCGGCTTTACAGGGACTTGAAAAACAAAGCAAAAATGTATATATGCAATGAAGCTTCTTTGTAGTAGTTCAGCTGGAAGAACTGTAATCATATTTATTTGCATCATTCTAATAGATGCTTTTTGATGCATGCAGTGGGTTATATGCATTGCAATACAGTGAGAGCTGCAAGATACCAGTGTAAGGTAGCTTGTCATTGTCAATTGCAACCTGTGAGATGCTGGAAGAAAAAGATGATGCCTCTCCAATTTACACTCCCTGGGTTATGCAGTACTGATGTAGGGAGATCTGATCTGCACGGACAATGATATAATCTCCTTGTGTTATTATGGGTGTTGAGGTGCAGCTGATTTAACCTTCAAAAAAATGATTCCTAGCTTGCTTTCTGTTCCATTGACCTGTACAGAATGAAGTTTTCTGTGGAGGAAAACCTAAATACTTTTTGAGTAGACAAGCAGAATGACATGCCTGGGAGATAATTGTCCATTAATTTTCATTATGCAGTCGCTGAATTGCAGAGTCAAACACCAATCATTATGTGACTCATATTAAAAAAAAAATCCGGTGAGATGCAGCCAAAATTTGATTTAAAATCAATACAAACATTGTCCTTTCATGATGTGAGTTGTCTTTGCATCTGTGCCTTTGGCAGTGACTTCCACAATAGTATTACACTGTTCTTTTTGTTGTTAGTAGATTGCTTTTTTATCATGGTTGAATATTTCTTTATATTAGAGAAGCATTAGCTCTTGATGTTTTGATTTGCTCTACCTTGGTCCCTTCCTCTGGGCTTCTGTGTGTTTTGTTTGTTTGGCTTGGTGTTTTATTTTGTTTATTCACTTCATATTATGTTTAGTATTTTTCCACAGCTCAGTTAAATCTTTGAATTGCCTCTGCTTTTTCTGCAATGCCACAAAAGGCAGTATCCCAGGTGAAATAATGTTTTCAGTCTTTGGACACTGGAACACTTTGGGTTTTGTCATGTGTGTATGTGTATTAAGCAGAGATTCTGTTGAGCTGCACATTGTGTACGTGGTTATTTTGCGTATCTGTTTATGTTTGGATTAAAATTCAATGCCATGTGGGAGTGCCTAAAAGGACAACGTGCAGCAGTTTATTATATTTGTTGACATCAAATGTTATCTGTAGTCTGTGTTGGTTTTTTTTTCTTGACTTGGCTAGCTGTCAGTTTTGATCCTGCTCAAATCTTGTGTTGACTGGTTATCACCAAAGTTGGTTTTATGTTTCTGTTAATACTTAATGGCAAGCTGAAATTGCCAGGCCTACAAAACAGCTGGAATACTTTATAAACTTTCTAAAACTAAGATTGATTACTCAGACTGGGACTTTAGAAGTGCTTGCATGCATGCATAAGTGTATATATAGTGTCCTCTGTGTGCATCCCCATGTAGAAGCTTTTCTGATATTTACCCTGATCCTGAACTTTGTGTTGGCAGGAATGTAAATTTTTTTATTGACAGTCTAGTAGAGTTGTCTTAACTGATACTCCCCTTATCATTTTGCTTATATACTCAAGCAGTTGCAGTAGATTTCAGTGTTTCAAAAGTGTTTTAAATTCATATATGTATGTTCGAATAAATTCAAGTTATTTGCATGTATAATCAAGAATTTAAATATGTTTCTTGATGTGACTTTGATCTTAACAATTTTTTTTGTGGCCTTGAATACAACTAATTATCCAGTTGGTTTAATCAGTTTGTGAGGACTGCTTGTTGTGATGTTTTTAGCTTTAACTTTTAAATGTATTGCATTGGAATATTTCTCAAACAATTTTTAGGAGCCTTAATTGTTCGAGTGTATTTAGACTAGGAACCCTGCTAACTCCAACCTGAAATTATGGGATTGATTTAATGAATTCAGTTACAAAGCTAGGGCCACAGGTGATGCCTGCATTTTATTGAATGCATTAGGTAAAACCTGACTGTGAGACTAAAGAGAGAACATTTGAGGACAAAGGCTATTGGAAAACAACTATTAATTTCTAATAAAAGAGAAGGTTTTGTAGCTTAAAAACATGCTTTGAAATCTATTAAGACAGTAAAATAGCATAGGAGGCACTGAGGTTATATAGACAAAAGCCTTTTAAAAATACAGATTTCGAGTGAGGGTTCTTGTTGAGGGATGATGTTACATATAGTCTGTTATGTATGGTATAGTTGGCATATTGCATACTGCAGTAGACAGTATAAGACAGCAAAAATGTTCTCTTTTGCAGCATTTCCCAATTGTGGGAAATTAGGACATTATTCAATATGTGTGGTGCTGGTTCTTCAACATATAGCAGTACTCTATTACATTGATTCATAAGTCAACCATAATGCAGTTGCAAAGGGTATCAATCTTCAGCTCTCTATAAGCTTTTCTGAAGCAAAAGAGGAAAAGGTTGCCAAAACGCAGAGGGGAAATGAAGCTGCTTACGTGTTTGTTGCATCCTGTCTGTATGAAGGAGTACTCCTCTGCTCAGAAATCAGGAACTGGAGCCAAATAGCGACTGATCTATACAATGGAACATCCTCTCAGGGCCAGGCAGATTCAGAATCATTCCAATCCTGGAGTCTACAAATGGTAAATAACGAAAAATATTATCGTGAGAAAATGGAGTAAGTAGAAGGAGTTATTCCTGACACTATTTTGCCATACTTCACAGCATCAGAACTGCAGGTTCTCTTGTAAAATCAGTTTTAAGCTAGCTCTTTAGAGTTGTGCTCTATTTAGAGTTTTGGTTTAGTTGTGTGAGATTGAATGCCCACTTCTGTGTACTAGGGTCAGTGTTAATATATGGGTTTTAAGCAACAGATTTATTTTTATTATATTCACAAATTGTGTGCTATGCATAGTTTTCAGAGTAGTGAAACTCTTATGGATATTTCATATTTTCAGGACTTCAGGTTTTGTTCTTCAGAGCAGTAGAAAGTACCTACTTAGCAACTGATGGCCAAAGGACAAGACAAATAAGGGGGAATCCAAACTGTGAAAACGTTTGGGGCTTTCTGTCAGGAGTTATAAACCATGAAGTCCCAAAGATCTGAGAGTAAGATAAAGGTTGTGGTTTTATGATGTGTGTTAAGTGTCCTCTTAAACTGTCTCTGAGGCACAAGCTGTTCCTTCAGCCTCTCATAAACGCTAGGATTGGCTGCTCCTTTGCAACAGCTCTGTGTACTTCTGTGCTGTAAAGTGTATCACAACGCTGACCTGAGTGATAGGGTGGTTTTGAGTTTTTTTTGCTTTCAGAACAAGTGATATTAGGGAAAGGGAATGGACAGGATAACTTCTTAAGCTGGCTTGCAGTGCCAAAGAAAAAGTTGTGTAACCACTTCCTGGATAATCCCAGAGATGAACTGAGCTACAAAGGAAATTCTGGGTTCCCAGTGGAATCTGAGGACATGGGATTGCACAAGACCCCTGTCCTCATCTGTGGGCAGTAAAGCTATGTCAAACCAACATCTGTCTTCCAAAAGGCAAAGATTTTAGGACTATTCTAAAAAAAGGTATAATTAGGTGACTTTCCAAATGCACCTATTTCTGTAGGTTCCAGAGTATCTTTTAATTGCTTTATGGGTCTTCATACACCTTTGTAACTATGCTGTATGTCAGGGGGTTTGTGAATAGAGACTTGTGGTTGCTTTTATCTTGGCTTCAGTTAAAGGAGTTTTCAAGGTAGTTGGACATCGGACGTTGTATTCCTGTGAGTCTTTTGATCCCGAAAACTTAAAAATTATACTTTGGGAATTGATATGAAGTTGCACTGAATTCCAGTGCATATTTTGGAAACATCCTTGCAGATGTAGTAGAGAAACATGTAAGATAATGAGAATGCAGAACATTAGCAGGATTCACAAGACTTGTGCAAGGTGGGTGTAAAAAAAAAAAAATTGAAACGTTCACTTACAGGCATTGTCAGGCCTATAGGCAGTGTAGCAAAACATAGACTCAGACCTAAGTGGAGAATAAATTATCCAAGAAATTTATTTGGTTGAGGTTAATGAGACTATGCTAGTGTAAGTGAGAACTAAATCAGTCTGAAGCTATGTCTATGGTATAGTGACATTCATGATTGTGGCACACATAAATGTACCTGAATCTGCTCATATTTCAGCAGCTGGAAGCTGTGGCAGTGTAAATTACACAGGACCCTTGCAACTTTGTGTTGCTTTTGCTACCCAAGATGGTTCAGTCATATTAACAGTATTTAGAAGCATATCTTTAGACTGCAGCAGACATAAGCCATCCCATAATTTTCTTGTGCTTTGGTATTATTCCAAGCCTGTTCTCTAAGACCTCTGCCATTTATTTACACTTACCAATACTTTTTGCCTGTGAGATCATAAGACTGAGTTTTAAACTAACCTCAGAATGCTAAAATATTTTTGCTTTTGTTTCCTATAAAAATGTTGTAGTATTTGTCAATTTTGTGGTGGTTCTGTGAGTTTTGACAATATTTTTTAAACTTCAACCTGAGGTAAAGTCTTCTGGTTAAATCGATAATACATGCTGTCTCTTTTTATGGTTTAAGATGTTATGCTGTGATTAGAATACTGTGTGTGGTGATGAAATAACATTTTTACAGCAATTTCTGGAAATACTGGAAAGCTTTATTTTTAAACCACTTGTAGGGCATTTGGTGTTTTGTGTTAATGTGTCAAACTACTTTTCTCCTTCTCCCACACTTGAAGTCTGTCTTGGCTAAGAAACGCACTATTGTTTTGATTTCCCACAATGTAGCTCTAGTATTTCTGACTGAGAATGCCTAAAGAGAAGTGACCTCAAGTGTCCTTCATCATACTGTTAGCACAATAGGTTAAATGTGCATGAAGCCAGGAAAAGTGGTGGAGTTGTTTAATGCTAAGGGAAAACAATTTAATGCTAAGAAAGAAAGAAAGCCTATAATCCCTGATCTTGGGTGGACAGGTGGTTTATACAGACAAAAAACATTGCTTTGAATTACTCTTTATTTTAAAGAAAATATTTGGGAGGTTATTGTTACAATTCTTATAAGGTATAAATAGAGTCCAGTAATGTAACTTTTTATTAAACAGAGATACTGTATTCGTAGAATCATGGAATAGTTTCTGTTCCGAACCCCTGCCAAAAAGCAGGGTTATTAATGACACCTGTCACTCTGACCTCAGTGCCAGTCAGGGTCATGGAGCAGATCATCCTGAGTGCCATTATGAAGCATGTGCAGGGCAACCAGGTGATGAGACCCAGTCAGCATAGGTTCATTAACAGCAGGCTTTGCTTGATGAACCCAATCTCCATGTGCAACGAGGTGATCCACTTGTTAGATGAGGGAAAGGCTGTAGATATCATTCACCTGGATTTTACTGAAGCCTTTGACACCATCTCCCACAGCATTCTCTTGGAGAAACTGTTTGCTCATGGCTTGGAAGGTTAGATGATTCTCTGGATTGAGATCTGCCTGGATGTCTGGACCCAAAGAGTGGTTATAAATGGAATTAAATCCAGCTGGCAACTAGTTGTAAGTAGTGTTGCCCAAGGCTCAATTTTGGAGCCAGTTTGCCTTAATATTTTAAGCAGTGATCTGGATGAGGGGGTGGAGTGCACCTTCAGTAGGTTTGCAGATGACAACAGATTGGGTGGGAACCTTGATCTGCCCAAAGGTAGTAAGGCTCTGCAGAGGGACATAGACAGGCTGGAATGATGCACTGAGATCAGTTGTATGATGTTTAACAAGGCGAAGTGCCAGGTCATGCAGCTGGTTCACAACCTCATGCAATGTTACAGGTATGGGAAAGAGTGGCTGGAAATCTCCTGGAGTGCTGTCTGACAGCTGGCTGAATGTGACCCAGCAGTGTGCTTAGGTGGGCAAGGAGGTTAACAGCATCCTGGCCTGTGTCAGAAATAGAATAGTGTGTCCAGTAGGAATAGGGAAGTGATCATGCGCTTGTACTCAGCACTTTTGAGGCTGAACCATGAGTACTGTGCTCAATTTTGGATCCTCACTGAAATAAGGACATTGAGTTCTTGTAATGTGTCCAGAGAAGGATAGTGAAGCTGGTGAAGGGCCTGAGGAACATATTTTGTGAAGAATGGCTGAGGGATCTGAGTTAGTTTAACCTGGAGAAGGAGACTGAGAGGAGACCTCATTGCTCCCTACAGATACCTGAAAGGTTGTGGTGAGGTGGGGATTGGTCTCTTCTTTTTACTATAAAGCAATGGAAGAAGATGAAATGGCCTCAAGTTGTGCCAGAGGAAGTTTATATTGGATATTATGATTATTTTTTTTTTGCATGAAAGAGTGGTCAGGCATTGGAATAGGCTGCACAGGGAGGTGTTCAGTAATGTGTAGACATGGCACTTTGAGACAGGGTTTAATGACTTTAATAGCGTTAGATTGATTGTATGACTTGATCTTAGTGGGCTTTTGCAATTGCAATGATTCTGTGGTTCTGAGTATTAAAGTCAGACCATAAAAGTGTCCCAGGATGGACACGATACCTCCATTGCTGAGCTGTCATTAGGATGACAAACTTTCTCCTTATATTGTTTCTGAATCTCTTGTGTTTCAAATTCTCCCTGTTGATTCTCTTATCCTGTAAAGAGCCTGGATACATCTTCTGAATAATCTTGTTAGTACTGTGGGCTGCTGTTAGATTCCCTCAAAGTTTTTCTTTGCTTTAGGTGGAAGAGGTCCTGCTCCCCAGCCTATTATCCTCATAGGGTCTGCTGTTGTCTCTGACTATGTTAGTGGCCTCTGCTGTGAACTCATTTTAGCTTGTCAATGGTTTGTTTTGGTTTTTTTTTTTTTCTGTCCTGGGGCAATAGGGTAGTGCATGGACACAACATTTTAACTTCAAGTTCTAAAGAAAAGCCAGGACAGTACATGGTCAGATGCTTCTCAGCAACCAAACTGGGAACATATCCCTCTCCCAGTTTGTGTATAAAAATAACTGTAAGATGATGAGATACAACGGTTTTAAACCGTTGAAGGACATTGTGGCCAGAAACAATCTGTTCAGTTCATATAATTATAGTGCTTCCTTTCTTTAAGGAACTGCTCAGTTTGTAATGCAAAATGTATTTTGTTACATTTCTTTTGGTGCTACAGCATTTCTTTAGAAGCATTTTTAATAATGTCAGCTGTGCATTACTTTTTCTTTAACGTTGTCTATGGTTTTATTATATTCCCATTTTCTAAATACAACATACTAGAAATAAAAGTTATCATCTTGAAACCATAGCCAATATGCTTGTTAGCATAATGCATAATCAAAGTCTAGATAGAGCACATTAAATTCTATTGCTTTTTACATTAAAATGCAGTATAATGTGTCTTGTTTAATTAAAAAATAATTATCACAAAGAATTATTTGACTGCTTCAGTGGTTGAGTGCACAGAATAGCTTTTGAAGTAAACCTGTAAACTGAGTGTTTTCTATTAAAGGTTTTCTTCAATTTCAGTCATTACTTAAGCTATTGTAAGTTAAATTGATCAGTGTCTTGCCTTCAGATTACTGAGTATTTAATACATAGTTTCTATGCGTTTGACGTGTGTTTTGGGTTTTGTTGTTTGGGGTTTTTTTAACTCCTTTTGGCTTTACAAGATTCATAGACTATTAAACCAGCTGGAACTTTTTGAGTATTGCAGCCTCTTGGGTTTTGTCAGGTTATTAAACTTCAGCCAGTTGAGACCAGTATGTTCTGTTTTGTCGGAACATCTTCTAGAGCTAGATACAAGGGTATGCTGGTGGGACTTGGTTCTTTTATCAAGCTGGATTCTTGTATATGTGTTCACAAGTCAGGTTTTAATATTTGTTTCTTTCTTAACAGTTGCTCACTAACCTCTCTACTTACATTCCACAGTTACCTTTAGTAGCAGGTTTCTTCCCTTGAGGAATATAAGTGTTTGTTGAATAAGTATGCCATTTTTCACATGATTTCATGATATTGGAGTTTGTTTAATAAGACTGCATACTATTGATTTATTCCTAAAATTCTTATATATGTAATGTTAGAACACTTGCCTTCTGTCTCTGCTTCTTTTTTTTTATACTACTCTTTAGATTTTGTGTTGCTGCCTCTGTTATCAAATTAAGATGAGCTAAAATGTTGGGCTTTCTTCTGGGTTATTTAAGATTAGTTCAAAAGGGGAATGAACAAATTTTAAGATATCAGAAATTAAACACAATATATTTGCCTTAACATTTTTACCCTATTTGAGAAATACAGAATTACAGAATCAGTCAGGGTTGGAAGGGACCACAAGGATCATCTAGTTCCAACCCCTTTGCCATGGACAGGAACACCCTACCCTAGATCAGGCTGGCCAGAGCCTCATCCAGCCTGTCCTTAAACACCTCCAGGCATGGGGCATCAACCACTTCCCTGGGCAGCTCATTCCAGAGTCTCACCAAATACATTTGTTTGGAAGCAGCTCTGAAACCACTTGCTTATTTCTGATTCAAAAGAACACATAAATTGTTATCCAGTGGTTATTTTGTGATAGTCCATTACAATTAATTTAGAATACATACTGTTTGGAGCAGTATCTTTCTCAACAGAGTTTCTAATTATTTACTGAACCTTTAAAGAAAGAAACAAAGCTTGATGAATGTAAGGAAAATGAAACAGGAAATCATCCTCCCGGGTAACACATTAAGGAGAAGAAAGAGAGAATAAGGGAACTAGAACAGTATAAAAGCCTCTCTGGAAAGAACAAACAGGATGCACTTGTAGACTCATTTGTTAAGCATACACAGCAAATGGAGGGAAAAGTGAAAGTTTTTTTAGAATTGTAAAAGTGAGCTTTCTAATATGGATGATGCTGCCTCACACACAAGATAACTTTTGAACCCACTAATAAAAAAGGCAGCCCCAGTCAGAACCACTGTGAGGACATTGTGTATCGTTACTGATTTTGAATGGTTAATGTTTCCGGTGCTGTGAGAAAAAGAATTTTCTTCTGTTCCCAAAATAGTTAAAGTATCATTGCTTTCCTTCCTCTCAGTAGTGAAGCAGGAGGTGAATTTAGAGGCAGAAGCAGGAACTCAATAAGATTCGGGGAAAAAAATAGGGCTTAGAGTAAGGATGGAGTAAGTCTGTAAACAGCTTTGTCTCTTTGTGCCACTAGATGCCTCTCTGTTCTTTACTTTCTTACCTTCTCTTTACCCACTTTCTTTCAGAACTTTTCTGTCTTGTTCTTTTGTGGCTTTATTGCTTTTTCATAGAATCAAACAGGTTGGAAGACGCCTCCAAAATCATCCAGTCCAACCTGTCACCCAGACCTGTCAATCAACTAGACCATGGCACTAAGTGCCTCATACAGTCTTTTCTTGAACACCTCCAGGGATGGCAACTCCACCACCGTCCTGGGCAGCCCATTCCAATGGCAACTCACTCTCTCTATGCAGAAAGTCCTCCTAACATCCAGCCTATACCTCCCCTGGCACAACTTGAGAGGTTATATATTTTTTTTTATTCCTTCCTCCAGTTCCCTAATAAAAGGACCATTAGTTGTGCTGTCCTCAGACCCAGATCTAGGCAAGTATTTTGTCTTTCAGTTTACATTGGTGAAACAACCTTTCATCTTTCTGTATCCATTGTTATCCTCAGATTTGCTATAGCAGACTCCACAATAAAGTTGTGAGCACCTCTGGGTGAAAAAAATGGAAAAAACAAACCCAAACAAACCAGAAAAAAATACCCTCCAACCTCTTTGCAGAAAACACATTGCATAAAACAATTTTTGAGATCAGATACTATATGCCAAATACAGTTGCAAGCTGGGCTAAGCTATATTAAAATTGTCTGGGACATTGGGGAATTCATTTTCAGTTGGAGGGGTACTGCTGATTTTGAAGAGGAAATTACTTTTGATTTGTTAGTGGAAGAAAATGCTTGTAGAAAACAGATTGTGAGAGGACTAAGTTCTATTAGACTCAATGGGTAAAGATGTGGTATTGTGATCAGAGTTTATTTTGACCTCTGAAGAGTGAGAAGTTTTGGGGTTGTTTGGTTTTGGTTTTTTTTTTTTTTTTCCAAAGGAAAAAAGCCTGGCAGGTGGCTTGGCATTAGGCTGGATGAGAGCTGATCTGTAGTCTAGAATACAAGAATAATGGGAGGGAGATGAAATGTGAGTGTGAGGGGAAAAAAAAAACATGACACGGGTAAAAAAATAAAAAGTGTGGGTAGATGAGTGGCTCTGTACTGGAAATGCAAACAGTGGAAGTCCTTTTATGTGTCTCTTTAACCTTACCTGTTAATTATTCTAGCAGTTGTGGCTGTGTAATTTCAAATTTCAGTGAGGATGATGTCTTGAGAATACAGAAGTCTTTTCTTATGGTAAGACTATGGAAACTTTCTTCTGTAACTTCAGTACAGCCAACTGATCTAGAAAATATCAGTGCAGTAAGCTTTTGTGGCTGCTGATCATGCTGTGTTCCAGTGTCTTGCTCACTTTCAATCCACCATTTAGCTGTATATGAGCATGAAAGAATTCATAATTTGAACTAAAATTATCTCTAAAATCTCTAATTTATTTCCCCAGAAAATGCTGTATCTAACACATGTGCACGCACACTTTCTTTACTAGTCTGATTATCATAGTAGTCTTGACAGTATACTGTAAAACATGTTCTTCACTTAATCAGAATTTCCAGGCTAGAAGAGAGAAAACGAAACGACAAATTAACAAAGTGACACTCCCACATCTGTGTAATCCACAGCTGACCTGCCATTCCTTACATTGCTTGTACACACTGTTTAACACTAAGTATGTCTGTAATCACATAATGAGATTTGCTAAAGCCAGACTTTGTGTTAACTAGTCCAGCAGTAGCATTTCAGTGATCTACTTGATAAATACCAAGAATATCTTTGAAACTATCAGAAACAGTAGCATTACTGTTAATGCATTTGCAATGCTTTAATCACATTTTGAAAGCATATGAAATTTTCTCATTGTGATGGAGATTAACTCCATAAAAGAGGCATGTAACAGTTTTAAACAGTGATCAACGTGTGTTTATGCATGCAGTGATCACTGAAAATTCCCTCTCAAAAAAACCCCATCAGAATTGTATAGCATTGCACTGTAAACATTGCATGCACAATTTTGTACCCAGAGTATATTATTTCAGTAACTTGAACGGTTCTATTCTTACATAGCAGTTCACTACCACTTCTGAGTACTGTGACTTAGTGTTTTAATTATGCCTTCAAATGGACTCCACACATAAAAAAAAAATGGAAACAAAAGTATGTAGGAACAAACAGGAAAGGAGAGATCACAAATTACATTTGCAAAATTAATCGTGTACACTATCTCTGACAGTTAAACGGAGATGTGATAAACCTAAAAGGTTTGTGAAACTGCTACTTTAATCCACTACATTGCCTATATATGGAAAGGACCACAATGTGAAATGCATACTTCTGCTTGTTGCATTATTAAGAAACTTAAAGGCTATTGGTGAAAATTTTGAAACAAACGTGGTATTTAGACTCAGTAACACACATCATTTGACATCTGCAATTGTGTCTGTCACATGAAAAGTAGAAGATGAAAAGAAAGCTTACTTTTTTAGCTTACTAGCAGTGCTGGAACTAGTGCAAGTGTAGCACTATTAAACTTGATCATGATTTGGCAGGGAAGAATCAATTTGCAGAAAAAGAAACAAAAATGGAAATGCTGTTTCTTTGATAGCATAAGAATTAGTTTTCTGGAACCTTTTTCTAGATACATTTTCTGTGTATATTTGTTTCTAAGGTTTGTATAAATTTCTAAGTGAACTTGTTTTCTCATAATAAGTCAGAATGCAGCTTGTTTGTAGGTAAGCCTGTCTTACGAAGTTCAGTGGTCCCATAAATAGCCTAATCAATAATTTGTATTTTCCATGGATTATTTCTAATTACTGACTTGACAGCCGTTACACAAGAAGGCATTGCAGATTATCTACTCCAGAAGCAACTTGCATGCTCTTAAGTGATAAGGAAGAAAAATGCTAGGGAGAGCTGTGGGGTTTTTTTGTCTTCTGTGGAAAGGAAAAAATAGCAACTCAACCTCACAAAGGGGCAGAATGAGTTCCTTTGAAGGAGTCATGCACAGAATCACACAGAATTAACCAGGTTGGAACAGACCTTCGGGATCATCGAGTCCAACCTGTGACCAAACCCTTCTAATCAAGTAAACCATATCACTAAGTGCCTTGTCCAACCTCTTACACACCTCAGAAATGGTGACTCCACCACGTCCCCGGGCAACCTGTTCCAATGGCAAATCACACATTCTACAAAGAATTTCTTCCTAACATCCAGCCTAAACCCACCCTGGCACAACTTGAGACTGTGGCCTCCTGTCACTGGGTGCCTGGCAGAAGAGACCAACCCCCACCTGGCCACAACTTCCTTTCAGGTAGTTGTAGAGAGCAATAAGATCTCCCCTGAGCCTCCTCCAGCTGAACAATCCCAGCTCCCTCACCCTCTCCTTATAGGGCTTGTGCTCCAGCCCCCTCACCAGCCTTGTTGCCCTTCTCTGGATATGTTCAAGCACTCAATGTCTTTCTTAAGTTGAGGGACCCAGAACTGGACGCAGTACTCAAGGTGTGGCCTAACCAGTGCTGAGTACAGGGGCAGAATGACTTCCCTGGTCCTGCTGGCCACACTATTCCTGATACAGGCCAGGATGCTGTTGGCCTTCTTGACCACCTGGGCACACTGCTGGCTCATGTTCAGTCGCCTGTTGACCAGCACCCCCAGGTCCCTCTTTGGCTGCTCTCCAGCCACTCTATCCCCATCCTGTAGCACTGCGTGGGGTTGTTGTGGCCAAAGTGCAGAACTCGGCACTTGACCTTGCTAAAACTCATGGCGCTGGACTGTGCCCATCTATCCAGTCTGTCCAGGTCCCTCTGCAGAGCCCTCCTGCCCTCTAACAGATTGATACATGCTCCCAACTTGGTGTCATCTGCAATTAGGGAAGTCCTGCAATTAGGAAAGAAAGGAGAAAATGGGAAATGGAGAATGCCCAAAGTAAACAATAAAAATTAAAGTGGAGAATTTCTAGAAAATACAGGAAAAAAAGCAGGCATATAGATAAATGAAAAGAGCGAAAGGTGGAGTGGAATTTCTTTTCTCCCCCTATTTTCCCTCTCATTTTTTTCCCTCCCCTTTTGTCTTTTTTGAGGGTGAGGAGAGGGTTATAGAATCGTTACGATTGGAAGAGACTTTTTACAATCAAGTCCAACCATAACCCAGCTACCATGATCACTAACCTATATGCTGAAGCACCACATCTATAGACTTCTTGAACACCTCCAGGGGGGCAACTCCACCACCTCCCTGGGCAGCATGTTGCAAAGCCTCACTTCTCTTCCATAAATAAATTTTTCCTAATATCCAACCTAAACCTCCCCTGGCACTATTTAAGCTCAGTTCCTGTTGCCCTTCACTTGGGAGAAGACAGCAGTACTGGCCTCACGACATCAGGTAGTTTTAAGGAGTAATAGTATCTTCCCTTAGCCATCTCTAGTCCCCTCAGCCACTCATTGTGTGACATGCTCTCCAAACCCCTCACCATACTCATTGCCCTTAGAAGAGAAGTGAAGATCATAAAACCAGAGGAAAATGTTGAAGGTGGTTTAGTTGCCAGCGTAATTACAGTACTGCTGAACTGGATGCTCAGTGTGAGAAGTATTTTGAGGCTTTGCAAGCCTATATGGGCAATATATGTGCATTTGTGCAATAAAGAGAGAAATACTATGTCAATTACTTGAGTCATGCTACCACATTGGAAAAGTTTGTTAAACAAAAGGCCAGCAGAGGAGGTCCTCAGCAAATGAGCAAAGGGAATACAGGAAGAACTGATTTGAGTGCAACTGGAATTGTGGGAATATGGTTGAATTATGTATATGACAGCTCTGAATTTGTAAAAGGAAGGAGATGTAATGCCATTTGCAGCTGTTTTAGCAGTGTGGAAAATACACTCATTTCAGTGAGTGTATTACCCACTCATAAGGCTCTAGACACTGGCTTGTGAAGCTGTTGACTGTCTAGCTCTACTTCCCTTGTTAGTGATGTGATGTAGATGTCCCTCTAGCATGCCAGTTACTCAGACACATGTAAAAGTAGTGTACAAAGAAGAACAACAGCACAAGTGTTTACTGGTGGTGTTTGCTTCTAGGGTAGAATTGGTAATAAGCTGTGGTAGACAGCATTAAAGAGAAGAGGTTTGGCAAAACTGGAATGAGAAAGTACATGGAAGCTTATTGTCACTGTTACCAACACTTCCTACAGACAAGCTTGGTGAACAAGAATGATGAATCCTCAAGCAGAAAGCACTGAGTGGTATTAAAAAAAAAAAAGAGGAATGGTTAAAACTTATGGGTACTGATGGTGGTTTCTTCCATGTCAGAGACCTAGCAGAAGAGAGAGGCCATACTACAGCAGCTGTTTCAGAAGAGCTTCGTAAGACAGGCTTTTCAATGGTGAAGAGCTCCTCTGTTGATTGAGTCAAGGGACACCTTAATTAACTGGGGCTAATGGAGAAAGCTAGTGGGTTTCTATTAATCATTGCTTTATTTCTAGTACTGGTGTTGTATTGATAAAGGTAGGGGTTTAAGCTGGCAAAGTCCTTGCACTTAGATACACAATATTGTTACAGTAGTTGCAGGAATTCAGAGAAATACTGGTTTAAGGGTGTGTATATATATATAGAGGTGCTTTCATCAAATACAGATGTTATTTATAGAATCATAGAATCAGCCAGCTTGGAAGAGACCTCCAAGATCATCCAGTCCAACCTAGCACCCAGCCCTATCCAGTCAACTAGACCATGGCACTAAGTGCCTCATCCAGGCTTTTCTTGAACACCTCCAGGGATGATGACTCCACCACCTCCCTGGGCAGCCCATTCCAATGGCAAATCACTCTCTCTGTCAAGAACTTCCCCCTAACATCCAGCCTATACTTCCCTCGGCACAGCTTGAGACTGTGTCCCCTTGTCCTGTTGCTG
>WAAF01021098.1:36339-57209 GCA_013400475.1 Tricholaema leucomelas
GAAAACAGAAGAAAAAATTAAATGGGGAAAGAGATGGAATCTTGCACCAAATTATTAACTTTAAAAAAAGGAAAAAAACCTGGAATAGAACAAAACCAAGCAAAAAACAAACTGTATCTCTAACTTAATGCTAGAATTTTAATACTTTCCAGTCTTGATTTTCATTTTTGAAGGCCAAAGAAAAGTTGGCCAGAATATTAAGCAGGCCAAATTGGTGCCACAGAATTTACAAGGTAGATGAATATGCATCTGAAGTATTAATCTATTGGATGAATATCGAATATGGAGTATTAATCTGGCAAATATATTACCTGTCTGTATATTGCTACACAAATGTGTTCCTGAGATTTTTTTTTTGTACCAACAAACCTGCCCCCACTGATGATTTCAATATGACATTATCTTGAGTCTAATTTTCAGTGAGAAATGGACACTGAATTAATCTGATAAAGGTGACAGAATCTTGCAGGTGTTAAAAACCCTGTAATACTCACTATGTTTTTCTCTTTTAACATAATGCCTTAACTGATTTCTAAGAATCTGTTCCTTTTTATGTTATCATATAACATATAACTCAGTGGGATACACCCATGAGTACTGAGTGAGTTAGCAGACAAGATCACAAAACTGCTCTCTCTCATATTCCAAAAGTCATGGCAGCCTGGTGAAGTCCCCACTGACTGGTACAGGGGAAACATAGCACTCACTTTCAAAAAGGGAAAGAAGGATGATCCAGGAAGCTGTAGGCTGGTCAGTCTCACCTCTCTGCCTGGTAGTATTGTGGAGCAGATCCTCCTGGAGGCACTGCTGAAGCAGAAGAATAATGAAGAGATGATTTGGTACAATCAACATGGCTTCACCAAGGGCAAATCATGCCTGACAAACCTGATGGCCTTTTGTGACAAGGTCACAACATCAATAGGCAAGGGGAGAGCAGCTGATGTCATTTGTCTAGATCTGAACAAAGCCTTTGACACTGTCTCACACAACATCCTGGTCACCAAAATGGTAAAATATGGGTTTGATGGATGGACCTCTCAGTGGATAAACACCTGGCTTGATAGCCATACTGAAAGAGTGGCTGTCAATGTATCCATGTCTGAGTAGAGACCAGTAACAGGTGGAGTTCCTCAAGGATCAGTACTGGGAGCAGTCTTGTTTAACATCTTCATCAGCAACATGGGCAGTGGCATTAAGTGCACCTTCGGCAAGTTTGCCAACAACACCAAGGCATGTGGTGTGGTTGACACACTGGAGAGAAGGGACGCATTCAGAGGGACCTTGGCAGGCTGGAGAAGTGGGCCCATGCCAACCTCATGAAGTTCAACAAGACCAAGTGCAGGGTCCTGCGTCTGGGCTAGGGCAATCCCAAGCACTGATACAGCCTGGGCACTGATTGGCTTGAGAGCAGCCCTGAAGAAAAGGACTTGGGGGTGCTGCTAGATGAGAAGCTCAATATGAGCCACCAATGTGTACCTGCAGCCCAGGATACAGTTGACTTTCTGGGCTGCATTAAGAGAAGTGTGGCCAGTAGGTCGATGGAGCTGATTCTTCCCCTCTGTTCTGCACTGGTGAGACCCCACCTGGTGTACTGCATCCAGTTCTGGAACCCCTATTACAAGAAAGATATAGGCATGGTAGATTGTGTCCAGAGAAGGGCCATAAGGATCATCAGAGGGCTGGAGCACCTCTCCTATGAAGACAGGCTGAGAGAGGTTGTTTGGGTTGTTCAGTTTGGAGAAGAGAAGGCTCCGAGAAGACCTAATTGTGGCCTTCTAGTATCTGAAGGGGCCTACAGGAAAGCTGGTGAGGGACTTCTTAGGATGTTGGGTAGTGGTAGGACTAGGGGGAAGGGATCCAGGCTAGAGGAGGGTAGATTCAGATTGGATGTTAGGAAGAAGCTCTTCACCATGAGGGTGATGAGACATTGGATCAGGTTGCCCATGGAGGTAGTGGAAGCCCCATCCCTGGAAGTTTCTCAGGCCAGGCTGTGTGGTGCTCTGAACAACCTGATTCTAGTGTGAGATGTCCCGGCTTATGACAGGGGAGTTGGAACTGGGTGGTCTTTGAGGTCCCTTGCAATCCTGACAATTTTGTGATTCTGTAATATCGTAAAAGCAGGCGATCAAAGTCACTTAAGTCCCATTCCATGTACTTCATTGCACATTTTGTATATTTTAGTTTAATTTTATTTTAGTTGTAAACTTAGTTTGCCAAATGCTGTAATTCTTCTTTACTAGGGAAATGGGTGAGAATGTTAAATCTACTTTGCAAATTGGGCATATTCCAGTAGGAGTTTGTTAGCTGTATTTTTTTTTTCCTGTCTTCATTCTTTTTAAGCAGGAATCCAGTTACGTTTTGGAAACTTGATAATGTTTGGATTTGTATTACTGGTGTCAGAAAGCAAATAATCATTGTTTGCCTTAGGAATTAGAACTGAATATTTCATTGAGTTCGAAGTTTCTTGCTTCCTGAAAGAAAATTTAAACAGAAAAAACAGCATAGTTGTTGGGAAACAGAATTCTTGTCAAAGTACTGTAGAAGAAATGCCATATAACATTTCATATGTGTTTGGAACAACAAATGTTAACCATCTTAAATGTTCACATAAAACGCCAAGGTGATGAACTGGCCATTTGAAATTTATCACTTTACCAGGAAAGCATTCATTGTAAAGTCAAATAATGAAGAGAATGAATCTACTCATGTTTAATTCATCCACCTAACTATTGTGACCAGAAATCTAAGACTTATGTGCATGCTTGCATAGGAGAAAACAGTAATTTTCAAGTTACTACTGTAAAGCAGTTCTGTCTGTCCTAGAAGGCTTCCCTGAACCTATTAGGTAGGTTTAGTTGTGCAGTATTTTCTTATAAAGTATTTTCATAGCTTCTCAGGAGCTCTAAATTAAGGCAGAGGACTCAGACATGTAGTTGATATACAAATACGAACAGAAAGATTGGCCTATAACCTTAGACATGAGTCAGTATACAGCCAGTACAGTCAAATTAGGAGGAAGGGCAAGGAACCATTAATGATCAAATTATCAGGCAGTACTCTGATAGCTTTTTAGGGGTTTGGGGGTGTTTGTCTTTTGTGGGTTTGTTTTTGTTTGGCTTTTCATTTGTTTTTCACAAAAGCGTCAGAATTGTAAGATGGAAACTAAATGTAAATGCATCACTGGTTTGATGGTTATTTTAAGGAGCATGCCTCTTTGTCAGGAGAAGCAGTGTGGGAAGAGGGTTGTTTCAAACCACAGTTGGGATAGGGAGACTGGAATTTTGCATCTGTCTGCTGGGGAATGAATAGGAACCAGAAACTGCCTGTGAAGATGGAAAGTAGAATAAGAAGAAATAATAAGCAAGGTCAGAAAATTGAATTATTGGAAATACAAAGATGGAAGATGAGCTGAGACAGGTGTGTCAGTTTGTGACATTATCAACCAGAGGAAAAGCAGTGGAAGGAAAAAGCAAAGAGAAGGGTACAGAGGTAAGACCATTTTGCAGTTCGTTCACACTGGAAGGAAGATGGGACAGGAAGAAGCAAAGTTAGGAGAATGGAATCTAAAGCACAAGTTAAGCAGCGCAGGGTTCCGTTATGCTGCAGAGAAGGTGATTTTCCTAGTAAAATTTCAATGTTAGGGAAGAATCATAGGTACTGGCAATTTAGGTTGATCAGTTGCAAACTGATTCTTGGCCTAAGTGGAAACAGGAGCTTCTGGAGATGCTGCAGTGGAGATGAGTAAGAGATAGAGTGAGAGTAGATGTGAAGAGGGCAGAAGTAAAACAGTGAGTGAGTGAGTGAAGAGATCCAGTAATCAACTGGTGAATGAACCAGAGTGGTATAGCTCTCCGCTAGACAGAAAAGGACTAACAAGAGATGCAGAGATTGCTGGCTGTCTTGGACAAAATGATCCAGAGATGGTGGAGTTTTCAATTCTTAGTGAAGTTAGGTGTAGAGTCAGTAGAACTACATCCTTGGACTTCTGGAGGGCAGACTTTGACATATTTACGAGATTGGTTGATGTCATTCCCTGGGAGGTAGTCCTGAAGGACAAAGGAGTCCAGGAAGGCTGGACGTTCCTTGAGGGAAACTTTGAAGGCACTGAACAAGCTGTCCATGTGCATCAGAAAATGAGCTGGTGGGGCAGAAGACTGGCCTGGCTAAGTAGGGAGCTTTGTATAGAACTCAGGAAGACAATTAAAGTCTTCTGGCTATAGAAGAAGAGGCAGGCAACTCAGGAAGAGTGCAAGGCTCTTGCAAGGATATATAGGGAGAAAATTAGAAAGGCCAAAGTTCAAAAAGAATTCAGTTTGGTCAGTGTCACTGAAGATAATAAAAGTTGCTTTTGTAAGTATGTTAACAGTAAAAACAGAGCTAAGGAGAATCTCTACCCACTGCTGGATTTAGGGGGGAACCTGGTGACCAAAGACAAGGGAAAGGCTGAGCTGCTGAATAGCTATCTTGCCTCAGTATTTGTCAGTGACACCAGTTGCTCCTTGAGGGTTTAGCTCCTGAAAGTGACAGGGATGTAGAGCAGAAAGCAGCCTCCACAATCCAGGATGAAGTAATCAAAGACCTATTGTGCCACTTAGATGTGCACAAGTCTATGGGACCAGGTGGGATGCTTAAGGAGCTGGCAGATGTGCTCACCAAGCTATGCACCATTATTTGTCAACAGTCCTGGCTAACTGGGGAGGTCCCAGCTGACTGGAGGCTGACAAATGTGACACCCAACTACAAGAAGGGCCAAAAAGATGATCCAGGGAACTAAAGGCCTGTCAGTCTGACTTTGATGCCAGGAAAGGTTGTGGAGCAGGTCACCCTGAGTGCCATCATGCGGCACATACAAGACAAGGCTGGTCAACATGGGTTTATGAAAGGCAGATGCTGCCTGACTAATCTAATCTCCTTCTACAGTAAGGTGACCTGCCTAGAGGATGAAGCAAGGGCCATGGACATTGTCTACCTGGACTGTAGTAAAGCATTTGACACTGTTTCCCGCAGCAGTCTCCTTCAGAAACTCAGAGCACAAGGCCTGGATAAGTGCACTCTGTGCTGGATAAAAAAGCTGGTTGGATGGCTGAGCCCAAGGACTGATGGCCAGTGGAGTTAAATCTGAAGCCCAATTACTAGTGGTGTCCCCTAGAGTTCAGTACTGGGGCCTATCATCTCTAATATCTTTATCAGTGATCTGGATGAGGGGGTTGAGTGTACCCTCAATAAGTTTGCAGATGATGCCAAGCTGGATTACTGTGTTAATCTACTAGAGGGCAGGGAAGCTTTGCAGTGGGATCTGGACAGGTTAGACCAATGGCAAGGCCAGGTGCCAGGTCCTGCACTTGGATCACAACCCCTTGGTAAACTACAGACTTGAGGAAAGCTGCGACTCAGAAAGGCACCTGAGAGTACTGGTTGATAGTCAACTGTATGTGAGTCAGCAGTGTGTCCAGATGGCAGAGAAATCCAGGTCCAGGGAGGTGATCATCCCCCTGTGCTCAGCACTGGTGAGGCTGTACCTTGAGTATTGCATTCAGTTCTGGCCCCCTCACTAAAAGAAGGACATTGATGTGCTTGAGCTTGTCCAGAGAAGAGCAATGAAGTTGGTGAATGGCATGGAGCACATGGCTTGCAAGGAGCTTCTGAGGGAGCTGGCGTTGTTCAGTCTGGAGAAGAGGAGGTTGAGGTGAGACATTACTGCTTTCTACAACTACCTGAAAGAAGGTTGGATCAAGGAGGGAGCCAGTGTCTTCTCCTTGATGACAAGTGACAGGACTAGGGAAGAAGGTTAGAAACTGCACTAGGTAAGGTTTAGACTGGATATTAGGGAATTCTTCTCCACAGAAAGGGTAATCAAACTTTGGAATGGTCTGCCCAGGACAGGAATGGAGTCACCATCCTTGGAGGTGTTCATGCAGTGTGGACTTGGAACTTAGGGATGTGGTTTAGTGTTGATATTTCGCTGCTGTGTCAGACTGGAGATCTTGTCCAACCAGATACATTCTTTAATTCTGGGAATAGACCAAGAAAGGAGCAGAAAGGAAATAAAATGAGAAGTGGCTAGTGCTGGTGGAGAGAAGCTGTGAGATGAGTGTCAAGCAGGATTACATGGCTGAAGATTATTAAGGAGGGATTTGTTATCAGAGTTGTTGTTTGATGGAAATCCTTTGGCTGACTGTGAAAATTAGTATCTCCTTTGTCTCAGTGGCAGATTAGATAGACAGGAACACAGCAAAAGCTAGCTGAGGATCAGAGGTTGACTGTGTGGACAGCTAGGGGGAGACCTGATTATTTAAGTGTGAGTGTATTATGAAAAGGAATGGAAATGAGTGGAAGCTGAGGAGTAGGGATATTTGTTATGATAGGTTCTAAGAGAAGGGCATAGGACATCATACAGAAGTGTAAAAATCTCTCTACAGTAATGAGAACAGAATCTGAACAGTATGAAGTAATTTAATCCAGCATCTGACAATGTGAAGATATGTTAACTTACTTGACTTTGTTTCAAAAGTACAACGATGATGTTTTCTTGGTTTAAAATGTTCTGTGTGTTATTGCCAGATGACCTACAGTAGTGCAGATCAGTCACTATTCACTCAGAAATGATGTAAAATAAAACACGGGCTTTCCCCCCTTGTGCATTATGCCAGCTCTTCTCCCCTCCCTGATCTGCACTTAACCAGCTGCTAATATCTTTATTCTGCCAAGCAGTTAAAGCTCTTTCCTTGCTGTTAATATTGATCAGTGTCCAAAATGCTGCTGCAGGCTTTTTGTATTGACATAGGGTGGTGCTGCTAGGCAAAAGATTAAAGATACAAGGTAGAGTGAAGTATATGGGGGAAAAATGAGTGAAATTCTCAAACAAAATACCTTTGCAGGAAGTCTGACTACTCTAAAAATGGGAATTAAATACCATCCTATCTTTATTAGATACCATTCTGTGTTGATCACTGGTAAGAGATTTACTGAAGATACAGGAATACAAGGAAGGCTTGAGTGTGATACTAACAAGAATTACTATAATTGTACTGTTGTACTGTAAATAGCCTGATAAACAAGCACTTGTTCTATTTCTTTCCAAGTGTTGTTTGTGAAGAACACAAAGATGATTTTTGTGTTTATCCTGGCTTAAGAGCACCTCTCCGATGAGGACAGACTGAAAGATTAGGGGCTGTTCAGTCTGCAGAAGAGAAGGGTCCGAGGTGACCTTATTGTGGCCTTCCAGTATCTGAAGGAGGCCTACAAAATAGCTGGGGAGGGACTTTTTAGACTATCAGTTAGTGACAAGACTAGGGGGAATGGAGCAAAGCTGGAGGTGGGTAGGTTCAGACTGGACATGAGGAGAAAGTTCTTCACCACAAGAGTGGTGAGAGCCAAGAATGAGTTGCTCATCCCTGGAGATGTGTAAGGCCAGACTGGATGGGGCTCTTGCCAGCCTGGTCTAGGGTAGGATGTCCCTGCTTGTGGCAAGGGGGTTGGAACCAGATGATCCTTATGGTCCCTTCCAACCCTGACTGAATCTATGGTTCTAAGATGTTTGTGAATCCCAAATCATGGTGAAGCTACACTGGGTAAGTATTGTTGTGGGCATATCTATTCCTAAGCTTTTCCCTAGGCACTTTTTCTTGACCATTGTTAGAATAAAAGCTACATGTGTCTGATTCTCTATGCCTTTTCTGAAACAAGGAAACAAGCAAATGGCTTGTGAAAACTATACTGAGAAATTAACTCTCAAAATCATGTTCTTTTGCAGTTTAGATGCAGATTAAATAAACATAACAGAATTGCTCCCTAGACAGTTAAAAAGAAAAAGTAGTCTGAAGACACACCATTCACTAAACACTGACGCTGGCTGAGGAAAGTCTGCCTTTTTGTCTTGTAGGTGACTTTGAAGCATGCTTACTGGATCTCTTACTGCTAGTAAGCAAACAATCTTTGTGCATATTGCTCAGAAAAACAAGATACAACGAAGTACATGGAGTGAGCTTTGTGTGCTTTAATTCAAAATCACTCCAAAACCTGCTATAAGTGTATATTTGTAAAGAAATGCGAGAACCTTGGTCACTGTAGCTGAATAGAGTTAGCACAAACCACGGTTTGGATTCACAGGTGCTTATGTAGCAGTTTGAGGAGAAGGAGGAATGATGACTTCATGTAACTGAAATAAATGAAAGTGATAAGCTAATGAAAAACTCTTTCAGAGTTAGGAGAGTGTCCCGAGAAGGACAACAAAGCTGGTGGAGGATCTCATCAGGAGCAGCTGAGGGAACTGAGTTTTAGTCTGAAGAACAGAAGGCTGAGAGGAGACCTCATTCCTCTCTGCAACTACAAAACATGTTGTACTAAGGGGGGAGTTGGGGGGGGGGGTGGGTTGGGCTGTTCTCTCTAGTGTCAGAACAAGAGGAACTGACCTGAAACTGGGCTTGGGAAGGTTTAGATTTGATATTAGGGAAAATTCCTGAAAGACTGTTTAGACATTTGACTCAGTTGCCCAGGGAGATGGCAGGTGGAATAACCATCCGTAGAGGTGTTCAAGAAACATGGACATGGCATTCTGGGACATGGTTTAATGGCTGTGGTGGTGTTAGGTTGATGATTGAACTGGTTGACCTTGAAGGTCTTCTCCAACTGAAACAACTCTGATTCTGAGAACTTAGCCTTCCTTTTTTCCTTTGTTCATTAGTTATGATGGAGTGTAGATGGTCCAGAAATATTTACCAATACCTCTGTATTGTAGGGAAAAAAGTAGCATCTTGATTGTGAGAACATTAAAGACCAGAGAAGGGGATTCATTTGGAAGACAGCAGGTATTTAGAAACTCAGCTTTTGGTTCCAGAAAGATACCTGTTTTGAGTCTTTAATGAAAAAGAATGAAAGTGAAATAATTGGGCGATGGCTACAATGCCATATGCACGCAACAAGACAGTATTTTGGTGATCTGCCTGTCCAAAGTATGTCCTGTTCGTTATCTTCGTAGTGGAATTTACTTAAAATTTGGATGGCTGGAAGTACTAATTGGTTTCTTTCTCTCTATACTAGTAGAAGAATGTCAGTCTATACTCTGAAAGCTGTTGCATTGGCTTATGTGTCTACAGTGGCCATTGGGCTTCAAGCAAAAGCTAATGCAATAATGAAGGAAGTATTAAGTAGTAATAATTATGAGCTTTAGTGAGAATCACTCTACCAGTTTCTTTTCCTATATGCTAGACAGTTGAATCTGGACAGTAGTCAGCAAGAAGTTCACATCATGTACAGGTGGTGAAAGGAAATTAAATTTTTCAGGCTCATCACACTGGTAGTCTAGGGAAACTGTTAATAATCACAAAATCAGTTTGATGAACGGTGTCTTGCTGTGGTACCTGATGTATTACTGATTGTAAAAACGACATACCATTAAGTAAAAAAGCCCTGCACTTCAAACACTTGCAATTTAGGCCAGTGCTTGAAGTCAAAAATGCAGCTTACCTGTAATTTTCCAAGATTGAAAAAGAAAATAACTACTTGAAAGACAGCTATCTAACTAATTTTCCATAAATCCATGATAAATATTATGTTAATGGTGTGTAAAGCAGGTGAAGGAAGGAGATGTACCACAAGCACATTTAAATAGCTTTGTCTGCTGTTTCAGTGAGTAGAAAAAACATTATGGTAAGGCTTGCCGTATGTTGAATATCATAGAGCCCTTCTCAACCCTAAACGACCAGGGTGGCTGAGGAACAGGAGAGCAGAAAGATCGATGTTAATTCAGCTAATTGTGCTGCCTTTTCAGTACTTTCGAATTTTTAGGTTTCTTTTTTCTCAGTATTTGCTTGAACCTCCTCGAGTCCTGCAGGGCTTTCAGGCTTATATTACATATTCAAGGTGTACTAGAAACCAGGAAACTACAAGCTGCTTCAAAAGCTGCCTGGGAGCTGATAGCTCATTAATACCCATCAGTAAGGAAGGTGCCAAAACTCATAGTACCAACTGCTTGCCCATTTGTCTAGTGAAGAAACTGGCTGATATTCATGTATTTTATTCACTTCTTCACAGATTGGTGTAGAATCACCTGAAGAGCTAGCAAAACATTCTGAAGCCTGTTTGTATATGGGCAGGATGTTCGAAGAGGTGTGTGGAAAATTAGGAAATTTCTTGTGTTGAGGAAGAAGCAAAACTGATCTGTCTGAGCAGATGTTTGCATACATAGACTGTCAAACTAAAAATTGAACAGCTATGAAATCCACTTACATGAACTGGTGTACTGTGCAGAACCATTTCTTCAGTTCTTCCCTGCCTATGGCAGGGGGTTGGAGCTGGATGATCCTTGAGGTCCCTTCCAACCTAAACCATGCTATGATTCTGTTTTGTATGCACTTGTGAGGCAGTCAAATGCATATAGCCTTTTATAGTTCGGCTCATTTTATGTTTCAAGTGGTAGGACAATAACACAACTACTTCCTTATCTTTTGGTTCTGCTTGAGACTAGCAGATTCCAGAGTACCTGACTGGAACCACAGGAAATAGAATGGCTGTGTTCTTTTGGAGGAGGATATTGTTTTGGGCATTAACTGTTCTGGTTTCTTCCAGTAAGACTAGTTTCCTCTGCAACAGGTAACCTTTTTCAGTCGTTCAGGCTGAAAATTCTTTATTCTGTCATTGAAATGTATGTAGCATGTCCTCATGTGCCATGCTGGGTCAAGTTTATTGAGAAGTCAATTTTACTGGTGTGTTACATACTACACAATCAGAAGGGTCAAAAGGTGATTTGGACATCTTCGTTAACTTGGTCTTGCTCAAGTGTTGTGCTGGAAGACAAACCTTTTTTTGTTTGTTTGGGGTTTTTTTGTTTGTTTTGGTTATTTCCCCTCCCATGAATCACCATGGTGGTGTCCTTTTTCCCCATAAAGATGTTTTCTCTCACTTCTAAATTTCTATCTGTTTAAAATACGATTCTATAGGTTTCATTTACTCTAGCTTCATAAGAAAACATCTGAAAATGCCAACAACAGGATGTTGGCACTTGTGATTTTAATGCGCAAAAGCAGTAGCTGCCTTTGTGGTGTCTCTCATTTACTACCCATGTTTGAATAGGAAGAAATGACTGAAATCCTTGGCTTAAAGATCCTAATGATCACCCCCTGAGGCTCAGCAATGTAATCAAATTCTCTGTCGTAAACTTTTTCCAGCACTCGCTAAGGGAATAAGAAAACATTGCTTGGAGGGTGATGGAAGAACAAAAAGAGTATTTCATAAGGATTAAGAGGAAGATAAAAAACCCCACCCAACCTTCTGTGATACATTTTAAACAGCGGGTATTCCTGCTTCTTCTTTCTCCTTACGTGATTTGGACACCATGGGAATGGGAAATTGATTAATTTGTTACTGTGTGGTGTGGGGTGTAGTCCTTGCTATATGCGCTGCAGTATCTGTTTTAGAAGCCTGAGAATGCTGGGAAGATTCACAGAATCTAAGGGAACTGGGAAAGGAGTCACATACAGTTGATTCACTTGTATGAGTTTCAGACCTCATTTGGAGAGACTATTAGTGATGGGAGGGGCATGAGAGAGTCATATATACCCTTTCTTGCAAGACAAGAATGCGTGGGTGCAGAAGATAAAGTAGAACAATTATTTACCCTTTTAGTAGTTTCTTTGACTTCCAGTCTTTGTGTGACTCAGTGTGCTGTCTTTATTTTCCACTTGAACTGAGTGGGATTTGCGCAATGTCTCATCCATTTCTTGTCTGTTACTACCTCCAAGCAAATAATCACTGTGAGAAGGTGCTTTCTTTTCAGAAGTAATTCAGACTTCTTCCCAAGTTTGCATGCTGTTGGCATGCTAATCATTTCCTTAATATATGACAACTTTGGTCAAGTCATAGATCTAAGTGGATGTCCCATTATTAACATTCTTCACAGTCCTATAAACACTGCAATTCCTTTATCTAATGCTAAGACCGAGAGAACTGGGTTTGTTGAGCCTTGAGAGGAGAAGACTTAGGCAAGACCTTGTAAGCATGTACAAGTACATAAAGGGCAGCTGTCATGAGGAGGAAAACTCCCTTTTTATGAAGAGTCACGTGATAGAGAATAGAGATAATGGATACAAGCTGCTACTGCAGAGATTGGGACTGGATGCCAGAAGAAAATTTTCACCATTCAAACTGTTAAATATTGGAATAAACTCCCAATGGAGGTGGTGGATTCCACTACATTAAACAGCAGGGTGCAGGGACATGTCATTTAAACTAAATTCTTACCCTTAAAAGTTGTGCTAGATGATCTTTGAAGTCCCTTCCAACCTGGTATTTTATGAGTCTATGACTAATTATGTTTTCAAAGATCAAAACGAAACAGAATGACTTGTCAAAGTTGATTGAGGGAGGATGCCTCAATTTCTTTCTTTTTTTTTTGACTTTTCTAGAAGTCACATGAAGTCCAGGGGTTTGGTCATAGTCAGTAGTTACTCATGTCCAGTAGTTACTATGTATTTTCCTCTGCCTTCCTAGATCGAGCATATTCTAACCTGATTGGTTTTTTTTCATTTGCCTATGCACAATCGCCTATTTCACTTTGCATGTGTTAAGGCTATGCCTGCCTAGCAATCCACAAACTTTTAGTTTAAAACAATTTAAATTAGTTTTTAATTAGCTTTCATCAGGGTGGAGTAACTGCTCTGTGACTGAGGTTGTTTCAGTTCAGATTCAAATCTGATTCTGTATCCAGTTGTGGGTAGGATGTGAGAGACAAGAGAGTTTCTGTTGGAAATGCTTGATGCAGAGTAGGAGTGGGAATGGGGAAAGAGGAAAAGCAACTGTCTGAGACATTTGGACTCAGTCTTTGCTTACTAATCTATGCTTTTGTCCTAATAACACATTCCAAACTTAGGGATTATTCAAGTGATATCCAGGTTTTAGAATAAGGGAAGGGTCTCAAATCTTTGTAGAAGATATCAGATTGCACTGTAACTGTCAGTATCTGATATATGTCATGCTCTTCTCTTTTGAGTCTTTCTCTCTTTTTTTTCCCTGAAGAGTTTGCTTGCCTTTCTTATTGCCCACCGTCTGCCTTCTTTCTGGCAAAGACGGTGTACAACACATAAAAAGACTTAAACTATTCAGGTGTGGCTTAGCTGCTGTGCGTGTTGCTTAACAGGACATAGTCCAAGAGAGGTAATTTGTCTTTTGGTGGTTTCTACATGAGAGGAGATGGGATCCTTCACCAGAGAATAAATCCTTCCATTGCACTGTCTCACTTTCAACAAACACTTGCATCTGATAAGAGGAAGTGCAAAAGAAAACAGCACTCTACCAATTCTTATGTGATTTTGCTTCTGCAGCCTTTCTCATGTCTTCTGTTGATTGTGAATGTCATCAAACTGTTTTAATGTTTCTCAAAAAACACTGCCATACCATTTCTTTCAGTTCTGACTGTGTCTGTCTGAGGTGACTGGCTAGATCTGTCCCAGTTATGCTGCACTTGTGGTGCAGCATGGTGCAGTCATGGTGATGTATGCTGCTTATGCCAGTAAGGTTGATGAGGTCAAGTGTTAGATGGCAATATTGTCTATGACAGTATGTTTATGTCCCCAGTTTTCAGAGGAATGAGAGTATCTGCTAAATAAGATAAACTTCAGTTCTTTTAGAACCCATCAGTGCTAAATGGGGATGGAAGAGTAACAACAGCTCATTTCTGTGAATTTGTTTTGTTTACTGCTTGGAATAATACAGAGGCATTACATCTACATAGTAATGGCAATTAGACCATAGGACAGTATAACAGAAGCACTAAGAATCCTATTTCTGTTGAAAGCATGAGGAATATCTTATGTCAGTAGAAAAAGGAAGAACAGGGAAGGTGATGGGCTACTGCTGAACGAGGAGGCAGCCCTGATAACTGAGGATGCAGAGAAGGCAGAGTTGCTGAATGCCTTCTTTGCTTCAGCCTTTACACCTAAGGCTGAACTCCTTCCCCTATGTACCAGACCCTGGATGAAGGAGAGGTAGTCTAGAGGAGGGAATGCTCCCCCCTGGTCAGTGCAGACTGGGTTAGAGATCAGTTACACAAATTAAACATTCGCAAGTCCATGGGCCCTACTGAGATGCACCCAAGGGTGCTGAGAGAGCTGCCTGAGGTTATCACTCTGTCACTCTCAATCATCTTTGCAAAATCATGGCAGACAGGAGAGGTGCCTTGGGACTGGAGGAGAGCCAATGTCACTCCAGTCTTCAGAAAGGGCAAGAAAGAGATTCCAGGGAACTATGGACGAGTCAGCCTCACCTTTGTCCCTGGAAAAATAATGGAATGACTCCTTCAGGAGGGCATCTCAAGGCACTTGGAAGAGAAGAAGGTTCTCAGGAGTACTGAGCATGAATTTACCAAGGGGAAGTCATGCTTGACTAACCTGATAGCATTCTATGATGCCACAACTGAATGGGTAGATTCAGGGAGACCAGTGGATGTCATCTACATTGACCTTAGCAAGGCCTTTGACACCATCTCCCATGACATTCTAGTGAGCAAGCTGAGGAAGTGTGGGATGGAAGAACAGACAGTGAGGTGGGTTAGGAACTGGTTACAAGATAGAGTTCAGAGAGTGGTGATCAGTGGTGCCAAGTCCAGCTGGAAAGCTGTAATCAGTGGAATGCCCCAGGAATCAGTGCTGGATTCAGTCCTGTTCAATACCTTCATCAATGACATTGCTGATGACTCCAAACTGGGAGGCTTGGCTAATACAGCTGAAGGCTGTGCAGCCATCCAGTGAGACCTGGACAAGTTGGAGAGCTGGGCACAGAGGAACCAAATGAGGTTCAGCAAGGACAAGTGCAGAGTCCTGCACCTGGGGAGGAATAATAAACTCCACCAGTCCAGGTTGGGAGGTGATCTGCTGGAGAGCAGCCCTGCAGAGAGGGACCTGGGAGTCCTGGTGAATAACAGGTTATCCATGGGACAACAATGTGCCCTTGTGGCCAAGAAGGCCAATGAGATCCCAAGTGTATTAAGAAGAGTGTGTCCAGCAGATCAAGGGAGGTTCTCCTCCCCCTCTACTCTGCCCTGGTGAGAACTCATCTTGAGTACTGTGTTCAATTTTGGGCTCCCCAATTTAACAGGGACAGGGATCAGTATCTCAGGGCTGGTCAGGAGGCGAGGGACAGGCTCTGCTCACTTGCTCCCTGTGATAGGACGAGGAGCAATGGTGTAAGTTGCAGCATAGGAGTTTCCACCTCAACAGAAGGGGGAACTTCTTTACTGTGTCACAGAACACTGAAACAGGCTCCCCAGAGAAGCTGTGAAGTCTCCTTCTCTGGAGACTTTCAAAGCCTGTCTGTATGCATTCCTCAGTGTTCTGTGCCAGATTGTGTGGTCCTGCTCTGGCTGGTGGGTTGGACTCAATGATCTCCTTGGGTCCCTTCCAATCCCTAATACCCTGTGGTGCTGTGATCTTGGTCACTTAGGAGGTAGTGTGCAATACACCCACTAACACTGATGGAGATATTCACAGTAGTGTCACATTTATTATCTAATTGTTTTTACTGAACCCTAAAGACTAACTGAGAAGGGAAATCTTAAACAGTTCACAGAATTATTGTGTCCTATTACTCTGACACATGTTCAATATATTGCAATTATGTGTTTCCCTGTCTTTTCCGTGGTGTGTTTGGTTGGTTGGGTTTTTTTCCTTACACATGCTCTTTGTAATGGACTCTGTGTGTTTGAGAGAGTTTTTTGGGGTTTTGGGTTTTTTTTTTTGTTTCCCTCCCTGTCTGAGGTTTCCTCTGTGTACTAAAAGAGAAAAATGAAACTAAGATGCTGTGTGTGGGAAGGGTTGTGGTAAGGGCTGAATTTTAAAATGGATTTCCTTTTGCAGTGTTTAAACAGTTTGGAGATTTCAACAGCACTTCCTTTATGTTACTTAGTTTTTCAGCTATTCACTTTCCTCCAAAGGAGTTAAGAGGTAATTTTCTTTTGTCACAGTGAAATTTGTTCTGTTTATTGTTTTGTGAAACAAACAGTTGTGTTTATATCTGAGCTACCAGTGGCTTACAGCATGAACTTAAGCAAATTGTTGAGACCCTTGTACTTGCATTACATACAGAAAATAAGAAAAATGAAAATGTTATTTATGAAGCACTCTAGCACTGAAGTACAGTGCAAACTGGAAACATGATGATTACTATGCAGAGTTACAGAGTTGTGCAAATAGGTAAAGATAGCCTAGAAGACTGGAAGTGAACTGATGGCATGGATGGAGGACAAGTTCATTGCTGACAGAAGCATGGTGTGCCTGCTACAAAAAAAAAAAGACCGTCCCTGTGGGGTTTTGATCTAGCTTCTGTTATTTGAGCAGTTCTTTCATATTTGCTTGTCTGTGTGCCAGTCAGAGGGACGTAGTTGCACTGTAATCTTATTTCATAGAATCAGTCAGGGTTGGAAGGGACCACAAGGATCAGGTAGTTCCAACTCCCATGCCATGGGCAGGGACACCCTACCCTACATCGGGCTGGCCAGAGCTCCATCCAGCCTGTCCTTAAACACCTCCAGGGATGGGGCCTCAACCCCCCTCCCTGGGCAACCCATTCCAGGCCCTCACCACTCTTGTGCTGAACAACATCCTCCTCATGTCCAGCCTGAGCCTACCCATCTCCAGCTTTGCTCCGTTCCCCCTAGTCCTGTCACTCCCTGATATGCTGAGAAGTCCTTCCCCAGCTTTTTTGCAGGCCCCCTTCAGATACTGAAAGTCTACAAGAAGGTCACCTCAGAGCCTCCTCTTCTGCAGACTATACAGCCCCAGCTCTTTTAGTCTGTCCTCATAGGAGAGGTGCTCTAGTCCTCTGATCATTCCAGTGGCCTTTCTCTGGACATGCTCCATCACGTCCACATCCTTCTTGTAATGGGGGCTCCACAAGTGGATGCAGTACTCCAGGTGAGGTCTCTCCAGAGCGGAGTAGAGGGGGAGAACCACCTTCCTTAACCTGCTAGCCTTCTGGTGCAGCCCAAGATCTGGTTGGCCCTCTAGGCTGCAAGTAAATTATTTGTACTAATAAAATGAGACTCAGTTTTTCTTTGAATTTTCAGACAAATATTGTCATGTTTCACACAAATATTGTCATGGATCTAGGTGTGGGTAGTGTTGCTTTCATATTATTGGTGGTTGAAGTCCTTACTATGTTCCAATTTTAATAAGTCTGTTTAAAAAATCATTTACTGCTTGGCAAGCAGATGTGGCAAATGCTTAAAGGCAAGAGAGAGTACAGGGATATGGGATGCCTAATCAGAAACGGTCCATCCAAACATTCTAAACTCCTGCTTAAGGCTTTAAATTTGGTTTAATTTGCTGACTGGAATACACATTTTACAAATAAATAACTAACAGTATTTATATGAATTTGTAGTTTGTTAAGGAATATCTTCAGGAGCTGAAAGCATGCATGAAGAGCAGAGACTGCAAAGAGGTTTAACTTCTAGCTGATCTTGGTGGACCTTACCAGTTAGTTTTGCCACTGAAAACATATGTATAAAAAAATCTGTTGGAGTGATTAGTTCAGCTGGTGACATGTATTATTTGATGTAGTTTACAAGTTACAAAAAGAAAATTGACTGTAACATGCTGTGTTTCACTTGCACTCTCAACTTGACACTAACATATCTAATTGGAAGTAACTGTTTTCAGTGAAATAAGTACCAGACATGCTGCAGTGTATTTAATATACCTTCTGAGAGGACCTATCCAGGCCTTTTGTTGTATCATGGTTGTACTTGGTTTTGCCATCTCTTCATTATCCACACATTAAGTAGCTTGGAATACTTACTCTTTTTATATTTTACCATGGGAGATGGTTCTTGAAGTCCTTAAGTGAATGCTTGTTCCAAACCCTGGGAGGTCTGAAATTCTTGAGCTGAGGTGAAGCTGCAAGCAAGAATGTGTAATGCTGTGAAGTTCCATAGGAAACAAGTGGTTTGTGAGTTTGAGACTGATCTATGAAAATATCTGTCTGGTTCTGCCCCTTAGAGAATAGGGTATCCTGAGTATTGAACAGACCAGCTTCAGTAGATTTGAATTTTCCATTCAAAAGTGGGTGGGGAAATACTACCTGTAGGCAAGATTGAACAGTATTATTTCCAACATGGAGTGGAATCACAGGATCATTTCAGTTGGAAAAAACCTCTAAGGTCATGAAGTCCAACACAACACTAGCATGGCCATTAAACTGTGTCCCAAAGTGCCATGTCTGTTTTTTGAACAGCTCCAGGTACAGTGACTCTACCACTTCCCTGGGCAGCCTATTCTAATGCCTCCCCACTCTTTCAGGAAATAATTATTTTCCTAATATCCAATCTAAACTTCTGCTAGAGCAACTTGAGATGATTTTCTGTCATCCTATCACTTGATACTAGGGAGAAGAGACCAACACCAACCACACTACAAACTTTCAGGTAGTTCTAGTGAGCAATGAGGTATCTGCTCAGCCTCCTCCAGACTAAATCCCAGTTCTCAAATCTGCTCCTCAGAAGACTTTTCATCTAGACTCTTCATGAGCTTCCTTGCCCTTCTCTGGACACACTCTATCATCTCAATGTTCTTCTTGTAGTGAGAGTCCAAAACTGTTCTTCTTATAGTGAGTTCAAAACTGAATGCGATACTTGAAATATGGCCTCACCAGGGCTGAGTACAAGGGCATGATCACTTCCCTGCTCCTGCTGGACACACTTAGTGTTACAGGCAAGGATGCTGTTCACAGAATCACAGAACATCATGGGCTGGAAGAGACCTCTAAATATCATCTAGTCCAACCCTTCTGCCAGAGCAGGATCACCTATACCAGATCACAAGGAACACATCCAAGTGGGTTTTGAATATCTCCAGAGGGTGAGATTCCACAACATCCTGGGGCAGCCTGTTCCAATGTTCTGTCACCCTCACGGTTTAGAAATTCCTCCTCGTGTTTATATGAAACTTCCTATGCCTCAGCTTCCACCCATTGCCCCTTGTTCTGTTGTCAGGTATCACCAAGAAGAGCCTGGCTCCATCCTCCTGACACTCACCCTTTACATATTTATAAACGTTGATGAGGTCACCCCTCAATATCCTCTTCTCCAAGCTAAAGAGCCCCGGCACCCTCAGTCTCTCCTCCTAAGAGAGATGTTCCATTCCTTTAATCATCTTTGTATCTCTGCCCTGGACTCTCTGAAGCAGTTCTCTGTCCCTCTTGAACTGAAGGGCCCAGAATTGGACACAGTACTCCAGATGCGGCCTCACCAGAGCAGAGTAGAGGGGGAGGACAACCTCTATGGACCTACTAACCACAGCCCTTCTGATACACCCCAGAATGGCATTGGCCCTCCTCGCCAAAAGCAGGCATCACTGCCTCATGGTCAACCTCCCATCAACTAGGACCCCCAGATCCTTTTCCCTTTCACTACCTTCCAACAGGTCACTCCCCAGCCTATACTGATCCATGGAGTTGTTCTTTTCCAAGTGCAAGACTTGCCCTTGTTGAATTTCCTTCAATTTCTTCCTGCCCAACCCTCCAGCTTGTCCAAGTCTCACTGAATGGCAGCACAGCCTTCTGGTGTGTCAGCCACTCCACCCAGCTTGTTGTCATTAGCAAGGATGCTGTTGGCCTCCTTAACACACCACTGGTTCAACTTTAGCCAGCTATCAGTAAGCATCCCTAGAACCTTTTCTGCTAGGCAGCTTTCCAGCCACTCTTCCCCAAGCCTGTAACATTGCATGGGGTTGTTGTATTCCAGGTGCAAGACCTGACACTTGACCTTGTTTAAACCTCTTACAACTGATCTCAGTGTCTCAATCCAGCCCGTCCAAGTCTCTCTGTGGAGCCTTCCTACCTTTGGGCAGGTCAACATTCCCATGTAATATAAATGACAGTTGAGTGACACTTATGTGGCTTAGTTTGCATTACTGAGTGGGTTGATCTGCGGAACTTTCTTTACAGTGGTAACTTGCCCAAGACTGAATTGTACATGAATGGCTTACATTTAAGGGCTCAGAGGCAAAGGAATTTTACTTACATACTAAGAGACACAAGTGTTTTAAATTGCCGGGGTTTTGGTTTGGATTGGTGTTTGCTTGTTTGTTTGGGTCTTTTCGGGGGGGTGTTTGGGGTTTTTTTTGTTTTGTTTTCTTTCGTCAGAGTTTAAGAAATAGTTGAATAATTGTTTGGTGGAAATTTTGTGATGTAAATCTTTTATAAACAACAGATCGAAAGTATTGTAAATGATTCATTTTTATTTTATAATGGCTCCTCAGGAAAGAACCGTTAGTAGCACAATCTATGGAAGCACGTTTTGAAATCCAGGAATGCTGTGTCTCTTCTCATCTTCCATAAATCATAGATGAGTTAGTTACATTTCAGCTTCCTTCCTCCATCAAGGTCAGGGGTTTATCTAAAGCCTGTTTTGCAACCATGTATCTATCCTTGATGTTTTAAAATCAAGTGTTACAGAATCTACTGCTTTTTTGTTGGGGTACTTTGATATTCTTGTTTCTGTTGTGCTTCAAAGAGGTATTTATTCTGCAGACATTGTATCTGCTGTTTAAATCGTTATTTGGTCTTCTGTTACACTGTTTTCTTGAATCCACTTCAGGCAATCAGTTGGAGCCATTTGGTCTTTTACTGCACGGTTCCCACGCTCTGACTTTCTGCAAGTTTTTTGTGCTTTTTGATGATCTAGTATCGAGAATCATGAAAAATGGCATTCTTCACAACTTAGGGAGATATGCAGTATGAACGTAGGGAGTTCAGATTAACTGCAGATTAACACTTGGATGTTTAGATAGTGTTGGTTTGGGTTTTTTTGGGTTTGTTTTTTGTGGGTTTTTTTTTTTTTTTTTGGTTGGTTTTTTTTTTTTTTTTTTAAAAGGGAGAACAAC
>WAAF01021098.1:57393-130584 GCA_013400475.1 Tricholaema leucomelas
TTAGTGTTGGTTTGGGTTTTTTTGTGTTTGTTTTTTGGGGGTTTTTTTTTTTTTTTTGGTTGGTTTTTTTTTTTTTTTTTAAATGGCAGCAACCAGGAGCATATAAGGGAAAGGTTTGTGTGCCTCAGTGATAACTTCCCAACCTGCTATTGCTATGTAAGTACATCTTAAATGGGAATATTTTGTTTCTCTTTGAAAGATACAATTTAATTGCCTCACCATACTCAAACCAGAGTTTTGTAAGTACTGGGAGTCTGTAGCCAGGTGGGGTTGGTCTCTTCTGCTGGGCAAACCAGCAATAGAAGAAGGGGACACAGACTCAAGCTGTGCCAGGGGAGGTCTAGGCTGGATGTTAGGAGGAAGTTCTTGCCAGGGAGAGTGATTGGCATTGGAATAGGCTGCCCAAGGAGGTGGTGGAGTCCCCATCCCTGGAGGTGTTCAAGAAAAGCCATGGTCTGTTTGATTGGACAGGTCTCGGTGCTAGGTTGGACTGGATGATCTTGGAGGTCTCTTCCAACCTGGTTGATTCTATGATAACGTGACTATTCTCCAGTGAGGGAAGGAAAGAACCAGCCTCTGTACCTCTTTTCCCCCCCCTTCTTCTTCTTGTTAATATACAAGAGAACATAGAGTATGTGAAACATTACGTTGTGAAGACGTTGTCTTTAATTTTTTTGCTGTCATTTTTATTGGAGTCTTGCAGAATCTCTGCTAATGGTACACTTTATGATGAACATTTGTTTACTTTCAGAGTTTTGGGCTTCCTTTTTTTTTTTCTGACAATCTGCATTTACAGAGATAACATGATCTTGGCAAAGCACGTGATGCTGTATCTTTGCAAAAGCTGGCTGGCGTTTCAGATAGGGAAGAAGCAGAGAGCTCTCAGGCCATTGATTAAGGGGAAGCATTAGGTAAACTATCAAGCAAGTACATTTTCCTGAATTGTAATTAATAAAAAGTAAAAATTGTTATTCTAAATTGTTGAAAAATATAAAGCATTAAAAATAGCGTTTTAAAAGAATTCCTTTAAAATAAAAATGCTTCAACTCTTCTATCAGAGAGTAAAAGAAATGGCAATATTTATATATACAGTAATTGAACTCTAAATCATTATTTGATAGGCTTCATATAGTTTTGATGTTTGGAGTGTAAATATTAAATGTCACTTACAAAAATCACTTGATTTTAAATATATTTGTTGCCTGAATGTCTGATTGATCTTTTTCCTCTTCTTTTATATTGCGTTATATGACAAGGCCCTGATTCTGTAACGATTTGTAACTGTCATTTGTTTCATAGGCAGTAGCCATTTGTCACTTTGCCAAAGCTGTATAGTATCTAAGCTGGGAAGCCAGGAGAGAGGTGGTGTGGTTTTGTTCTTTGGTTTGTTTTTTTAAGGGTGATTTTTGTTGTTGTTAGCAGGTTTAGAACTTTAGGCTCTAGTCTCACCTGATTAGTGACAGGTTGGAGCGGATGATCTTGAAGGTCTCTTCCAACCTGATTGATTCTATTCTATTTTTTTTTTAGCTGCTTCTGCAATATGAAACAAAACTTAAATAAAAATGCAAGACATATTGCATTTCATGGAATCCCGTTTTTTACAAGCATAAATCATTTTAAGTTAAGCACTTCTGAGTACTAGTGTTACAAGTTTCTGTGGTTGTTGTGCTGTCTTTACAACAATAAAACTCTCAGCACTCTTCCAAAAGGAGAGGGGATCGACATATGTGCAACACTGCCAGAATTGCTTAGAAACTCACACGTCTTGATGAGAAAATTTGTATATGAAACTTGCATCAGGTTTGGCCTATTGACAAAAAATTTCTAAACTGAATCTGAAAAAGCAGTATAGACACTTGATGAGCAGAGATGATGCTGGCACCCATTGTTCTTGGCTGTTTTGTAGCCATTGCTGATTTGCTGTAATTTAGATATTCTCCCGTTTACCTTGCTTACAGTTATTTCTGCAAAGAGCTCATTTGTTGAAGCATGAGTTTTCAGAAGATAACCTCATCTGAGTGTTTTCATGCTTTTGATGACTTTGTTTCAGATTTACTGCCGTTTCCACCCCTTGTATTTCTCACTGAAAAAGGTTGCAGTGAAGAAGATCATGCATGTTTTGTCATGCAGCATATTATGCAATGTTCTTGTCCAAGACTACTTTCCCTTTGCTTATGTCAAATGGTAAAAACTGGGACAGGAAAGAAACTAATGAGTGCACAAAATGGGACCATTAGAAGGGGCACTTAACAATACTTAGAAGGTTGTAGCGGATTTTATTGTTGTTGCTGTTTTCACTTCTGTACACAGAAATAGTAGCTGGGGTTGTGATTGTATTCTCTGTAGTGCTTTACTCTGTGTGGCAAAGCATAAAAGTGTATTTTTAATCTCTAAAGGTAGAGATTTATAAGTTTGAGAAAAAACAGTGGTCTCAATTACTCTGTTGAAACTGAAGATGCTTTTTTTTAATCTCAAGCAATATAACAAAAGGCATAGCAATACTGTTCTGATCAATTATTTCTCACTGTGCATATGGTGACTGTAGATTTCCTTAATATGTCTTTGGGGCTCAAGTAACACTATGTAATCTATTATGAAACCTGACCACTAATCAAAATCTGGTTATGTGTTGTTCAATTTTTTCCTCTCCTTTTATTGTTTTATTTTATCTTATATTATGCTTCTAAACCCAAGCTGTGTTGTAACACAAAAAGCCTCAAAATCCCTGGGGCTGTTCAAGGCAAGGTTGGATGTGGCACTTGATGCCATGGTCTAGCCTTGAGCTCTGTGGTAAAGGGTTGGACTTGATGATCTGTGAGGTCTCTTCCAACTTTGGTGATACTGTGATACTGTGATACTGTGAAAATAAAAGGCAGTGGCCATCTGTGGTGGGGAAAGAAGGGTTTTAAATGTAGCTTTGACACTTTTTTTTTTGGTCTTTGCTTTGTTTTTTTCCCTCTGTGTACCCACTACTTGCCTTTAGGAGACTAGTGGTGTCACTGTCCTCACCACATAATTTTTTTGCTCCTGGCTCAGGGGAAAAACATTCTAGTTCTTCGACCTTCTTGAGTTTCTGCACATGGTGTAAACACATATGACAGTTACTGTAGAGGCAGTAGTTTTACTAACCTCTGAGGAGGGAAGTTGCCAGACTGGGGAAGTGAGATAAGGGGACAGAAAAAGGGAGATGACAGAATTCAGAAGGAAAGTTTAAAAAAAGTTGTAATTTCTTAAATCCAGATCTTGGGAAAAGCTTCCTGAGCACATGCAAGCTCAGCAGTTTATGCAAGTAGCCAATGGCCACTGCAAAAAGTTTTCCTCAAAAAAATACTTGCTGTGAGAAACTGTTTGTATCTCCTAGAATATAACTCTGCTTGGTGAAACTGTTGCATTATTTTCCTGGAAGATACCTTTTTCATAGACTTGGAACTCCAGAGCACTCCAGTAGTTGGTGAGGGTAGAGAACTTAGTTGAAGGTCTGAGGTCCTTCAGAAGTATCAAAGTACAGCAAGTACTGGCTATTCTTTTTCTTCCCCAGCTAAACTGTTGAAAGCAGATATTAAACCCTGCCTGCCACAAGAAAAATGACAGCTCTTTGGAGCCTCAGTACAAAGTAACAGTTTTGAAACCTTTTCCGTTGCAGTGTGACTGATGTGTGTTTTGCCCTTGCTCAACACTCTCAGATTGTAACACGAAGTGTTCTATACCTTCTATTAGCTTAGTGCAGCCTGCTTGGTTCTTGACAGCATCTGCTAAACTAGCGTAGTTTTTGCAACTGTTGATTGTTGTTATTCTTTGGCTGTGCAGTGATGTGTCAACAACTACTAGTACATGTTTTGACAAACCCTTTTTTCAATTGTAACACTAGGAATTAGATCTGGAGAAAGAAGTTTGCTTTCTTCAGAAGTGTCTTCCAGCATCACCTCCCCCCTATCTCAGTCTTGCAGTGTTTAAGAAAGCCGAGCGATTTGGCCGATTACTTCGCTGATGTTGCCTTTGCACTTTCTGCTTTTGATTGAACCTTCATTATTTATTTTAACTTGCAAGTGTAGCTATAACTGGCGTAGATATTCTCTAGAGGTGTTTGAAAGGTGTTTTTTATCCTCTGGACAAGGTTTTCAAAATAAATCCCTTTTAATAGAAAAATAATTTTTTTCGTGTTTCAGTGGTGAGACAGAATACTCTTTTCCATTTTGAAATGTGATTTGTTATTTTAACAGGGTTGGGGGTTTTTTGTCTCCTAATATCTTGGTAATTCACTGATAGTTGTTTGTTTTTTTTTTTACATAAAAGCCATTGCTTTAATTGTTCAATATAGGATAGTTGTTCTCCATTTTTTGTAACCAAAAGGCACCAGGCAGAATAAGACAAGTAGTGACTAATCCACAGAAATGCTCAAGTGGACACAGAGCAAATTAACTTTTTGTGTCTTTGTTGAAAGAAATTAAGTAACCAATTAATGAGGACATGTGCTTTACTAATTAACCCTTATTTTCATGGTCTGAACTAACGAAATTTGAGTTTTCATTACAGTTCACAATGCAAAGTCTAATATGAGGTGACATACTTAGTCCTAATTATATTGTTGTCATTGTCTATTGCGTCACTTTAGAATAATTTGAGAGATGTTCAAGTGAATCATGGGAAATAGGTGACATTTTTCACATTATTTCAGGCAAAAGTTCTTTCTGACCAGTTGTGATTAGTTTTCCTATATCCCTGGTGCGTATAGAATGGTTTAGGTTGTAAGAGACCTCAAAGATCATCTAGTTTCAACCTCCCACCATAGGCAGGGACATCTCCCACTAGAACAGGTCACTCAAGGCTTCATCCAGTCTGGCCTTGAACACCTCCTGAGAGGGAGCATCCACAGCCTCCCTGGCAACCTATTCCAGTGTTTCACCACCCTCACTGTAAAGAACTTCTTCCTAACACCTACTTTAAATCTCTCCTCTCCCAGTTTAAACCCATTACTCCTCATTATAAGACCTTGTAAATAGTCTCTTCCAAGCCCTCCTGTAGCCTCCCTGATAGAATAGAATAAATAGAATCAACCAGGTTGGAAGAGACCTCCAAGATCGTCTAGTCCAACCTAGCACCCAGCCCTATCCAGTCAACTAGACCATGGCACTAAGTGCCTCAGCCAGTCTTCTCTTGAACACCTGCAGAGACGGCGACTCCACCACCTTCCTGGGCAGCCCATTCCAATGGCAAATCACTCTGTACAGATAACGATGGCTCTGAATGAATGAACTAAGGATACCCAGATGATGCTATATTGGGAGATAATCTTTGCCAAAGCAATTGGGTACCCATTTGATTCGCTTCGAAAATTTCTGATGAAATCATGTTTTGCTGAGATGTATCAGTATGATGAAACTGAAGTGATTTGAAGACATGGACTGCCTTTTGCCAAAGTTATGGTGGCACTGAGATTTTTTTATTCTGGGCAGGTTTTTTATTTGATTGCTTTTCTAGTGATGCTGAGATTTCTGACATACACTATTCATTCCACTTTACCAACAGTGTGCCCAGGTACCTTTCTTCCTGAGATAAGCTAGAGTTTCATTCTCTTGTGAAGAACTTTTAAATCTTTTTTTCACTACTAATATGAGTGAAAAAAATAAAATCCTTATATGTAATAGCTTTTATCCACTTAATCCCTGTGTGTCATGCAAATAGCTTAGGCCAGGAACATAGAACCACAGAATGTTGGGGGCTGGAAGTGACTTCCAAAGATCATCTAATCCAGCCCACCTGCCAGAGCTGGATCACCTATACCAGATCACAAAGGAATGCATCCAGGTGGGTTTTTAATATCTCCAGAGATAGAGACTCCATAACCCCCTGGGCAGCCTGTTTCAGTGTTCTGCCACCCTCACGGTAAAAACATTCCTTCTCATGTTTCCATGGAGCTTTTTATGCCTCGAGTTCAACCCTTTGCTCCTTGTCCTGTCATCGGGCAACACTGAAAAGAGCCTGGCTCCATCCTCCCTTTATATATTTATAAATGTTCATGAGGTCATTCCTTCGTCTTCTCCACGCTAAAGATCCTCAGCTCCCTCAGTCTCTCCTCATAAGGAAATGTTCTACTCCATAATTTTTGTGGCTCTGTGCTGTGTTCTTTCAAGCAGTTCTCTATCCTCCTTGCACTGAGAGGCACAGAACTGGACACAGTACTCCAGATGTGGCCTCACTAGGTCGGAGTAGAGGTGGAAGAGAACCTCTGTGAACATACTGACCACAAGCCCTTCTAATACACCCCAGAATGGCACTGGCCTTCTTGGCCACAAGAGCACATTGCTGGCTCATGGTCAAACTTCCATCCACTAGGNAGAACCACAGAATGTTGGGGGCTGGAAGTGACTTCCAAAGATCATCTAATCCAGCCCACCTGCCAGAGCTGGATCACCTATACCAGATCACAAAGGAATGCATCCAGGTGGGTTTTTAATATCTCCAGAGATAGAGACTCCATAACCCCCTGGGCAGCCTGTTTCAGTGTTCTGCCACCCTCACGGTAAAAACATTCCTTCTCATGTTTCCATGGAGCTTTTTATGCCTCGAGTTCAACCCTTTGCTCCTTGTCCTGTCATCGGGCAACACTGAAAAGAGCCTGGCTCCATCCTCCCTTTATATATTTATAAATGTTCATGAGGTCATTCCTTCGTCTTCTCCACGCTAAAGATCCTCAGCTCCCTCAGTCTCTCCTCATAAGGAAATGTTCTACTCCATAATTTTTGTGGCTCTGTGCTGTGTTCTTTCAAGCAGTTCTCTATCCTCCTTGCACTGAGAGGCACAGAACTGGACACAGTACTCCAGATGTGGCCTCACTAGGTCGGAGTAGAGGTGGAAGAGAACCTCTGTGAACATACTGACCACAAGCCCTTCTAATACACCCCAGAATGGCACTGGCCTTCTTGGCCACAAGAGCACATTGCTGGCTCATGGTCAAACTTCCATCCACTAGGATCCCCAGATCCTTTTTCTCCTTCACTGCTTTCCAATAGGCCAGTCCCCAGCCTATGCTGATCCCTGGGGTTGTTCTTTCCCAGGTGCAAGACTCTACACTTGCCCTTGTTGAGTTTCATTCAATTTCTCCCTGCCCAACCCTCCAGCCTAAGTCTGACTGAATGGCAGTACAACCCTTTTGTGTGTCAAGCATTCCACCCAGTTTGGTGTCATCGGCAGACTTGCTGACAGTGCACTCTGTGCCCTCATCCAGATCGCTGATGAATATATTAAATAGTACTGGCCCCAGTACAGACCCCTCAGGGACTCCACTAGATGCAGGCCTCCAACTAGACTCCATCCTGTTGACCACAACTCTCTGGCTTCGTTCCTTCGACCATTTCTCAATCCACCTTACTACCTGATCATCCAGACCACACTGCCTCAGTTTAGTTGCAAAGATGATGTGGGAGACAATGTCACATGCTTTACAGAAATTAAGATAAACCACATCCACTGCCCTACCATCACCTATCCACCTGGTTATCATTACTCTTGTGCAAAAGTTCATGGATTCTTGCTGACTTGCTGATAATGGCAGTTGTTTGCCAAGTGAAAACTGTAAGCAAATGTAATCTTTTCTCTTTCACCTTCTTTTTGCATGTATTTTATCATTAATGTCTTAGTCTGTCCTTTTCCTTTTCTTCCTTCTGTGTATGCTTGCCAGCGTGTATAGTCAAATCTTCATACATTACAAATCCTTGTGTGGTGTTAACACACAGCTGACAAAACAGGAAAATTAATTTTAAGATTGTTCCTTGGATGTGCAGTTGTCTTCTTGTGTCACTGGCTTTACCTCATGTGAGAGTGATATTTAGATCGCCCAATAGGTAGAGTCTGTTAGAAAGATCATGAAAAATGAGACAATCCTTCTCTACAAAACATGTTTAAATATGTTGTAATGCAGTGTTTTATGTTTTTGTGAAAGCTGTTTTCTAAAGTCAGAACAAATATTACCTGGGAAAAGACAACAGAATATGATACAGTCAATATATTGGTTATGTGTAAAGTAGGTATCTTTTATCTAAGCAATGGAAAAAGTTCTCAGGTCTTAAATGCATTTGGTAAAGTACTCAACAATATATTTAAAAGTTAGTCAGAAGAGTGTATCTCATGAATACGTAGTGAAAAGACGTGAATCTGTTGCTGTCACTTTTTGGTGAAATGCTGGTTTAGCATGTTCTGACTGAACAAAGATTTAGGAATCTCTTCTTGGCCTGTTAAGGAGCAGTGGCACTTCTGCATGTGCTGATATTTTTAAAAATACAGTACTTTATTGCCTGTCAAAGTGGCATATGCATTTGAGAGTTCCTTGAATTTGGCATTTATAAAACCCCACCAAAACCAACCTGCATAAGCAAAACAACTCAGACCAGATCTGCAAGGAATACTGCATGCCATATGCAGAATGTGAATGCTGTATCTTCAAACTGAATTTTGATGACTGTAAGCATTTAATATGCATATTAAGTGTAAACCAACACTAACTAACAGAAGTAGTTACAAGTAGAAGATGACTGACTTCTTAGTCTGCTCTTGGATTTAGAGGCAAGAATTGTTTTGTTGGTCTTTTTAAAAGTACTTTTAAGAATTTATTATATTCTCCCATTACTACTGACTGATATAGACTGGTTAGTCCCATTACTACTGACTGATATAAGACTGGTTAGAACTTACTGTGAGACTTTTCTAGTCTTATACCTACAATCATAGAATGCTTTGTGTTGGCAGGAATCTGTGCCTACCCTTCTGCAGTGAGCAGGGACATTTTTAACTAGATGGGGTTGCTCGGAAGCCTCTTCCAGCTTGCTGGAACTTCCTCTTCTCCAAGCTGAACAGCCCAAATTCTCTCAACCTTTCTTCACAGGAGACTTACTTCAGCCTTCTGATCGTTTCTGTGGCCCTGCTCTGGACCCACTCTAACAGATCCATGTCTTGTGCTGAGGGCTCCAGAGCTGGATGCAGCACTTCAGATGGGGTCTCACCAGAGTGAAGTAGGGCAGTCTTAATCACCTCCCTAACACTACCTGCAATGGCTTTTGCAATTGAGTTTGCAGTGTCATTCAGATTCCTTGAAAGATGATGTATATATAAGAAGACAGAAGATGCACATTTTTTTGTCATCTTCAGTTTACACAAGAGCGCAAGATGTCCTCGTCTGCTGACGATAAGCATGTTGAGTTGTTGGGAGACAACCTATGTCTTCAAGGCCTTGCATGTCAATAGAAAATGCTATTTTGATCTTTCCCATCTCTCGTAAATTGAGTGTTCGAGGTAGCCGGGAACATAGGCATAACAAACAGTAACTATATTTATAGGAATCATGAAGGTGTGCTGAGAAGGGACTGTTTCAGGTTGTAGAGCTTCCTCTACATAACATTTTTTGTTCTTTGCAGATAAGATTGAATAATTTATTTTGACTGGGTTTCGTTTTGAAATTGGGCATTAAAATGCCAGAAAAGTAAGCTCATGTAGAGATTAGAGGGAATGAGGAAATGAGAGAGGTATCTTACTGGTAAGATGATACACTAAGGGATTGGTACAGCCAGGAACACAGGTAACAACATTCTTTCCAACACCACTGCTAAAAGTACAAGTTGTCAGCTGAGACTTAATCTGAATAGTTTTACAAGGTATTGATCCAGATCTTTTTAAGTATGCCTGTAAATGTGTGCAGAATAAAAATTGCTTGACTCTCTCTTAAAAAGAGATAGAGGAATGTGTTTCTGTAGGCACAGTGAGTCTGTTTAGCTTGAAGTTTTTAATCTCCAAATTTCCTTTTTATTCAGAGATATGAGCTGCTCTTTCATGAACAAGTGGTCATATTTCTGTGTGTCATGCAAAGAGGGATAGCTTTGGTAATAGGCTGTTTAATCCAATTTATACCTTTCAAATGCGAGCTGCAATGTCACTGAGCTTATTCAAAATGTTGTAACTTGCGTTCCACTGTGCTTAACCCTGTTTTCTCATCTGTTCAGCAGCAGCTGTCTCTCATAGTTAATGATGTTATGCAATTCATTAGGAGGTGATGGGAAAACTACATAAGTGACAGTCAGGTGAATTTCATTTCAGTTTTGCTTGAAGTCAAAACCTCAACTGGGAATGGTGAATACAAATCAATTCCAGAGATGGAGCAGTACTTCGAGAATGCCTATAAATGCTTCCTGATCTGAAACCTGCATGAGCAGGTTGTGGTTTTGGGCTTCATTTGAACCACTGCTCTTAGGTCAGTATGGATGGAATGTGTGCTCAGGTCAGTGATAGACTGCTTTGCCCCAGACAACACCCCTTTGAGACAAGATCTTAATTGGATGACTAGACAACATTTGAAGGAGCATACCTAGAGATACATACAAAATACACAGCTGTGCAAACAAGGCAAAACTGCTTATCTCTGAAGGCAGTATTGCAAGGGAAGAAATGCTAATCATTGACATAACTTCTTTGAGAAAGGAAGCTGAATTTATTGCTCATTGGGTTCCTTTATGTGGAGGCACTGAGAAATGGTGGACAATAGACGCTGCACATGGTGCTGAGGAAATTGTTGCTTTCCTTTTCTCCTGTTCAGGGAGAACTTGCGTAGTTTTCCCATTCTGAATTTTGCCCACTTTGAAACTTCTACTTTATGTTTTTTTTTTCCTTTATTCAGTTTGGCAAAATCAATTTTTGTTTCTTTGTCAGGCGCTCTTCTGTGATGGAACCATCATGACAGGGAATTTATAATTTTTTTTTCACTGATGCAGGAAACTGCTCTTGTGCTTAAGAGTTTTCAAACAGTGTTGCCTGCAACCACAGAAACGTTGTGCAAAATGAGCGAGGGTGGGTGTGCCCTTGTCCTTCCTGCTATGAGAAGCCTAATGTTGACTTCTACTTGAATTGAAATCAGTGGCTGTTGTCACTTTTCAAAGAGCTAATTGTTCCGGCTAGAGGGAATGTTACTGCATGACTTGAACATACCATGTCTCTTTTTGTAATTACATTCCTTTTTCATTACTCTTCATGTAATGCCATCAACAGTTTTATTAAACTGATGCTGTATTCACAGAAAAGAAAAACATGGTAAGTGCAAAAAAAATTACTGGTAATGGTATTTTGTCAGGTGTTTGTTTCATGCACCAATTATTTCACAGAACAGAGGAACAATCTCTGCCAAAAAAACCCTGAAATGTTATTGGCAAAGAAAGCAGGCATTTGGGCAAATGAGATAGGAGTTGATCATTTTCTGTACCTAATACAGATTTGAATTCTTAAATAATTATGCTTTCTGAGTCACGTATTGTTCACAGCCATTAGCTTGTTTTGTTCTGTTTTGTTTTGTTAATATTAGTGTATTTTTATTTCAGATATACTATGTTCCATCACTACTGTGTCTGACCTCCTGTGGATACCAGCAGCAGGTGAGTGACTTGATGTGCTTATTTAAAGGGCTTCATCACTCTCATGTTTCCTACAGTGGTTTACAAAGTGGTAAAAGATAATTAACAGTGGAGGCTTTGTCTATGGTGAGAGAATTCTCTGATTTTTGAACCTCCAAAGCTGTATCTTTGGAGTGGCATGTCTTAAGATCCTAGCTCTGAAAGTTTTCCTAGAAACTGAAAAAAGAAAAAAAAGAGAGAGAGAGAGAGAGAGAGAGAGAGAGAACTGGAGGGAAGATTATTTTCAAGAAGAGAGTTTAGATTTCAGAAAAACTGGTAAAGCCAATACATCAAAATGTCTGTAAGAAGAAAAAAAGTGTTATGGATAGGGCTGAATGCTGCATATTAAATCATAAGGATTTTGCTGCTTCTCCACATGTCCATGACATGTACTGCATAAGTGAAGATTTTCAGATTTGTTAATTAATTTTTTCCTGGTTGTCTGAAAACGAACCATGTGAATTTGTGCAGGCCAGTGTGGCTGGTTAAGTTAATCCTCAGGTGCATTGGAGGTGCAGACAGCAACTAAGAGTTGCATGTAAACGTGTTGCATTGTAGATGCTGCTGGTGATGGTTAGAGAAATATGGGGAATGATTAATCATTTGTTAATGTTGAGCTCTTTTATACCACCAGTGAGTTGTGGCCATGCGTTTCAAGTACTGCAAGTGTGAAGCCCAGTCCATAAAACTGATTTACTTTGATATGTAAGACAATGACCAGTTTTCTGGTTTTCAGTGGGAAAAAAATATTTAGGGGTGTTTCTTGCTTTCATCCATCAGTGCTTCAGTATAAAAGGCAAACTTGAAACTTGAAAATTATTTCACTTGAAGTGGTGACACAATTATACAAATAGTATCTCTGAAGATTTTTTACTTTGTCACGTGGAACCTTTGAAATTACTGAAAAAAAAAAAACCAAAAAAGAGAGGAAGAGTAGAGTATTCTGTCACAGTATTTATTTTTTACTGCATATTCTTGGTATTTCATGGTTTTAGTTACGATTAATCACGAGTCCCCTTTTTAATGGATTTTTTTTGTATAGAAACAGGGAAAGCAGGTTTTTTTTGAAATAGCAGTGTAAATACACAAATACCCAAAATGTAAATACACAAACTTTCTGAAGGAGAGCTAGCACAAGGATGTCTCTTTAGGTAGTTTTTGAAATTGGCCAGCTTTTCAGTTCGTTCTGCAGGCCCATTCAGTGTTGGATGGACATAACATCAAGTCAGCAAGATGAAAGGTGTGTATTCAGCAGAAGGGTAACATCAGAATACTTTGGAAAAAATATGCTATGAGTTAAGGTAAGAAGCCTTCCTCCAGAAATTAAAGCTGTGAATGTTATGTATAAGCAAGTATCAGAGCACAAACATTATGTCTTCAATATTGTTGACAGATGTAGTGAGAAAGGGTTGGACTTGATGATCTGTGAGGTCTCTTCCAACCTTGGTGATACTGTGATACTGTGAAAGGTTTCAAGCATGTTTCTAGTGATTTGATGGTTATTTTCTTCTAAGCAACATGACTTCCTTGATAGGTTAAGAGAAATGTATGTTTGTTTGTTTGTTGTTCCTTCACTGAATACTTAGTTGCTAACTGTGTGCAGCTTTTGCTAAGCTGTCAGTCCGCAGCTTGGATGGCAGCACTCTATGCTGGGTTAGGAACTGGCTGGAGGGCCGGACCCAGAGAGTGGTGGTGAATGGTGCCACATCCAGCTGGCGGCCAGTCACTAGTGGTGTCCCTCAGGGATCAGTGCTGGGCCCCATCCTCTTTAACATCTTCATAGATGATCTGGATGAGGGCATGGAGTCAGTCATCAGCAAGTTTGCAGATGACACCAAGCTGGGGGCTGATGTGGCTGAGTTGGAGGGCAGAAGGGCTCTGCAGCGGGACCTTGACCGCCTGGACAGATGGGCAGAGTCCAATGGGATGGCATTCAATGGCTCCAAGTGCAGGGTGCTGCACTTTGGCCACAACAACCCCATGCAGAGATACAGGCTGGGGTCGGAGTGGCTGGAGAGCAGCCAGACAGAGAGGGATCTGGGGGTGCTGATTGATACCCGCCTGAACATGAGCCAGCAGTGTGCCCAGGTGGCCAAGAGAGCCAATGGCATCCTGGCCTGCATCAGGAATGGTGTGGCCAGCAGGAGCAGGGAGGTCATTCTGCCCCTGTACTCTGCACTGGTTAGACCACACCTTGAGTACTGTGTTCAGTTCTGGGCCCCCCAGTTTAGAAGGGACATTGAGATGCTTGAGCGTGTCCAGAGAAGGGCGACGAGGCTGGTGAGAGGCCTCGAGCACAGCCCTACGAGGAGAGGCTGAGGGAGCTGGGATTGTTTAGCCTGGAGAAGAGGAGGCTCAGGGGTGACCTTATTGCTGTCTACAACTACCTGAGGGGTGGTTGTGGCCAGGGGGAGGTTGCTCTCTTCTCTCAGGTGGCCAGCGCCAGAACGAGAGGACACAGCCTCAGGCTGCGCCAGGGGAAGTTTAGGCTCGAGGTGAGGAGAAAGTTCTTCACTGAGAGAGTCATTGGCCACTGGAATGGGCTGCCCGGGGAGGTGGTGGAGTCGCCGTCCCTGGAGCTGTTCAAGGCAAGGTTGGACGTGGCACTTGGTGCCATGGTCTAGCCTTGAGGTCTGTGGTGAAGGGTTGGACTTGATGATCTGTGAGGTCTCTTCCAACCTTGGTGATACTGTGATACTGTGAAAGCAAAAATCTTCTCTATGAATGAGGCATTGTGATTTCATCTGCTCCCCCTGTATCAGGAAGCAAGGAATATAGTGAGTGACATTTGCACCTCGAAATTCATATTTATGTCTGTCATACACTGGCTAGGTGTTTGGAAAATAGTTTGGGAAATAAAATAATGCCCTTTTCTCTCGATGATGCTGGAGGTGTTTTTGGATTTTGGGGTTGGGTTTCTTTTGTGTGTGTGCTTGGGGTTTTGTTTGTTTGGTGGTTTTGTTGTTGTAGTTTTTTATTATTATTATTATTTTTCCCCCAGAATTCCTGTATGTACAATTTAAGATTTTTGCCTATCACAGCTCATGACATTTATGGTCTTCTCCTTTTAAGGCATTTAGCCTTTTTTTTTTTACTGCCAACTTAACTGTTGTGATCAATTTCTGTATCATAAGTCATCTTTATACCACAGATGTACAGACTGAGGGCTGTGATTCTCCTCCTCTGCTTTGTTCTCCTGTGCGTCCACCTGGAGTACTATGTCCAGGTCTGGTCTGCCCAGCACAAGGAAGACATGGACCTGTTGGAGCAGGTCCGGAGGAGGGCCACAAAATGATCAGCAGGCTGGAATACCTCTCCAGTGGAGAAAGGCTGAGAGAGTTGGGGTTCTTTAGCCTGGAAAAAAGAAGACCCCAGGAAAAACATAGTGCAACCCAAACCACTCTACTATTCTGAAAAATGGAATCTTTATAATTGGTGTCTTGTTTAGACCTCTTGTGTGTTTTCAGAATATAAAATGATGAGTCGCAGGTGGCAGTTACTTGGAATCAATTGTAGTTAGAGCAAGCCTTCCAAGATGTGGTCCAAGCTTCTATCATAGGCACGGATTATACTGGTTAAAATCATTGTGGAGTCATAGAAGAGCATAGATATTCTTCATCTGGCTTTTGGAATATACTGTCAATTTTCTTAAAAATATCTGACCAAACAAACAGCTTTCTTTTACATTTTCAAATGTACCTGTGGTTATATATTGGCTTATTAGTCTTTGATTTTTCTTTGATTACATTTATCAGAAAGGATTTTTACCTCAAACTCCTTATGAAAAGACTTAAATGATTAGTGTGAAAGGAGATCTTGAAAATCTGCTTATTTAGAACCTCACCTCAACACATGTTTTAAGTGTGAGCTTAGGACTAAAACTCAATGAAGGGGGGTAGTCTTAGCCTTCTCTTCATCATTGACAGTTTGTGACCTAGCTAATTTCTGTGTCTTTTAAGTTCTCAGTGCAATGCTTCCATTTGAACTAGGAATGTAATGAGTTGCAGAGATGTAATTAAGGGTGTTCTTTTGGCTTTCAGGTTGATCTAGCATGTTTCACTTCAACAGATGAGCACTCACTCTGAAATTCAGTGAGAGATAATAAATCCTGTAGCTGGACTCTTAGTTTATATCTTGGTTTTCCCGTTATAGTGTCTGTTGATTTTCAGAAAAGGACTATGTAGCACATCAAGGGGAAACTCAACATTTAGTAAATTTACTAAGCCATTCTCTCATCCTTATCTGTCCGTGTTTTTCCTTTGTCAGAACAGTAGTCTCAATAATAGCAGTATTACAAGCAAACCCAAATACAGTTAGTCAAGTACTCCTTGTTACATTTCTTTTAGGCAAATGCTCTGAGCAGAACTAAGACAAACAATGGCCTGTCTTACAATGACAAACGCAGAAGGTACAACGGCTTCTGCTGTCCACCAGAATGGTGACTTCCAAGGGAATGCCAATGCACCTATGCAGATGGAATCATCGCTTCAAGTGTACCTTTATCATTCTCCTGGGAAGACAGGAGGTGATTACCTTCCATTTCCACCTGGAGAATATGTTGCTGAAGAGATTTGTGCTGTTTGCTGTAAAGCCTGTGGTAAGTATATGCATAACTGTTTTCGTGCTAACTCCGTACATTTTAGTATCTCTGTACATCTTATATTTTAGTGATTTTTGTCTTTTCATTGATGTACTGTTTTTAAACAGGTTTTTAATGACTCTACTTTTGTAAGGAATCTGTCGTTTTTTTCTCTGCCTTTGAATGTTTTATTCTGACTGAGTTGCATGCTCTGCATTGGTAGTTTGCTTGTATATACTAGTTTCATGAAAATTCTTCTAGGATTAAGCCCTGTTGTTCCTTGGAGTTCTTCAGGCACAGTGGAGTCTAAGATCCAAGTTTGTAGAAATGCTTTTCATGTAATATGAGAGTGTTAGACAGATGAGCACATGTAATGAGTTCAGCAGAAGCACTCCCCAGGATTCAATCAGGAGAGATCATGAGGAAGTAGTGTGGTGTTTAACAGTTTGCAGAGCTGTAGCTGTGTGAGATTCCACCACTCCAGTGCCCTTGTAGGTCTGAGTTTGATGGACCTGAGAGTCTTCTGAAGTTAAGGTATCTTTTTGATGGTGACTGAAACCAAGAACTTCCCCTGTGTTTCCAAGGTTCTATAGTCTTTTTCATCCAGGTGAAAAAAAAGTGTTGTCTTCGTATGTTTTTAAATATATGCCCATACTCATGCATAGATAAGTATCTAAGAATAGATTTCTTAGCATTTGAGCCCGTGGTTTTTGAACTTCAGTTTTGCTTCTGTTATGTTTGTCAGCTTTATTCAGACCCTTAGGTACAGCATCTGAAGGTCTATACGGCTAGCATGGGGAGGAGGTTCTTCATGTCGAGCGTTTAAGTTGTATTGAATTTTTACCTTAGGTGACAGTAATAATTTTTTTTTTTTAAAGTAGAAATACATACTGTTGTGGTCACTGTGGGTATTGTTAAGGGAGTAAAATAAAGAACAGTCTTACTAGGTAGTGGTGGAAAAAATGCTTGTTTAATATTTGTGTACCGACTTGCCAGAATATTGACCTTTTGAGGGCTTGTGTCCATCAGATTTAGTATGTTCAAAATAGCATAGCCTTTGAGAGAATGTGTTGTGCCATTGACATGACTCCAGGTGCTTTGCTTCCTATCTGAATAGATTTGTTTCTTTTGACAGAAGAATTAAGAGTGATCTGAAAACAATTTTTTTTTCAGTTACTCTTGTAATGCATCAGTCAGTACAAGGTCACCTTTCAGAAAATCGTAGAGTGGTCTGTGTTTCAAGGAACCCTAAAGATCATCTGGTTTCCCCCTGTCTTGGGCAAAGACATTTTCCACTAAATTGGGTTGCTCAAGACCCTATCCAGCCCGGCTTTGAATGCGTACAGGGAGAGGGCATCTGTAGTTTCCCTGGGCAGCCTGTTCCAATATCTTACCACCCTTACTGTATATAATCTCTTCCTAATGCCTAGCCTAAAACTACCCTCTTTCATGAGAGTATCCCTGTCCTATCATATCTCTCAACCTACTCTGAATTCGTGGGATCAGTAACTACCTTGGTAGTTAGATTAGCCTTTGCTCTGCTTTGAATTTTCCTTGTTTCACTTTTCAGATGCGTGTTCAAGATAAGTTTTTCTTCTGTACCTGTCACCAACCCTAGGGAGATATTTATAGACCATATTCAAATATCTTTAGGTCTTATTTTTGATGAAACTTAAATTGGTTGATTTCTTTAACTCAAATGTCATATCTCTTTTACTTCTTTTGCTGTCTTCTGCACTGTCTCCAGTTTCATACAAAAGTGTGCAGTCCAGGCCATGTATGATTTTCTTCTCACATCAAGAATATACAGAATCTGGTTCCTGCTAATGCACAGATCCAGTTATTCATATTTCCTGTGATAATGTCTGAAGACTTCATACTGTTGTCCCAAATGTGGGATTTTTTACCCACTGTGCGAACACTGATGAACATGCAGAAGGAATATACCTCTTTTATTTCAGTTCTGTGCAGAAAAGGATGCTAAGTGGTAGCTCCACAAAGCTTGCACCCAGGTTGAAATTTGTGGTAGGTAAATAAAATGTATTAGTTTTGCCTGAGGATAACACCCTCTGCCTAGACAGTGGTTAGCTTAATTCTTACTTCATTGTAAAATCACTGTTCATGCTCTAAGGGCAAGGGCCTTATAGGGGTAGAAAGCTTCTCTGTCTCGGAGGTGTGGATGTTTTTTATTATAAGGATACTATCACCAGTTTAAGGTAGCTAAAGATTATGTTTTATCATTTATCAGTGTGCCCGTGCTCACTCTTGCATTTTGTTATTGTTCCTACCCAAAATATTGCACTTTGAAGTACATTACATTTAGTTTCTGCCAACTACCATTAGCTAAGAGACTAATCAGAACACTTTATTCTTACAGACTGATTGTCCTGGTTGCCTTGGTTTCAAAACAGAGTCTTCATGGTTACCTGATTTTTAATAATTTGAACTTTTTCTTGACATCAAATTTCCCTCTTTGAGATTTGGGAAACATTCCACATTCTTGACAAGTCTCACCTTATATTTTTCCTGAGAAAGATTCAGATTCCTGTTCTGTTTTCTTTAGAAATAGATTGCCCTCTTCAGAAATGGATTGCTCCCTAATCATTTGTTGGAGTGTTCTAGTTCCTGTTGTCCATCAACAGAAGTATGATTATATTGGTAAACACTGAATCATGCAACAATTTATTAGCAAAGTGTAGTATATAGTTTAGTCTGACCTTACCAATCCTTCTTAAGGCTTCTAGGTTTCTGTTTTGCTGGCATGATTGGTATCTAGCTCAGAGTTGTATCCTCTTAACTGTTCTAAAAACATTTTTTTATGAATAGTACTCCTTATCAAGTTGTGAGTTTGTGTTGTTTTAACAATCTTCACTGGATTTTCTTAAGTGTATCAGTAGTGATTTGTATAAATAAAATGAGTAGAGCTGAAGCAGAGCAGTTTCTGCCTGGTGACTACTACAACAGTATCATACAACCTTTTTGTTAAGGAAATTTCTGATTACATTTCTTTAGAAATTGGCATGAAAGGCTGAAATGGCAGGTTTTCATTCTCTTTTCAAATCAGTTATTGCCACTTAAATCATGAGGTACCACCGTAGTATTTTCTGTTTTTTTCCAGGAGGTTTTGTGATTTTACAACAGAACACCTAGGTCTGCAAAGCTTACAGTCATATAAGGTTCGTGTTAGCAAGGCTTCTTCCAGGACTCAGCTGTGAATCAGAGTACTTCATAAAGAGAGTGGTTCAGGTAGTAGGCATGTCTGAAATACAAAGAATTTTCTGCTGGTAATGAACCTCGTCTGTGATCTGATCCATTGTTAGGTCTCTTGATAGCAGAGCTGGTTACATCAAAGTGTGGATGACTGTTACTGATGACAGAGAGGACTGGATATAGGCAAATATCAGTCACAGACACAGTCTTGTTACGTTCCTTCTACACAGTTCACCCAACTGATGGTTTTCCATGCTGTGCTTAGATCTATTGTATATGGCATGTATTTGCTTTATAAACATTAGTCTGTCTAAATACTATTCTGTAGTTGTACGCTAGTTTGAGGCATGCATGCAAAAGCTAACTATTTCATAATTTTATTTTTAAATGGCCTTTAAATGGTTTTGGAAAAAAATATAATAAATGTGAAAATCTTAATAGGTTCATATTTTAATGTGAAAAACTGTCTGAACTTGAAACTGAATATCACATTTTCTAACCAGAAATGGACAAACAAATTAGAATGGAGTGTCTGGAAATTAAGTTTAAGTTGGCTAGTTAGTGTCATGGTTCATCTCTTGTATGTTAACTGTTATGTTAATTGCTGTGTAAAAAAAATTATAGAAGCCACTCCAAACCCAAGAGAAGTCTTTACTCTCAGACAAAGAGAGGAAGTAGTACCAGAGTAAATGAAAGAGGTGGTGAAAATGAAATATAATGGGAGAATTGTTCGAGTGATTACAGAATTGATATGTCTTCTAAATTCAGTATCCGAGGTGTGATGTCCCAACTCACAAACTTAAACCTTTTCATTTCCTTCATGCTCTCAAACCTCAAATTAGATTTCTCTGTTAATGCATTTTTAAGTCTTTACAATCGGTTTCTAATACTATTAAGCACTCAGGGCTCTTCAAGCAAAAGTAATAGTAGTGGTTCAGGGAAGCCACCAGATGATGCAAGTGATAACACAAGCTTCATGTGATATTCCACAGAGTAAGTAAATGTAATTGTCTATAGATTTACTATAACCTTTGTTTAGAATTGTTGTTTTACTCAAAGTGTAAATGATGGAAAAAGCCCTAGAAATCTATGTTTAGAAACAAACAAATAGTTGAAAATGGAACTGAAAAATGAACTGAATTTTGTTGTGGTGTAGGTACATCAGCTATAGACTACTTGGTGCATCTGAAGTCTTTGAATTTGAATCTTAACTGTATTTACTTGTGCACAGAAAGAAGGATGTTTTGTATACTTAATTAGTGCAAATATGCTATATCAGTAATTTTGCAATGACACTGCCCAGTCTTTTGTAAGTGGATTTTTAAAAAAGACAAATCTGTGGTAAGATTATTTTATCATCAGATAAATATTGAAAAATAAAACAAAAACAGAAACAAAATCCCCACACAACCAAGAAAACAAAAAAATCCCACAACAACTGAGTACTGTACGTTGTAATTTACCAGAATCACACATAATACATTGTGCACAAGACCAGTATTACATAGAAACGTGCTTTTTTCTTAAACTAAAAATTCATTGCTTTATTCTATTGGGTGAATAATATGTGTAAAAATCACATGCATCACTCGTTTGCATAATCCAAATTGTTACTGTGTTGAAGATATTTTCGTATTGTTTTTTAGACTTGAAGTTTGAGAGATAACGTTCTGTGTTACAGGTCTTTCACAAAGTTATTTGATAGTCTGTATAGCATGATGTGGCTCCTTTTATTCAGCCTTCATTACTGACATGGGGAGATCAAAACCTAATAGCTGATAGCTGTTAAGTCAAGGTATTGCCTTTGTTAACGGCATGCCGGATGTGAAGGGGTTGCCCTCCTAGTTCACATAACCAAAGATGGATTCTACATGCCTTACATACGCGTAGTGATACACATTCGGTATGTTTTCTGAGAATTATTCTGCATAGAATCATTTAAATAGATAATTTTTTTTACTTCTTGGTCTCTGCTGTTACTTTCTGACCTTTCAACAGCATTACAGTCTCTCGTTGATGTCTGTCTGTCCTCTCAGTGTGTGCATTTTTATCGCTTTAGCTCCTTTGTTCTCTGCAGCTGTGTCTTTTATCGTCTCGTTTAGCCAGCTCAAGGCCTCCAACTAACATTTCTGCTAAGAATTTCATGAAGAGAGACATTTCTGCCCACTCTGCTTTTGTCAGACATTTGCATATAATTTTTGGAACTCTAGTAAGGGATATTATTCTATTTCAATAATTTCAAGTGCAGCAATATTCTGGAACAAATGCATAGTTTTTAAGAGGAAGAAAAGAAGTGTAGCTCCATTTCTTGGAAAAAAAACATGATCTATCTGTTACTGGGGATGGGCATTGAAAGGTACTAGTTAACATTCAGAATTATAAATGCTAAAATATGAAGGACAGACAAGGGCATAATTTACTCGTCATACAGACAAAGACAGCAAAGAGGGTTCTTTGTTGTGGTGGGGTGTGTTTGGTTTTGTTTTTTCCTCTTTCTTTGTTTTTGTTAATGCCAACATTTCTGATTTGTAGAGTGTGGTGGTTTGGGTGTCCCCCACTTCCCCCCCTACACTTTTAGAAATCACCCAGACTAGACTCAGACGGCTCTGGAAATATGNAGAAGTGCTGAGAGTATTATCTATGTTTTGCTTTTCTTCTTTACACATCTCAGCAAGCCAGTGAGTGAAGTAGACATCACCATTGTTTTCATTTCACAGCCTGTGATCTAGTTCTTCTCACCAAAACATTCTAGCTAGCTTCAAACTAGCACATAGAGGGAGTTCCAAAGTCATGTTCCTTGTATAGTTGAAACTTAAGAGTGACGATTACATGCTCGGGATTGAAGTGTCTTTAAGAGGTTTCTTTAAGAGTTGTTGGCGATGACTGTAGTAATGTATTTGGTAAAATATAGCAGCTTAACATTTGAATTTAAGAATATGACTTGGCATTTTTTTCTTGTTTAGTGTGTTTGCATGGGATCATTAATAGTAGGGGAAAGATGTGTTACTGAGATGAGGTAAATAGTCAGCATTGGCCTTAGTTAGGGAAGATGTATGACTGAGATGAGGTAAATAGTGGCCTTTGTTAGTTGGGGAAGATGTATTACTGAGATGAGTTAAGTATTCAGCACTGAGTGGTGTTTAGTATTTGGCTGGAATCCTGAAATAGGCTGGTGATTCATAGACTAATGTACTGTAATTGAGCTGAAATTATTTGAAATACAGACACTCATGCCTTAAAACAGCTACGTCAATGCTTTATAGGCAGCTGATCTGTAATGTAGCTGATTACACTTTACTCATCAAATGAGACCCATGGGATAGATTTCCTTTTGACTCTGTAAGATGGAATTAATTCAATATCAAAACTCTGATTGATCAAATGTGCCTTACTGCACAATAAATTTGAAAAATTTGGATTTAGAGCTTATTAGTCAATTCAGTTGGAAGTTTTGTTTAGTTTTGGTTTCTCTTTTTGATTGCCTTACATAGAGTTTTTCTGTTTTGGTGATTTCCTGTCCATTTTCATAGAAAATCATGTGTTAGGGCTTGTANTCCTACCCCTCTACCTTACCCTAGACGTTGCCTTGTGCCCCAGGGAAGAATGGAGGTCAGCCAGGGGTGTTAGGTAGCAGGTGCATTAATCAGAGAGACAGAAAGTGAGGTTGGAGAGAAATGCAGCTCAAAGCCCAGGCTGTGCCCAAATGCCTTATCTGTATTTTTGCACTTGTTCTGATACATCTCCACAAGCCTATGAGTGAAGTAGATGTCAGCATTGTTTCCCTTGCACAGCCTGCAATCCAATTCTTCTCACCTAAACATTCTAGCTAGGTTCAGACTAGCACAACAGCTTATTGGTCAATTCAGGGTTATTCCCATGGAATTTTTGTTTAGTGTTGGTTTCTCTTTTTGATTGCCTTACGTAGTGTTTTCTGTTTCTGTGGTTTCCTGCCCCTTTTCATAGAAAATCATGTGTTAGGGCTTGTAGTTCTGGTGTATTTTGGTAAGCTTTAGTTTAACATCAGATGATTAGCCTGTAGATTTCAGCAGTTTTAATTTGTCATCTGCCCATTAGACCTGGCTATTGTCTCTCTACAAAGATTAAGCCTGTTTTGTAATGTATTTGGGTTGTTATTTAGGACTGAATTGCTTTTTATTCCACCAGTTTATGCAATTTTATATGTGGAGTTGATGAGTTGTTTCTAACTGATTCTTGCATGCACTTTTGATGTGATGAAAGAAATTTGGGGCTGCCCCCTTCAGTAGTTACCTAGATGTTCAGAACATAATAAATAAACAACGAATTCCAAACACACACACACAGAGCTACCTTCTGGTCTTTTGTGTGAATTTCAATTATTTCATTCAGTCTTTGGGCAGAGTTGTGAGTATTTTGCATTCTCCCATGTTTATTTTGTCTCTTAGTATTTTGAGTTACTTTTGTTAACTTCATCTGTTGCTTTTGTCATCTTTTTTTTTTCTTTTTCCATTAAATACATTCTTTTTCCATTAAAGACATTACATGTCTTTAATGTAAGCATAGTTTTCTTTCATTATTCGCTACTGTGACTCTCACACTGTAATTTTAATCCTGTATCTCTTCCTGTGTTTGTCAGTGGTTGAAGTTCATCTTTCTGTGCTGTCAGTGCTCAGGTATTTAACCTGTCTTCCAGCTTGTAGTACTGGCATTGCATGGAAGCATAGCATTGCAGCATAGTATGGTGCTGTGGCATCTGTCTTATGTTAAGCTGCACTTTCAGTTGGGAGACCCAAAGTCAAATCAACATTCTGGCATCACTCACGGCTCAATGCTCAGCTGGTTTCTATAGTTTGTGGTTAAGTGGAGTTGCTTGTCAGTATTCGTTAAAACAATCGTGTGCCTGGTGGGATATTGGTAGTGGCGGGGGAAGGGGCTACTGGCATGGGCTTCTGTAAGAATCTTCTAGAAGCTCCTGCAGCTCCTAGTTGGACCCACCTGTGGTCAAGGCTAAGCCAGACATCACCTCTGTGAGAATATATTTAAAAGGAGAAAAATCTGTTGGGTTAATTCCTTTATTTGGGGCTTTCTTTTGTTGTGGAGTGTGTGGGACATCAGAGAGACAACTGTGCAGACACTGGGTTTGGTGAGGAAGGAGGGGGAGAGAGATACTGGAGCAGTCATTCCCCTTCAACGTGTAGTAAGAGGCAGGCTGAGTCCTTGCAGCTCTTGGGCACCAACAGTGAGGCAGAATCCAGTCCACAACCTGTGAAAGACCCCACACTGGAGCAGGGGACTGATCCCAAAGACAAACATGACTGTGTGAAAAGCCTGCGCTGAAGCAGCCCGTTGTAAGAATTGTGGCCCAGGGAAGGGACTGGTGCTGGTGGGAGAAATTCATGGAGGACTGTCTGTCTCCTATGGGAGGGATGCTGTGTTGCTGCCAAACAGGACTCAGAGGAGTTTTACCCCTGGGGGGGGAAGGAGCAGCAGGAATAACACAGAGTGAATTGGAATTTACAGCCCCTTCCATTCTCTACCACTAGGGGGCAGGAGGTAGCAGACCTGGGTCCAGGAAGAAGAGGGGGAGGGGGAAGGATTGTATTGAGGATCCAGTTGTACTTATCAGCGCCTCAATCAAATTGGTGAATTGGTAGTGGTTTCATGGATTTTTTGTTTCCCCGTGACCATGATTGGTATCTGTACCCTTTCCTGTCCTTTGTCTTGACCCTCAAGATTTTGTTGTGTTTTCTTCTACCCTTTCCTATGGGATGAAGGGCAGTCAGTGAACAGCTGTGTGGTGCTTTGTTGCTGTCTGGTTAGTCTCAAACCACAATGCAATCCTGACTTGTTGAGGAAATTAGGTATTTTCCAGTTCTGTTTATTTAACAATACATGTTTAATTTTGTTCTCCACTGAGCTACTAAAATGGAAATGACACATCACGGTGACTTTGTATTGTGTGACATTCACTTATTCACTGGTCTAAAATCTTAAAATAAATGCCTAGACCTGACTTTGGAAAAGGTAAGGAGAGAGGTAATGTTGTTACTTAACAAAGAGGCAGAGAAACCTTTTCATTAAAAGCCATGCCAAAAAAAAATCTTGTAGTCCATCAGTGGAGTATAGAATTCCAGTTGAACATAGCCAGGGATGAATGAGAAAATACACCACCAAAAGAATCTGCAGGTTACTGGATCATTATTGCAATGCTATGGACATTTGTGATGGTTTGGGTGTTACCTGCCCCCCCACCCTTATGAAATCACCCAGACTAGACTCAGCCAGCTGAAAATTAAGGAATGAAGCTTTATATTTACAGCTTAGCACAATATACAAGCAGATATTTACAGTATATACAGCTGTATACAGAAATATACAGGTTAAAAAAATGTAATACAGAAACACAGTACCCCTCCCAGAAACCAGAGTCCCCAGGAGGCTCCCAACCACCCTTCCACTTCCTCTCCACCCCCTTACCTTATCCAGACTTTGCCTTATGTGCAAGGTGAGTTTGGAGGATTGGCCGGTGAGGTTAGAAAGCAGAAGGATTAGTTACACAGAAAGCAAGCCAGGGAGGAAAGTACAGGCACCATCTGTGACAGAGAGCCACTGCATCTGTGTTATCTATGGTTTGTGTTCTTGTTTTTATACACCTCAGCAACCCTATGAGTGAAGCAGACATCACCACTGTTTCCTTTTCACAGCCTATAATCTAATTTCTCTCACTAAAATATTCCAGCTAGCCTCAAACTAGCACAACAGTGATGCAATGAAAAGTTGGAGAACACAGGCCGATCTGCTCCTTTTAACCCACAATTACTTCTTGTGAGTAAGGTTGATTCTTTTCAAAAACTATTTTCTATAGGTGTTTGCTTCTCTTTTCTTTTTTTAGGTATCATGCCAGTGTATCATAACATGTTTGCACTCATGAGCGAAATGGAGAGAATGTGGTATCCCCCAAATCACATCTTCCATGTAGATGAAGCAACCAGGCTTGTCCTAATTTACCGGATAAGGTAAGCTAGATCAAATGTTAGGTGCTTGTTGTGGTAAACCAAACATTGGTATTTGAACTGTAGATTCTGTAAGAAGTTGTGGACAGATCATTTGTGATATCTGGATAAGAGATAGATAAAATAGTCAAATTGGAACAGGTTTGAATCACATACCATATCTGTTGTCTCTATACTGTGTATTTGCTATGTCACATTGCAAAAACAGTGGGAAATACATATTCAATGTATGTATAATCAACAACTGAAAATGTATCAGAAATAAAAGTAATATTTTTCCTAATAGTGATACAACTCATCTCCCCTCTGCTTGCTGTTTGAAATTAGTGGCGGGTCTGAAATTCAGAATTATTATCCTGTGTAGTCGTATGTGTCTGCAACAGCAACTTTTTTTCTCTAAACTGAGTTTTGAATGTGGATATCTAAAGCTACACTTGATTATTTACATTGAATAAAGTGGCTTGAGTGTTTGTTTAGGAAACTGGAAAGCTGTAGCACACAGTTCTCTATATTCTGATTAGTGTGGATAAATTTGCAGTGTAGCTCATTCCTACCAGGAGAGTATACCACCTGGTATTAGTAAGTGGAAGTATCTGTTTATTAATGCTTGCTTAAATATTTCCTCTCAGGTTTTATTTTCCCCACTGGTATTGCAATGGCACCAACAGAGCATATCGGTATGGCATTCTCCGAGGAGCAGAGAGCCCTGTTCTAGATGATCTTGTCATGTCTTACCTATTTGCACAGGTATGATTTGCTTGATTATTTTTGATGCAAGTTGGTAGAGCTTGTTAGTATTTGTTCCCTTTCACATTTTCTGATGGTAACTGTGTAGACTCTTCTGATAGCTCGAAGCCCACTCAAGATGGAAGTTAAATTCTGTGTCGTGCGTATTTGGTGACTTGAAGTTCGAATGTCAATTGTGAAGAAAGCAGCGAGGGTGCATAGCTCCTTTCATAAGCCACTTTCAAGTCTCTCAGTGTGACTTTCATTTTGGACTGACACAGCATAGAGCAGCATCCTCCTGATGTGGACCTTTTGAAGATTTGAAACAAAAATGTTTTGAAAACAGTGTTTCTGAGCGTGGTCCGAGCAGGCACCTGTTATTAACACATGCATCTTTTTGTGGATGAAGAGGTCCATTCACCAGAATGCGCTGTTAGAAAAAAACCCTACTGAACAACCCTCTTCTAATAAAACCCCAAACCCAAAGAAACCAAACAAAAAATCCACATAACTGCCATAGCCTGAAAAAGTCCTATTAAAGGACTATGTTCTATGGTTTTAATTTTTTTTTTCTTTCTTTCACAGTGGCGAGCTGATTTTTTGGATGGGTGGATACAGATGCCTGTTACTCATGAAACTCAAGAAGAATGCCTTGGAATGGCTGTTCTGGATATGATGAGAGTGGCCAAAGAACAGGACCAAACGCCACTGGCTATTTACAATTCAATCAGGTGACTCTGTACTTCCTGACTGCATCACATCTGTTTGATATCCAAACCATATATTTTTGCACATTAATATCTAGGAGATGCTCAGCTGTGGGAAATTGATTTATTTTAGCATACTAATTCTATAAATTTATCTGTATTGTAAACCAGAAATTAATAGCAAGTTTGCATCATGATGGGCATTCATGTTCTTAGGTAGATGAATTTGATTCTTTTAATAAGAGATAAGACTGCAGCTATTCATGTGAGAAAGAACGTCTGCAATAATTTGAGGTCTGAGAGACCTCTGGAAGTCATCACATCCAGCCCCATTGTCAGGTTAGGTTCTGCAGCTTTTATTTTCTCCAGGCTGAACAAATCACACTCCCTTATGCCTCTTCTATCATGTCCTGTGGTCCAGGCTCTTAGCCATCTTGGGCAGGTGTATGCTAAACTTGCTTGAGTTTCTCACTTCGCTTTGATCTTTTGACGTAATCAGAGCTCTCTTCAGCTGAGTTAAATCTGACCCAGCTTGATGTTTGTCTTTTAGTAAAACTTAGCTGGAAGAGCACAAACTATGAGACAATGAATTGGCCAGCTCATTGCAGGTGGCAAATCAGTCTTTTGTCTGTGACACAAAATGCGGACTGTGATACTGAAACTTCAGAGGGGACCAACCACGGTGTTGTATTCTAGCACCACTATTTTCAGCCAGTAAATCTGTCATTTGTCTACACAGTTGCCCATGTTAGTGTAGTATTTTCTTTCTAACTTCTACCCCAAGCAAAACAACTGTGTAACTGCTGCCTTACCTCCAAAGTTTCAGTAATAACTTGAACAGGAATGTCTGGAATTATGGAAATTGTATTATGATGCAATATGTTGAAACCGAAGTAGGGTGGGAATAGAAAACAAAAAAGACATGACAGGTCTGTGTTTGAAAGAACATGCTACAGGCTGAGGAAGAGATCCTTGCTACCTTACATTTAATATAATAATTAAATAAAAGGTAACATTTAGAGGAAAAGATTTTCACATTGACTTGTTTAGCACAGAACTAATTCTTTGCAGTATTTAATTGATAAAAATAGTGATTTTTTTTACTGCTTGTGTATTCACAGCTACAAAATGTTTTTGCCGAAGTGTGTGCGAGCAAAAATCCAAGACTACCACATTTTGACACGAAAAAGAATAAGATACAGGTTCCGGAAATTTATACAACAGTTTGGCCAATGCAAAGCTACTGCTAGAAACCTGAAACTTAAGTATCTTATAAATCTGGAAACCCTTCAGTCTGCCTTCTATTCAGAGGTTTTTGAAGTTAAAGAGCCTGGTGGAGATCCTTCTGGAGAGGAAAGTTTTGCAACCATTGTAATAACTGGAAATGGTGGAATTCAGTGCTCAAGAGGAAAACTTAAAGATTGTGAGACGCTTGCAGAGCAGGTAATTTCTTTAGTTTAATATTTGTGTGGTTTATCGTGTAGCAGAGTGATTTACACCAGGTAAATTTGACAGATTTGACAGATTTTACTGCACAGTGATGATACAGTTTCCATACGGCTGAGGCTTACAGAAATGTATTGAGTTATACATGGGTTTAAAATTCATTATTAATTGAAGTATTAAAAGAAGGTCAATACTTGAACATGTAATAACTCTGTGCTTGACAGTTGAAAAATTCAGTATTGGACCTTCATTACTGTAAAAAAATAAATTGTTGAAAAGTAATGACCCTGCCCGCAGGTATAGATAAAATGCACGAATTCCTCAAATTCTCTTTGAGAGCAGGAGTTTAAGGACTTCAAAAAGCAGATAAATTCCCCTGTACCTTTTCTTTGGTGCAGTTAAACTCATACCAGTTCCCGAGTTGGCAAATGGAAAGTGGATGTTTTCACAACTGCAGAATCCGTTTTCTCTTTGTTCAGGAGTTAATCATGTGCTGATGCATTTTATCAGTATTATTTCTGTCGTATTATTTCCCATCGTGGCTATTCATTTGGTGGAGTTTACCAGAATATGATGTGAACTCATGTTACTATACACTGACAGTGTGTCAGTTTTCCAGAGGTAAAATTAAAGCCAAAGTGGAGCACCTACCAGTTTTCAAAGTAATTACATCCGTTAGTTTGATAGTTTTGACACATAATACATAGCAGTCAAAACCAAACTACAAAATGTTATATATTTAGTATGCTATAATAGTTTGTAAAAGCATATTTTTATTCTTTAGTACTTAAAAAAACATCTGATTACATACCCAGATTTTTCAAGTGAGTTGTTCTTATAGTATTTGTAGATTGACAGTAAGTCCAGTTATGTTATGCATAGCTGTTATATATCAGCCTTCCACCTCTTCTAAGGTGTTTAAATGCCACTTGCCCTGATGGTAGCCAGCATAAGTGTCAGATTTTGCAGTTTCTGGTTTGATGCATGTTGCAGTGCTTGTGCCTGGCAACCAAGCCCTTAGCAGAAGTAGTGTTTACGCTGATGATTTTTTCCTATGCATATTACTAAAATAATTTTCATAATTAATCTTATTACAATCTTGCTTATTAACAGAGACATGGTGTAGGCTGTGTATGGTTTTAGTAGTGAGGAACCTGGTTAAGAAAACTTAGTAAATCGTAGAATCATAGAATGGTTTGGGTTGGAAGGGACCTTAAAGATCATCTAGTTCCACCCCTCCTGCCACTGGCCGGGACACATCCCACTAGATCAGGTTACTCAAGACCCCATCCAGCTTGGCTTTGGACAGTTCTAGGGAGGGAGCATCCACAGCTCTTCCAGGCAATGAATAAGGCTGCTTTTAAATATGATCAGAACTCCCGTTTCAGCAAACTGTATTGCTGAAACTTTATTAAGATACTGAATGGAAACATTATTATTATTATTGTGTATTTATTGAGGACAAGAACAACACGTGGCTTAAATTGAGAAGAAATTTGTTTTGCCAGTTCACATTTCCATCGACCAGATAAACAAACAAAACTCAGGGACTTCAGTGTTGATGAAGTCTAACTGATACCCACTTACAGGCTTGATTATTGCACCGGCTTATGTATTAGGATATGCTTGCAACTGTTGAAATGAGGCATTTTAACCTGAATAGAATCTGCCTGCTTTGAAATAATTTTAAACAGATAAATTTTGCTTTGTTAGGGGATGTTACTTAGCATCTGAAATTCTAATGGAAAACAAAGTGTGATAATTTGACTTGGTAAAGACTGAAGGATGTGGTGCAGAGTATCATGGTATCAAAAATCACCTGAAATTGCTGTCAGAGGAAAACTTGCCTGGAATTCCCATGTAATTGGGATCGATGCTGCAAGTTACTGATGGGAGAACCTTCTCTTCTGAGATCCTTTCTCCATTTATGCTCCATCACTTTCTTTTTCAGCTTGTATCACCCTGAATGAAACTGACATTTTGGATTTGTCACAGGCTTTTTAAGCCTCTTTAATCAGGATCACACACGCACACACCCCCAAAAAAAAGCCTCTCAAAAAATTAATTGAAATGTTGCACTGTTAACCCTCACCAAATACTACAGAGCAAAGAGGTATCTACAATTAAAAAAAACCAATAACAACACACCCACCAAAACAGAACAAACCAACCAAGCAAAAAAACCCCAAAACAACAAAATTAACCCCAAACCCTCCAACAACCACTCAAAAAAGCCAGCCACTTATATATGGATATTTCTATTCACAGGTTCCTGCATCTTTATGCATTTTTAAATTAATGCTATTAGTGATGGCCCAGTAAATACATCATTCCTTTCTGTATTTGTAATGGTGTTTTTAACAGTTTATGATCCTATTTGTGCCCAGCTTGCAAGTTCAGAGTTGCAGAAATTCCATGGCTGCAGTTAAGTGTCAGTTTTAGTTGCTATTTGTGTTACTTCTGCCATTATCTAACCAATATGTATTGCAGGATTTGCAAACATACTGTGATTTTCCTGATATCATCGATGTCAGCATTAAACAAGCAAGCCAAGAGGGCTCCAGTGAGAGAAGAATCGTCACCATTCACAAACAAGACAGCAAGAATCTGGTCTGTTTACTTTGCTTGCTGTTTGGTTTTTTTTTAGTTCCAAATAGATACTGCTTTGAGGAGACTGACTCCTGGTATTTCTAGTATGTTATACTGAATTACTGTGTTAATTAAGCACGAGGTAAAACTTAAATGCATTTCAGCAGTATAAGTGGTGTATCGGAACACCAGAGGTCTTTTGTTTTCAGAGCTCTGTGGGTGGACTGAAATAGGTGTTTCTAGCTAGGGGTAATTTCTTTATTAGAGTGTTAAACCTGAGCCTGTGGTGTTAGCTGTCAAGCATACTATTTCCATGCTGTCGTGGCAAGCTGTCTGCTAGTGACCAACACACTGAAAAGCGTTTTAAAATGCTCTGAAGACATTTTGTTACACAGGCGATGCATACTGTGACAAAACTCATGTCATTGCTCAGTTTTTCACAAGAACATTTAAGTTGTTTCAGTTTGAACTTGAGTCAACCTTTCTAGCAGGTATAACTGTCACACGATTGTGTGTTGGATTTGCCTTGGGTGAATGCCAGATGTCCCTCAAGGTGAACTATCTCTTCTTCTGAACTGAACGGGGCAGAAAAGTACAATAAAAATCTCATTAGTTAAGGTAAGGACAGGGCGAGAGAGCTCACCAGTTACCATCACTGACAAAACCAGACTCAGCTTGGGAAATTAATGTATTTCAAATTAAGTCAGAGTGGGATAATGAGAATGAAAAAACAATCTTTGAAGCACTTTCTCTGCCCATGACTCCCTTCTTCCCTGGCTTAACCTTTACTCATCTGTCTACCTGCCCCTCCTCAGTGAGGTGGGGAATGGTGTTGATTACACATCAGTACAACTTCTTCCTTCTCACTCTTCTGTGGTGCCAGTGTGCATGCTCTCCCATGGGAGAGAGTCCTCCACAAACTTATCCTATACGGGTCTTTCCCACAGAATGCAGCTCTTCATGAACTGTTCCCTGTCAATCCCTTCCACAGGATGTAGTCCCTCAGGATCAGACTGCTTCATCGTGGATCCCCACTAAGATCACAAGTCCTGCTCCAGTGTAGGCTGTCTCTGTGGGGTCACAGCCTCCTTCAGGCATCCACCTATTCTGGCATAGGGTACTCCGTGGGCCGCAGGTGGATATCTTTGCCACTATTAACTTCCATGAACTGAAGAGCAACACCTTGCCTCAATATTGCACCTGAGTCAACCTTTCTAGCAGGATTGCATCTTCCTCATGGGCTGCAGGGAAGTCTCTTCTACAGCACCCTGATCACCTTCTCCCTCTTCTTTACCGACCTTGATGTCTGCAGAGGTGTTCCTTTTTCATACTCTCATTCCTCTCTCCAGATGAAGTTGCTGTCACACAGATATTTTCCAACCCCTAAAGGGATCTGTTATCCCAGACACCACTGTTTCACAGATGAGCAGAATACCAGTCTGGAAGGGACTTGAAGGATCATCTAGTCCAACTTTTACTGTAATGGTTATTTTTAAAAATTAAAAAATATTTCAGTAAGCATTAACTAGTTTCATTGTCCCTCATGCTTTTTTTAAACAAAAAACATTTGGTTTACTGCCATTTATAGCAAAATTTTGATTCACATTAGCTTCCTGAAATCATAGAGTGGGTTGGGTTGGAAGGGACCTCCAAATGTCATTTAGTCAACCCTCCTGCAGTGAGTAGGAACATCCTCTGCTAGATCAGGTTGCTCAGAGCCTTGTCAAGCCTGGCCTTGAGTATCTCTAGAGATGAGGCCTCAACTACCTCTCTGGGCAAACTGCTGCAGTGTTTCACCACCCTCACAGTAAAAAACCTGTTCCTTACATCTAACCCAAATCTACTCCTCTGTAATTTAAAACCATTGCCCCTCACCCTATCACTAGAGGCCTTTGTAAGCAGTCCCTCCTGTAGCCTTCTTGTAGGCTGGTATTAGGTATTCTCGAAGCCTTCCCTTCTCTAGGCTGAACAACCCCAGGTCCCTCATCCTGTTCTTGTAGGAGGGGTGTTTCACCTGCTGATCATCTTTGTGGCCCTCCTCTAGACCCAGTCTATCAGATCCATGTCCTTCCTGTGATGAGGGCTTCAGAGTTGACCACAATATACCAAGAGAGGTCTCACCAGAGCCAAGAGGCAGAATCGCCTCTCAACCTGCTGGCCACACTTCTTTAGATAAGCCCAGGATGTGATTTGCTTCTGGGCTGTGAGTGCACATTTGGCTCGTGTCCAGCTTCTCATTCACCAGAACTCCCAAGTCTTTTTCTACAGGGCTGCCTTCTACCAGCTCATCCCCTGGGCTGTACTGATGATGAGATTTCACCTGACACAGGTGAAATAATGAATTGGAATTTTTTTCAAGATTGCATTCAAACATGAAAGTAGCTGGAATATCTCTGGCATACATCTGTGATTCTGAGAGTGTAGTAATATTTCTGATTGGTGGAGGAGGCTTCCTAAATCTTATGCTATTAACATTTTCTTTGAAAATTCTCAGAAGTGTTAGTTAGGTACTTGGCTCCAAATGCTTCTGAGGATAAAAGTGGCTTTCCAAGAGCTTGTCTAAAATAGCTGCTGAAAAGCAAGGCAAAGTGGGAAAATGTGCAATAGCTGCTGTTCTATTTATGGTTTGTTTGTGGACACTTTATGCTCCAGAATTAGCTGACATGTAAATTAGAATTTGGGACTTAGTTTAACCTGGTACACAGCTAGTAGAATTCATTACAGCAATGTAGTTTGCACAAGGACAGGATACAGGGATTGATTAAAATAGCCAATTTTCTCTTTGTGTGGGGTTTCTGATCATATTGAAACAACTGGAAAGGTAATTGTTTCCAGGTCCTCTCTTAGTAAGAAATTTGAAGACATGTAAGTGTATCCCCAGCATCATGGGCAAATTTGTTCAGCACGTACTAAAGCCTGTTCTGTTGAGATGTGCTACTGAATGAAATCCAATTTGACTCTAGATGGCTGTTTTTACTTCAACAGAGAAGTGTTGCTATACCTTTAATGCTCTGAGACAATTCTCAAATATTAAGAAAATACAGATTAAGAAATACATAACACAATTACATAAAAATGGACTCTCCTTTACTGGCAGTTATTAATGTGCTGTTACAGATGGATTTAATTTCACCCTGCTTTTACCTCTTCAAGAGATGTTTGCATAGACCTTTTCTGCAGCCTACGTTCCTTTGACCACTTAATTCTCCCGACTTCCATGCATTGCAGCTCCGATCATAGCATTTAAAGGTCAGCTTCTATCTATGATCTAGCTCAGGTTGCCGGTTTTCTGCTGACTACTAGTTAAGTCTTCAGACAGCTATTTTTTTAGAGATTTTTCTTTGGGACTTGAAGGCAGCCCCAAAAATCGTAGATACACTGAGTGTGGTGCCAGCTGTCTACTATGCTTAGTTATATCTGAGTGGTTTTTGCCTTTCAAATATTCCCTCACCAGCATTCCTTTACTGTTCATTTAGAGTAAGCATCTTGTCATATGGCAGTTTTGTTTGGTTAGGGTTTAACTTTGAATGTTAACAAGTTTTGGGTGGCACAAGTAATGCAAAACTGTACAAACAGTACTGAGGAACAATCAGGATATCTTTAATGTATGCATGCATCTTTTTTACCACTACTGTATCCAGAAATTGTGTTACCTATTAAAAATAGAAATTCTATTTTTCTCTCGCTCCTTCCCTCTTCCTCTCCTTGTCCCTCCAACCTCTTCCCCTCCCCCAATCCATTCTCCCCTGTCAATTCAACAGGAGGCTGAATTTCAGTCATTAAGAGAAGCTCTCTCCTTTGTATCATTAATTGATGGATATTACAGATTAACTGCGGATGCTCACCACTATCTCTGTAAAGAAGTAGCACCACCTTCGGTCCTTGAAAACATTCAGAGCAACTGCCATGGACCAATTTTGTAAGCGATTTTTTAGCATTGTAACAAGGCAATGCTATTTTTGAAAGAATTACTTTAGTTGACTGTGAACAGTGACGGACATCTTTAAAATATGTATTTCATTTATGTAACATAAAATACTTTGTATTTTTCCTCTTTTGTGTCACAAAATACAGTAACTTCTTGATGTATTGTAAGTGGAAAACGGCAGAAAAATCAAGGTGTTGATTTGACAGAATTACAGTTACTATAATGGCAACAACATACAATGTCGCAGACAGAGGATCTCATGTTTTCCCTGCAGCCTCTAATAATTGTGTTATCTGTGTTGCCAAAGAGAAAAAGGCAAATTCAGCTAAAACTTTCTCCAGTATTTTAGCAAGAGCTGCAGTGAACTGTTAGCCAGCTTTTAAGGAATGTTGTCTTCTTGTTTGCTTCCTTTGTTGTTTTGAGTTTACCTTTTTTTTTTAGAAGAATAATTTAGTGCCCTCATGGATTAGTTTAGGGTTTTTTTGTAATTTTTTTTTTTGGTAATCCATATATAACATTGTTATTTATAGTAACAAATATAGGAGGCTAGAAGTGTTTTGTTAGGCAGAATAAAATGAGTATTTGCTTTAGCTGCAGGAAGCTTGACAAATGATATATGCAGTTGCATGGAAGTAGCCCTATCTACTTAGACATAAAACTACTCTGTGTAAGACTTCCTAGTGACAGAAAGAGAATAGCTACTAAAATCTTCAGAAGAGATAAAGGAAGAGAGGGATGGAGACCTGTGCAGTTCTGATGATTTTCTGAGCCATTCTATTCCTCATTCCCTAAGATGGTTAGAAATCAGTGAGTCCTCTTTTTTGTTATTTCTTTCCTGAGTTAAAATTACCTTTGCCCTTAAAATGACCTTGCTTATTAGGATGTTGAAAGTCATATCATAAGCCTAGGGGGAAAGTCCTGTTTTAGACTGTGACATTTCTCATCAAACAAGTAATTGTGGTGGTTTTGGTATTAAGAATGTTTAAAATGCTGTTTTCTCTGCGTAAGAAGCCACTGTGAATATTGGAAAATAAAAAAAGGGACAAAAAGTTTAACTGAAAGGGAGCTTAAAACTTCAGAGTTCCAATTGTTGTATTAGACGTGTGATAATAGTGCTCCCTGGGTGATCTCTAACATTCCTGAATTTTTCAATGATGCGATAGTGACTATTTTCTTTGTGCTGTAGCATGGACTTTGCTATCAACAAGCTGAAGAAAGCAGGTAACCAGACTGGCTTCTACGTTCTTCGTTGCAGTCCTAAAGATTTCAAAAAATACTTCCTCACCTTTGCTATAGAGGTTTGTATCTTGCCTTACCTAATACCTATGTAATCTTTGTTGCATTACATTAATAAGCATGGCATAATCAGTAAATTACACTGCATTTTCTTTTCAAAGTGTTTGTCCGATGGTTGTATTTTTATAGCTACTTCTGTCAGATTGGACAGCTTTCAGGGTCTTGTTAAAAACATCAAAACACTTGTTTGGTGGATAGTTGCTAGCGACATATACTATGTGCCTAAGAGAACAAGAAAGGTTGGAGGGAAGAAAGCTTGAGAGCTGTAGCGCTGGTGACGTGGCTCTTGGGACTGTAGTAAATATTTGGATGGTGGAGTGGTTTGCAGATTGTTTGGGGATTTTTTTAAAGGCTTGGTATATGGGATTAAGTTGGATTTCTGCACGTCAGTCATTCCCTTCTCCCCCATCACAAACAGGTCTCATTTAGACTACTGGGACAGTTTTTGCTGATCTGATCATGTAGCTGAAAACCAGATGTACCTCTGATCTGTGAGACTGCAGTTAGTAATAATACGGTACTTCAGTATTACATAATTGCATGATCTTGTTTCAAGGAAGGAACTGCTTACAGGTTTTTAAATAGGGAAGGTAATATACAGGGTTTCTGACTGGCTTGTAGCCATCTAGCAGGCTTGCTAAACACTTTGAGCAATACATACCTATCTGAAAATGACAAAATAATGTTGATGTGTGAATGGAGAAGTAAACAACTGTTTTAAGATTAGTTCCTCAGAACTTTTATGTCCTGTTGGTGAAGTGTGTTTGATAGCAAGTTTTCGGAGATCAGTCCCTGAGCAAGCTTAGAATCAGTCTAGGGGTCAAGCTTGTGAGTTAAGGCTCCTACTAAATGACCTAGCCACAATTATTTTGTTGTTGTTGTTCCGAGTCTTTCTTGAGAAGCTTGTAGGAGGCATTTTGGATTCAGAATTTGTCGAAATGTTTTCCACACGGTTGGTATGAAGGACCATGAAAGCACTATTAAGAGCTCCTCTTACTTAAAAATGTTTAATGGGATCTTTTCAAGACTCAATGTAAAAATAATTCAGTGCATATTGAAAACCTGTGCTAGTAGCTAATTGCTTGGAACTGTACTGAAGATGAGAGAAAAATAGAAATACAGCTGAGATCTCCAGATGCTTGCTAAAAGAAAACAGTGTGTGAGTGTTTGGGCTAGTGCTTGCCACAAAATTTTGGTTTGATATTACTCCATGTAAGAGTAAAGAAGCTTTCATTGCTGTCTCTGAAGGATTTTTCCTAGAATCCATTATCTCTTTTCTCAGCTTCTGGGTTTTGTAACATCTGTTTTTCTTAGCATCAACATGCTAATTCCAGTGATGGCTGTAGAGTCATGTTTTTCTCAGAATCAGTATTACACAGGGAGAACAAAATAACAAATAAGGGTAATATTTTGCTGAAGCATACTTTCTTTATTCAGTAGAATGCTATATATTAAAATAAGCCTTCAAATATGACATACTGACGAGTTTTATTTTTAATGAAAAAAAATCTCTTCAGCGTGAGAATACCACTGATTATAAGCACTGCTTAATTACAAAAAATGAGAATGGAGAATATAATCTCAGTGGAACCAAGAGAAGTTTTGCGAATCTCAAGGATCTGTTGACCTGTTACCAGACAGAAACTGTCCGTTCGGACAGCATCATTTTCCAGTTCACCAAATGCTGTCCTCCAAAGCCAAAAGGTAAGAGAATGATTGTTTCTGAACTGAAAGATTTCTGACTTTTAGATTAAAGGTTACGAAACAAATCAACATTGAATAACTCTCAGGTAAGTGAAAATATGTTTGAGTTGTCACTGACCTACGTTCATTCAGCAACAGAGCAAAGGGACACAGTCTCAAGTTGTGCCAGGGGAGGTATAGCGTGGGTGTTAGGAGGAAGTTCTTCCCAGAGGGAGTGATTTGCCCTTGGAATGGACTGGCCAGGGAGGTGGTGGAGTTGCCATCCCTGGAGGTGTTCAAGATTGGATGACGCACTTAGTGCCATGGTCTAGTTGATTGGCTGGGGCTGGGTGATAGGTTGGACTGAATGATCTTGGAGGTGTCTTCCAGCCTGGATTATTCTATGATCTTTGTGGTCATGTTTTTCCGTCCTAGTGTCTTCCAGATTTTGCTTCGTTACAAGATGGCCTTCCAGAAAGAATCATGGTTTCCAGTTTCACAATTAGAATCAAAACTGGTTTCTTAATTGCAGTGTGCAGCAGCATTTCTTCTTATATCAGATGTTTCTGTGTCATCATGAGGAAAGTTAATCTTATCTGAATTATGCCAAGGTCATATCGTAATTTCAAGTTATTTTTAACAATGAAAAATACACGTGGAAAGAACCCCCTGCCATAGGAGTGGGTTTTCATTGATTTTACATTTTAATCTAGCTTTGATGTTCATGGTATCTTTCTCCTTTATGAATTCTGATAACGTGTGTTGCTTTTTGCTTGTTGTAAATAGTACTACATAACACCTAATATTTTTCTCTATCCAAACCCTAATTTAAACAAAAATTTGAAACAACAGACTGCTTGATATCATTTTACTCTCAGCTTTTATTGAAATTAGAAAATGGATTTAAAGGCTTAGGAAATATTTGACAAATAACTACTTATGCATATTAATGAGAATTATTTTGTACGTACATTTCCATTGAAACAAAACCATGTACATGCATCAGATGTATAAGTTACTTAATTAATAGGCATTGCATATTTGTGCACAGATATACTCAGAATTATGTCTCTATCAGCTTCAGTTTTTATTAACCTCTACTTTGTAGAGAGCCTTTTTTTCAAAATGACTTGAAGAATAGTTATTCTAGTAATTATCAGGCAATGGGGATCACTAAAGTGTTTCTGGGGCAAGAATACGAGAAAGCTTTAAAGAGACATCAGAAAAATACGCACAATTTTAACAGAATAATTTCATGATATAAAAGAAGATGATGACTTATGCTCCCTTTTTCAATTCTTGATTGTGACTGGAAACACAGGAGAAATTAGAATGTGAAAGGAGGCAAGAATATTTGTCAAAAGTAGGAGTACTTAAAACTAAAATAGCAGAGTGAACCTAAATGTTTTTGCTTGGAAAAAAAAACCAAAAACAGACTTTGAATTTGTTTAATGAAATGCTGTTTTGCTTTTTGAATAAACTGACCTCGGTGTGATACCTTCTTTTTGTTAGATTAAGAGTTTCTTGTTAATAATCCTTCTTGGGGTTTACTTTTGTTTTTCTTTTCCCCGCGCTCTTTCTTGTAGATAAATCAAATCTCCTAGTCTCCAGAAGCAATAGCGTTTCTGACGTACCTTCATCACCCACACTACAAAGGCACAATAACGTCAACCAGATGGTCTTTCACAAAATCCGGAATGAGGACTTGATATTCGTAAGTCAAGTTGCTTTTTCCTCTGCAGATGGTTGGGTTAAAGCAGATGTGAGTTTTTAAAAAATCAATGTATGTTTAAACAAGTCTTATCTGAGCTAGGAATTTTTGCTGTCATCTTCCCTTAGATTTGTGAGAGAGAAGAAATTTATTTTTCTTTATGACTGATTATGTTTCAGTTTGCCCTTTAAAAAATAGGAAGTGTTGTTTTAACTGCCTATAGGAGTTGTTTTCTTCACATCTGGAGGTATGTTTAAATACATCTTTAAGTGAAAATCGTTCCTCTGTGGTTCTTGCAGCGACGTGTATTCTGAGGTCCTTAAGGAATCAATACAAAAGAAGCAAAGATTTAAGCTGTTTCTGATACAGTTGCTTCCTTGCCCCCTCAGCCTCACTGGCTGTACATATTTGCATACGCATTACTTTGTGTAATTACTTTGATTGAAGAGATCTTTTGCAAAACAGGCAGAAACTTCTGATTTTTCCCCCCCCATATGATTCCTTCTTTTAGGAGGAGAGCCTTGGACAGGGAACATTTACTAAGATTTTCAAAGGTATAAGGAAAGAAGTGGGAGACTATGGCCAGCTCCATCAAACTGAAGTTCTTTTAAAAGTGCTGGATAAAGTGCATAGAAACTACTCCGAGGTTAGTGTGGTTGTTGGCTGCTATATATTGTTTATCCATGCTATGCTGAGCATTACTTTTCTTACAATAAATGAGTATTTGTTACATGGTGCAAGGTTGTATTTTGAGCCAAGGTCATTCTTGGCCTTGTGACATTGCAGAGATGGATTTGAGACTGGTTTTGGAAAACACACCTATGTACTTTATTTTCCCCTTTTCCTACCAGAAGTCAGAAAATTCAGAAATACCCATTTAGACAGTGAACAGCTTCTTTGTACTATACAAATACCACAGGAGAGGTAGTGTAGCAACAGAATTGCCTTTACCCGTGAATTCATTGCATGCAGATGAGGAGCCAACATTTATGGAAAATTACTTTATTACCATAGACGTCTTTCAGTGTTTTGGAGTCACACTGATTCTCTCATCAAGTCATAAAAAATGAGAAGTGTTCACGAAACACTTCCCATATGTAAAAACATCCATACTCACTTAAACTGTTCACTGTTTGAGTGAAGCTGTGAGCAAACCTGCAGTGTCTTTGTGCACCAAGTACACTGGTAGTACAACTGAGCCCAAGATTTTGTATGTCAAGGTTCAACTTCAAAGACCTTAGAAAGATGAGGTAGTGTTTAATATATGAACATAACTTTTTATGATGTTTATTTATTTATTTGGAATCAGATTAATCACAGGCTGGTTTGAGTTGGAATGGAACTTTAAATTGCATCTAGTCCAAGCCTTCTGCAGTCAACAGGGACATCTACAAAAATAGCAGGTTGCCCAGAATCCCAAACAACCTGAGCTAGAATGCTTACAGGGATGAAGTATCTACCACTTCTCTAGGCAACCAGGGACAGTGTTTCACCACCCTCAGCATAAACATTTCTTCTTCCTATCTAATCTAAGTCACCCTTCTTTTAGTTTTGAGTTTACTGTGATTATATAACTTAATAAAATTTCCATTAATCTAGCTGTCCATTGTTTACTGAACTTTTAACTTACTTAAAGAAAATCTATATGAAAATGTAAGGAAAAAAGAAGACATTTAGATAGTATTCATAATCAGTGTTAGTGGTACTCTTTGAAGTACCACTTGAAATTGAAAACAACAAAGAAACTACTACGCATATTTTAGCAAGATGAGTAATACACTTACATTTTAAAGGTAAGTGAAAATTGGATGCTAAAAGGACTGTGAATACAGCAGTACAAATATAAGCACCTGAAGGAGAATGTGTTTAGACTTTGTTGTGTGAATAAGCAGTACATAAGCAAGTGTAACTGGAGATGCCACTGATGGGAATTTAAAAATTATTAAGGAAATAAAAGCATCTGCAGCCTTCCTGTCAGGATTGGGTAAGGTCTTTCAGTAGTGGATGAGTGATAAGGGACAAGAATTATTCTAAATTAATACTGTGCTAATAAGGAATAAATTGAGAATTTAGTAGTGCATCATGAAAGAATAAATTCAGTGTGTTGTGACTTCATGTTTTGTTTTACTTGGTTAACTGACACGGAAGCAAAGATCCTTTTAAAAATGTTGATATACACTTGCCTGCAGAAAAAGAGATTTCTCTCCTCTCTGTAAAGTGGATTATTGGTTATTTGGGGGAGAAAAAAAAAAACAAATGGAAACATCAAAGCTGAGACAGCCAGAAACAGTATAAAATATGTTACGTGGGGTCTTTGCAATGAGATGGAAGTTGAAATGTTTTTCAAATGCACATGGGCTTAATAAGCTTATTACAAATCATGTAACATTTTAGGATTTCATTTTTTATTGACGTTCTCTCACTCTCTCCTTCCTCAAAGTCCTTCTTTGAGGCAGCAAGTATGATGAGCCAGCTTTCTTACAAACATTTGGTGTTAAATTATGGAGTCTGCGTATGTGGAGAAGAAAGTAAGTAGAAATTAATTGTCTTTTTTGTACTAATTTTATACAACTGTCATGAGATTTTGCCTTTGTTTCTGGGTAAAAGCAGAAGTAAAAACAAACAAACAAAACAAGACAATTTGTCAGACCAATTGGACACCCAATACATGTTCATACTGCAGTAGTATTAGTTGTGGTGTCTGGAAACTAGTTAATATGGTGATAACAAGATGGGAAACTTGTGTAACTGCAGGCTCACAGTCACACTTGTTAATCTGAAAATCTCACTTCTGAAAAGTTTTGCTGAACTTCTGAAACAATCTTTTGAAGTGCCAGAAAAAGTGCAGCTTTCCTTGTATCAGCTGTGGTTAGCTAGAAAGGGAAGTACTTGACTATTTAATAAAATGTGGTTTTTATTCTTCTCAGAAAGAGAAACTGCCCTTTCCCATACATGTGCTGACACACAGCACAAATACAGCTTTGGGAAGTTTGGTTTAGAGATCTGGCTCTGAAAGTTTGAGGCCCCATTGTTTCAACAAAAACATTATAAAATCTCAAAGGTGAAAGTCATTGCGTTGTCTGCAGAGGTAGAGTGTATTTTCAGTTTAGCTTACTGCATTGTGACACCTGAAATACAGTTTGCCCTGTATTTTTATTTCTTTGTTATTTTTATTTCTTTGTTCTTTTTCCTTTTTCTGTGATTTTTTATATATATANGGAAAAGGCACAACACTGTGTTTGTCCAAAAATTTAATTTGTTAGTCCAGTTTCTTCATAAAAATGTCCATTAGTGTTTTTTTGAGTTTATGTATTTTACTGTGCATGGGGACCACGTATAAAATTTCAGGTAGGTCATGTGTACAACTGAAAAAAAAAGAAATCTGAAGGTCTTTAAGATCAGTTATCCTTTTCAGATAGGTCTATTTCTGAAGACTTACTACAGTTTGGTAAGAGGCAGTTACTAGGAAATAGGAAGGGAGGCTATTACTTATTTTTTTTTCTTGGTTACACACTTTATGTACAGATCTGATGAACATTGCTTGACATAATGTAAGAGGCTTGCTGTCTATAAAACAAAGTTGGTATATAAATCAGTTTGTCATAACCAATGTCATAGCAGTACTTGTCAGTGTCTTTAGTGTCTAAATGAGAAGCACTGCAATGTGAGCATCTTGCAGCTCAAGGCAGGGGCTCACGCAATATGAAATTGCTATATTGAAACTGATAAAGACTGTGCTGTACTGTGAAACTGATTTTGTTTCTTAAGCTGTTCACTGGATGACTGCCTGGAGGCATGTCATACGTATGCACACTTGTTTTTAGTGCAGATATCGCTCTGGTTTCCAGAAGAGTATGTATTGCCAGCAAAGCTTTGTATTTTTCACTAAGAATATGGATTTTAAACAGCTATAAAATGAATTACTTCAGTTTTACTGAGCTCTGTACTCTGAGCACTACTATGCTTTATCAGAAATTATGTTAAGTGAGGGGGGAAGGAGGCTCACTGGATTTATTAAGGTGGAAAACTATTCCATACAAAACTATTGAATCTAGAATCATAGAATGGTTTAGGTTGGAAGGGACCTCAAAGATCATCTAGTTCTATCCCCCTGCTATAGGCAGGGACACCTCCCACTAGAACAGGTCACTCAAGGCCTCATCCAAGGAGGGAGCATCCACAGCTTTCCAGGGCAACCTGTTCCAGTGTTTCACCACCCTCCCTGTAAAGAGCTTTTTCCTAACATACAGTTTAAATCTCCCCTCTGCCAGTTTATACCCATTACTCCTCATCTTGTCATTACGAGACCTTGTAAATAGTCCCTCCCCAGCCTTCCTGTGGGCCCCCTTCAGATACTAGAAGGCTACTACAAGGTCTCCTCAAAGCCTTCACTTCTCCAGCATGAAGAACCACAACTCTCACAGCCTGTACTCGTAGGAAAGGTGCTCCAACCCTCTTATCATCTTCGTGGCCCTCCTCTGGACTTGTAACTTTGTGTTTGGGAAGAAATTAGGCAAACATCCTCACCCTGAAGAAGTGTAAAGAATATAGAGTATTTGTGGCAATGCTCAGAGATCTTAGAGCTTCAAATCTGTAGATAGTTCACTGTCGAGGTATCAAAGAAATTAACTACTACTAAAGTAGTTAATCTCTCCTGAAATTCCATTATTTGTTGTCATTTTCCATTGTTATTTGTTTTAATATTTTAAATCAGACATCCTTGTACAAGAATATGTAAAATTTGGATCCCTGGATACATATTTGAAAAAGAACAAAAACGTTATCAATATCTTGTGGAAACTGGAAGTAGCCAAACAGCTGGCATTAGCCATGCATTTTCTGGTAAGTTTATTCTTCACTTTTACTAATGGCTGAATTCAAGTGCCTCAGGATAATACATGTAGAATGGTTGAGCTATTATCCTGCCTCTTGAAACTGAAGGAGAGGGGCCTGTATTTTAAAATAGATGGGGCATATACCAGACAGTGTATAGCCAAAGACAGACCTTTGTATCTTGCGCAAAGTGTAATTGAATTTATCATTCTTTTTTAATATTTCATGTTTTACTGTGAAATAAGACCATACCCAGTAAGTATTCTTCCTTTCCTCTCCCCACCTCACCAACAATCAGTTCTTCCTGTTTTTTCCCACTTCAGCTCTCATTACATACTGTTATTAGTTAATGACTGTGTGGGGAAAACATTGTCCTGTTCTAACTGTTATGTTCCTTTTGTGCTTTTGGTCCTCATCTTACAGTTTTAATTCAGCATGAAGGCCATTATTAAAGACGGGATATATCATTAGATGAATCATCCCTTTAACAGAGTTTAAATGTTCCTACTATTGTTTTAAATGGGTTGTACTGATGGATCAATATTCTTCTGAGTTTAACATGTCAAATAATGATAAACTTGAAACTGAATGGAAATCAGCTACCTACTATAGCTCTGAGAGGAACTGGTTAAATGTCTGAGATTAGATAACTTAATCTGTGATCATTTTGGGGCTGATGTTTTCCTCATGCTGTGAAGTATTGATTCAACTGTAAAACCTTAATACTGTAGGCAGTGTGTAAAAGGTACATTTCTATTCATAGGAGGATAAAGGCCTTGTTCATGGGAATGTCTGTGCAAAAAACATCTTGCTTATCAGAGAAGAAGACAGAAAGTCTGGAAACCTTCCGTTTATAAAACTAAGTGATCCTGGCATCAGTATTACAGTTTTGCCAAGAGATAGTAAGTGTTTGTGTCATCTTCCTTGTTTAAGACTGAAAAAAAAAAAAAAGACTGTTTTTCTGACTTGAAAAATAAGTTTGATTTTGGTTTTTTTTTTTTTTTTTTTTTTTGTTGGTGGTGGTGTTTTTTAATGACCACTACCTAAGGTGATTCTGTTACAGTAAGTTCCTTCATCCACCTATCACTTCACAGTAAATTCTGCAGGCTCTAGTCAGCACTTTTGAGTGTATCTTCTTTATCAGCAAGTAAAGCCACAATTCTCTGTTGTGTGATGAGTTTCTTTCCTTCTGTGCTCATTTTCAATCTATTTTTTTCACTTAATAGTACTATTAGTATACTATAATATACCATGAATAAGTTCACTGCATCCACAGATAGCTGCTGGACTTTATATCCTATTATTGGTTAAGACTAAACTCTATAGCTTGAGAAGCTTTCAGAGCTGAAAGTAAATGCTCTTTTGAAAGTTCTGTCTGGCAGTTGGCAATCATCTGTAGTGCATTTCTTGGTGAATACCAGAAGCCACTTGATGATGCTAAAAATACTGGATTAACATCTGCCATTGAAGTTGTTCTGATGTTTTCAAAACAGCAGAATTAATTAAATGAAAAGCTTTGAGAAGTGTGCAAGATTGTTATGCTAATGAAACTGAAGTAAATTTACTATTCTTTATATAGCCTGACGTGGGTTAGGAACTTCACCTCCCCCACTATTGAAATTTAGCAGATTAGCTCAGACAGTGTGTAGGTTATATGAAGCTATATTTAGAGCATGGCAAAATTCACAAGTGTGTATACACGATGTATTTACAATTATATACAGATTAGAGATAATACAGCAGTCCAGACTCCCTCTTGGACAAAGAAACTGCCCAGAATAGCTCAAAGCTAGCACTGTCTTTCTCCCTCTGCTTTCCCAGACAGACAAACAAAACAACCAGCAAAACTTACGTCGTTTTCTGTTAGCCAAGATTAGTAAAAAAGTTATTAGAGCAGAGTCAGGAAGAAGTGAATAAATCCAGCGTAGCAGACCAGAGTGGGACAAACCACTGACATTTTGGCTTTTCATCCCTCTCAGCAAACCAATGAATGGTACAGACTGGATCATTATTTTCTTTTCACAACCAATGATCTAATTTCTTTCATAAAAATATTCCAGTTAGCCTCAAACCAGCACATAGGCTTTTTAATAATGTTGGAAAACCGAACATCTTTTATGCTTGGTAATTCTATACGTGCCAAGAAATAATGCATCTAAAGGACTGTAAGCAATGCAGTGTCATTACTTTCCAATAAACTGCTGGAACTCTCCCTTTTAAAATGGGAAGTCTACATTGATGTTATGAGATTTCATTTTAAGGAGCTCTAAGTCTACATCAGTACAATACTGTCTTTTAACTTGTTACCATAGTCAATTTCAAAAGTTTAAAACTCAAATAGTATGACAGTCCTTGTTGGGGCAGCTTTTCTGTACCATGATGTGCCAGCTACTATTGAAGTACTTACTGCTCTTTACAATCTAGTTCCTTTGATAACTTTTGGGGAAACGAGAAGCTGGAGCAAAAACATAACACAGACATTACATTAAGGCCATTTTATAACATTAGGCTTATTTTACAATAGAATTAGTGGTCCTGCATTGTCTATATTCTATAGGTTCTTTTTTCAGTTAGGAACAAAGTCTTGGAAAGAAAGCTATTATATCAAATATGTTGCAGAAATTTCTGTTATTATTCATATTTGCATAATATTTCCTTTGCACAGTTCTTCTTGAGAGAATACCATGGGTTCCACCTGAATGTGTAGATAATCCCAAGCAGTTAAGCCTGGCTACAGACAAATGGAGTTTTGGTACCACATTGTGGGAAATTTGCAGTGGAGGAGACAAACCTCTGAGTGCACTGGATTCTTCAAGGGTAAGTATTCCTGGGTATTCCTGGGTCTGTAGTCATAACAGTTCTTTGGGTTCTTTTGTAAATAATGATCAGAAGTGATCATTGAAACTTTGTTTCTTGTTGGGTTTGATTTTTGTGAGCACAAAGTACAGAATTGCCAGTATATTACCTCATTAATGTGTTTGTTGCTTTGTTGCGGTAAAGTATTGCTCTAAACAAAAAGTATTCCTAGCAGTGTGCTTGGATTTTAATTGACATTATGCTAGTAATTGAACATCTTAAATACTGTGAGATCTTGTGTGAGGAAGACAACTGACTGTTTTAACTAAACCAGAGTGCCAACTCTGTCTCAACTAGGGGCAGGGTGAGGAGAGGAACACATTCCCTAGCAAAAGCATTTCTTACATATTTCTTTTGTTGTTTGGAAGCAAAGAGATTATTTCCTTTATTACACTGAGAAATAATATACTTGTAGTATTGTTTTTATAAATGGACTGCTAACATTTACTTGCAAGGCCTCATCTGATTTGTCAGCTGCTGCAATCCAGGTCTGCCTAGACATAGATATAGATATATATATATATATATATATACACACTTCTTTCCCCATATCTATATATATCTATATCTATCTATATATATATAGAGAGAGAAAGAGAAAGAGAGAGAGAGATTTCAGAAATTGTCTTCTCCTGTACTAATCCACATGTTTTCATAATACTCATGCAGCTTTTAACAACTTGAGCTCTGTGATCTCACAGGTGGAATTTTCTGAGGACACATTCATTTGAGGTTTTATAAAATTACCAATAAAGGAAACATCGTCTTTCTTGTTACCTTTCCCTGTTTTCTTATCTTCCCCAAGGAAATGACTGGGAATTTCTGATTACTGTAAATTAGACCAATCTTGATACTTTGCCAGCCTTTGCTTTTGATGTAGATAGGTTAGATGTGCATTTGGTGAGATAACGAGTCTAAATTGAGAGATGTATTTTTTGGCTGCTCTTGTGAGAAGTTAAGGCTTCCACAGTTCTTCACAGTTGCATATTAAAATGGTTCTTATCTGTTTGACTCCAGAAACTGCAGTTTTATGAAGATAGGCACCAGCTTCCTGCCCCCAACTGGACAGAACTAGCAAACCTGATAAACAACTGTATGGATTATGAGCCAGATTTCAGGCCTTCATTTAGAGCAATTATACGTGACTTGAACAGTTTGTTCACTCCAGGTGAGTCTGTGATACAAGAACACGACAAGAAAAATCGTGATCCTTATTGGCTAATTTCCCTGTGGTGCCTTCCTTGTTGGTACATTGACCTACAACCACTCTCCAAAGTATTTCTGGAAATGCTAAATTAAGAGGGATAGCAGGTTACTACTTGTTATCTTAGTTGAAAAGAGAGCGCCTTAAAAGTTACATTAAAAGTTAGCATTGTGATTCAAGACAATTTTCTGGTTTGATTAATATCTATCCCCAAAACACTCCAGTCTCTTAACCAAGTATGTTATGTTTGTGACTGTTTTTTGCCCTGATAAAATAAATCAGTATCTTTCTTTTTCCAAGTGGAAGACACACGTCATCACAAGTCTTTATGTAATTTACATTTATCCCCTCTGAGGCACTTGTTCTCAGTTGCTAAATTTGAAGTACTATAGGCCTACAAAAAAGAACAATGGGAAATTAAAGCGAGACTTGTTATAATTCAAGACAAGTCATTTGCTGTTTGGGAATACGTTTTAGTCTTTGAATGCCTGTTACTATATAAAAATTAAGGTAGTCAGTATTCTTCTGAGCTTGGAGTACACCAAGCAGAGGTAGAACATGCTGTGATGGTGATGTTTCTTCATTCTCCCATTCACTGCTCTGTGTGTCTCATTTCCCCTTTCTCTTTTTCCTTCTTCCTCATACCTCTCAGATTATGAGCTACTGACAGAAAGCGATATGTTGCCAAACATGAGAATTGGAGCACTTGGATTTTCTGGTGCTTTTGAAGATCGGGACCCAACACAATTTGAAGAAAGGCATCTTAAGTTTTTACAGCAACTTGGCAAGGTACGTTGTTTCAGAATTCTCTAACTGCCCAGGAATTACCTCTCTTTTTCAGATATCTTCTGATGACCCCCTAAACATTATCTACACTGAAATTTTCTGTGGTCAGTCATACCCGACCACAATGTGCAGGTCCTTTTTTAAATACCTTTTTTAGTTTCACAGTATCATTAGGGAAAAGGTCTCTGACCTATACAAAGAATCCAGTCACACCAAAAAGCATGGGTATTTTTCAGTAATGCAGAGTGGCATCTGATATTATTTTTTTCTCCCCTCTCTCCTTTACACTTAATATTAATTTAAAAATGCTTTGGAGCAGCCCTGCGTAGAACTACTGGGGGGGTGTGTGTGTTTGCGCATGCATATTCTGAGAAGTCTACATATTCAGCCCCTGAATTTAGTAGTGTCTTTTGAGATATATGTGTAGGCTATAAACTTTTGGGGCTTTAGAAGTCACTACTTGGTTACTAGTTTTGCAAGTTATGGCATCCCAGCTGTGTGAAAGCATGCCTAGACAGATGACCAAAGGCAGCTGGCAGCTCTTCACCAAGTACCATGTTTCCTTGCCAGTTCATGGGGTTTTTTTGACATGATAGCTATATATTCCTTTAATTCCAAGTACTAGTGAAAGCAAGCCTGAAAGCAGATGTTTGGTTATTGATTGTAAATGGTAGCATAACACAAGGGTAGGAACATGTGAAGAATGAGTTATGAAGAAAAGATAAAGAACATACAAAGAAAAGGAAGACTGTAGAATACTGAAACAAACAGGGGACGAACCTGCAAGAAACAGAGGAGAATTAAGAGCCAAGAAGAATCTAAATGAAGGGGGTATGACAACTAACAGTTTGGAAGTGTAAATTAGTGAAGAGGAGAACAAAATTAGTGGACATCACCCTCCTCCTTGTTCTCATTTCCTCATGTGCTGTTCACTTCTTTCCACAGACATTTCTTATTCTTAAAAAACTCTTGTTCTCTGAGGGAGATTTTGTGGTATTTCCCTTAATTGTGGTCACCTTAATGCTAATGCAATGATCATTGATGCAGTATGAAGAAGCACTAAGGAAGAGATAATGATGTGGACTTGTTTTTAATTCAGATGTTTCCATTTGTGATCTAGGGAAACTTTGGCAGTGTTGAGATGTGCCGATATGACCCACTGCAGGATAATACTGGGGAGGTGGTGGCTGTGAAAAAGCTGCAACATAGCACAGAAGAGCACCTTAGAGACTTTGAAAGAGAAATTGAAATACTTAAATCTCTTCAGCATGATAACATTGTTAAATACAAAGGAGTATGCTACAGCGCAGGTATGTCCTTTATCAAATAGACCTTCAGGTGTACAGCTAAGTTTGCATACTGAGAAATTCAGAGGTGAGTGCTTATGAAAATCACTGACTTGTCCTAACTTTGTCTAGGCTTAGAGAGTACAAAGTACAGATCAAAGAAAGCTGTGTCTGTTATTTGCTGCTTCTCAGGACAAGAAAGACAATTTATTGAGCCAGCTCATTGTATAATTCGGTCAATTTAGTACCATCTTATCTGGTTTCTTAAAGCATAAAAGCAATCCTAGAAAACCAAGTTAAGTCAGAAAATGCATCCAGTGTGTAACTGTTGTTTTTTGCTCAGTGTAATCTCCTGGATTGGATATTGTCAATTCTTTTACAACCTATATAGAAGAAGACTAGACAGGAAAAAGTTGCAAGAACAGGATCTCAGGGTTTGTGTTAAGGTTATTTCCTATTACTTTTTTTCGTAGATGTTTGGGAAATTTGTCCTGGGAAAATTACAGAAAAATTAAGTGTCTGTTGTTTGTTGTTGTGTAAGGTCGTAGGAATCTACGATTAATTATGGAGTATTTACCATATGGAAGTTTACGAGATTATTTGCAGAAACACAAGGAGAGGCTGGACCACAAGAAGCTTTTGCTATATGCATCTCAGATATGTAAGGTAAGAAATTTCCGATGATTGGTGTTTTCCAAAAAATGTTTACCTCTTTAGTCTTGTCTCTTTTGTCTTGGAATGATCATCATTGGTTCTTTCGGTGCATCCCTTGTAGTACTGTTGGTCTGCTAGCATCACACAGTGCTAGAAAAGGTAGCGACAAGTACATACTCTAGTTGGACAACTTTTGAGTATCGTAGTACAGGATGCTGAGACTGGCCTCTCTGTTGGCTGAAGCAGAATATACTCCTTTATTTTTGTTTGCTTAGATTGTATTTTGTTCAGAAAGATTAAAACCTCTTCCCTCTCTAGTGACGGCTGAAAAGAAATTTTGCAAGTGTTAATATACTCATCCAGGCAAACTCTTTGTGGCGTACTGTAACTGTTTTTTCAGAACTCAAAAGTAGAGTCATAAATCCACTGTGACAGTGGATTTAATAACTATACTTTGAGTACTGTTAACAATGAGTATTCTTCAGGGTGTGTAGCCCATGAGGATTCTTATGTTTGGCAGTTGTGCCCTGCCACATTCATAGACTTCCCTTCTGCAATATCCACAGAAAACGCCTGACAAGAATCAGGCAGGGAAGTCTCTGCTAGAGCCACAGTATTCTCTAGGCATGGAGACTTTCACCTGGTGAATAGGGCTCAATAGCTGCCTGCTAGAAACTGAACCGACTCCAAACCTTTTACCTGCTGAACCTGGTACATATACCTGGGTGCTGCATGCACCTTTAGCCACTGATCTCACCTATTGATGTGCCTCACTGAGGCAGGGCTAGGTGGATAGTCTCCAACTGCTTGTTGGACAAGCAATGTGCAGCGAGATTGGAAAATGGAAAATGTTCACAAGTCTTTTCACGGATAGGAGGGATTTTAGTGACCGCCCACTCAGATTATTAAAACCCCCTTTTCAGTATTGTTTCTGCAACAAACTGTCAATGCTGTTAAGTCACTGAAAACAATTTTTCCTTCTGGCAAAGAACTGAAATAGTCTAACACTCGGCACCACCTAGGAGGACAGTGAGAGTGAATGTTTCAGAAATTCATAGAATGGTTTAGATTGGAAAGAATCTTAGAAATCATCTTGTTCCAGCCCCCTACATGAGTAGGAACACATTCCAGTAGACCAGGTTTCTCATCCAGCCTGGCCTCAGGACACCTCCAGGGAGTGGGCATCCACAGACTCCCTGGGCAACCTGTTTCAATGTCTCACTACTCTCACTGTAAATAATTTCTTCCTAGTATCTCTCTATTGTAAATATGCCCCCCTCAAGCTTAAACCCATTCCCTCTCATCCTATCACAATAAGCCCGTGTAGAAAGTCCTTTCTGGCTTTCCTGTAGGCCCCTTTCAGGTACTGGAAGGCCACTACAAGGTCTCCCTTGGACCTTCTCCAAGCTGAACAACCCACACTCTTGCAGCCTGTCCCCATAGAGGAGGTACTTCAGCACTCTGATCATCTCTGTGGCCCTCTTCTGGACCCACTCGAGCAATTCAATGTCCCTCTTATGCTGAGGGCACCAAAACCATATACTTGAAATAGGTTCTCATAAGAGCAGAACAGAGGGAGAGAATCACTTTCCTCATCCTGCTTGTCCCACTTCTTTTGATGCAGCCCAGGACATCCAAGCCATTCCTCGCCCAGCCTGCATTTGTGCTTGGGATTGCCCCAACCCAGGTGTAGGACCTTGAGCTTCATCTTGTTGAACGTGAGCCCACCTGTCAAGCTTGTCCAGGTCTCTCTGGATGGCATCCCTTCCCTCCAGTGTGTCAATCAGACCACATTAATGCACTCAATCACACTGTCAGTATCACTGACAAAGATGTTTAATTGCATTGGTCCCCCTACTGACCCCGGAGGGACACCACTTGTCTCTGGTCTTCATCTGGATGTTAAGCGATTGACCACAACTCTTGTAGTGCAGCCATCCAGTCAATTCCTCATTCAGCAAGTGGATAAAACAGCAAAGGTGCAACAGGAATCTTTGAATGTGCAAATGTTGGAGCCACTTACCTGTTTTATTCTGTAGCCATTTCAGCCTATGATCTGAAGGGTCGTAAGGTGCCTTAAAGTGTCTTTACTTCTAAGGCAAGCAGAGTACTGTGAATTACAGTGTATGTGTCTTACTTTGCATTGTTGTTGCTAAATGCAGGTTATATTCGTCACTTTAAATTTTCACTCTCATCTGCAGCATTCTGCTACTTGAAAATTACATGAGCAAAAATATAGTGAGTACCTAACATTATGAAAACAGAATATGGGTGCCTTTTCTTATTCTTTTCGCTGGCCACATTTCCATCTTTCTTCAAGCTGTTCTTGCTTCTCACAATGTTTTGCTCTTCCAGCATCCCACATGCCTCTCCTGTGCAATTATGTCAGTGTCATTTTTTATTTAAAAATATATTTTTTAAAAGCTTTTCTCTCTCTGTCCTTTGGCTCTTCTTTCAGATGTCTGGAAGACGGTATGCCCATACCTGAGGGTTATGTTGCATGTTTTTGCTTGCTTGCTGTGTTTTGGCTCCTTGCTACTGTACTGGGAAAGGATTCCTGACTTAAAGGTGGCATGCTTTCATCTATATCACACACTGAAAAACCACTGAGATGGTATTCCCTGATGCTGATGTTCTGTAGATGCAAATTAGTGTAGCTGTCATCTGGTGCAGCCTGTCTGATGGCAAGCAGTAGGATTCTGTATTCAACTCTGAAGAACTCTGGTGACAAACTTGCAAATAAAGAAATTAATTTCTCCACACATCTGATTTTTGGGATGTTTTATTTTTGCTCTTTTGGCCCTGCATTTTGTTAATTCTGGCTTATAGCGAAAGAGGCTAAGAATGATGTTTTTCCACCCACATCTTTAGCACTTGAAGTGCTTTAGGTACCTATTCTGGAGAGCCCAGTTTTAATGATACGAACTATTTAATACCACATAATTAGATTCAATTCCATTGTTAAGAGTAGTGTCACAGCATTCTGTGCATCATTTCAAGTAAGCGTCTTTCTTAGATGTTTTAGAGGGTAACAGAAAAACTGCTATCATCAGAGAAACTTTAGGACTGTTTTCAGTAGACTGTGTAGTAGTAACAGAAAGTTACAGCATTTACACAGACCGTATCATAAAACCGGTAGTCTCACTTTAGAAAAGCGAGCTTGGTATTTTTCGGGATAGCAGTGGTGTAAGCGGCTAGTGCACAATTGGCGGTTTGGAGCGGGGCGTGAGCAAACGACAATGCCACCAAGTGGTCCAAGGAGGTAACGAGTCCAGGAGAAAAGTTAGACTGTCAAAACTATTTCAGAGGTTTCTTACGTTTAAAAAGAAATATTTTGGCTATTAATGCTATAACCTTGATGCTCAAAACTTTTGCATCCAGCAGTGCTTCTAACCCTTTCAATTGTGTTCAAGGAGTGAAGCTATGAAACCGACAGCTTGCTTCATATTTCCGTTTGCATGACTGAGGTATCTGTTGACACTGTGCACTGTCAGCTTCTGTCTACCATTCTGTTCACCTGTTTTGCTATGTGAGCAAAACATTTTTAATGTAATGAAATAGTAAGCAGTACTGTGCTGGTGAATGATGGTCCATATAGAATAGAAACAAGACACACAGGTGGAAAACCAGATAGAGAGCAGTTGTCAAATTCAAGCAATTTATGAAGTTTCATAAAGCAATGGGAAAGCAGCTGTACAAAGTGAAGAAAAAAGATTAAATGAAATAGATAAATAGGACACTCTTGTCATATGCCCTGGATTGTGTGGTTTTGCCAAGACTGTTTTTGGCCAGCTGTCCAACTGTTGTGTGTTATCCAGCTACACAATAAACAAAACCACTTGCTTCTGACAGGTGCTTAGTTTATCTCCTTTCAGTTAAGAGAAGTGTCTGCACTTGAAAAATAACTCCTGTGAGAAGCCAAATTGTGTTTGGTTTTAACTTCAAGACTAATTCACCTCTTTTGGGGAGGTGCAGCTACTTAAGGGTAGAAGTAACTCTTTTCTTGTTACATTTGTGAACTTTCCACCTAGGGCATGGAGTATCTGGGTACCAAAAGATACGTTCACCGGGATTTAGCAACGAGGAATATCTTGGTGGAGAATGAGAACAGAGTTAAAATTGGAGATTTTGGATTGACAAAAGTCTTGCCACAAGACAAAGAGTACTACAAAGTAAAAGAGCCTGGTGAAAGCCCTATATTTTGGTAAGTTGGGTTTTTTTTAGTGACTTTTGATATGTGCAGTCATGCTATGCTTTCATTTTTAGCAGTTTCAGCCAATTGTTTTGCATATTCTTTAGCTCAAACACCAAGTCAGATGTCCGGCATTGTGAAGATGATGTTTGACTTTAAGAACAGCATGCAGGACTTTTCAACAGATTTTTTAAAACCCAGACCTTAAAATTACCACAATATTTAAAAGAAATACCATGAAACAGGGAAGATATTAAGAGAAATCTGACAGAGCTCTTCTACAAGGTGCTTTTGGTTCCCTAAATTCTGGTCATTCATGTCGTCTGTTGGAGATCTCTTGGATAGATCCTCTGTTGACTAAGTGGAGTTAAAGCTCACAGACTGTGCATAGCAAGGATAAAGTACTAGGATGATTATTTGGGCAGATCTCTGTATTTGGACATGGAACTTCCAGAGAAGGTCTCAGTTACTCCAAAATGCCATAATACTCCAGTGAGCTGCATTTAATTTAGAAAAGGAAAGAACAAGCTGAGTTTGATTTAGAAAAGGAAAGAACAGTCTGTATAGCTTTGTGGGAGACTGAAGGATTATGAAGTGGAAATTGGTAGACTTTATTCAGAATGCAAAATATATACTTTTGTGTCCATAAAGACACAAAAATACCATAGAAAACAAGCTGCCAGACAATAGCAATAAAACCCATTTTATGTCCAGATAGCTGGCAGCAAAATAAAGTTGTGTTCCATATGTCTGCTTTTAGTCTATTTCAGACTACCTTAGGCACTTTGAAAATGTCTTATCTTAAAGATAAATAATACAAAATGGCATCTTAGTGAATGTTATGTGGAACTGTAAAATGTAAGGAGTACCTGGAGCACAGTTCAGGACTCACTGAAAGTGATGGAGTGGTGCTTATTTGATGTAATTGCCTTTCTTTCCAAGCCATACCACATCAAAGTCTTGCTTAATTGCACTACAGATAAGAAAAATATCTACAATTTTTTTTTTTTTTTTTAAGAAGAAACAAAGCAGACCTGGATATAGTAATAATTAACTGTGTTTTAGTAATAGTTAATTGGTACTGAGTACACAAACCACCCTAAACAAACACAGTTAGTAATAACTGTAACTTCCGTACTAGTGAAGGTAGTGGAGTGAACTGAGAATATGCAAATGCCTACGAAAAAAGAACACTAATTCATGGAAAAAAGTAAGTCAGTTGTCTTGAAAGAATTATCTTCAAAACTGAAAAGACATGCTGCTTGGAACAGAATTCATTTTATTGTGCCTTGCAGGTATGCTCCTGAATCTCTGACAGAAAGCAAATTTTCAGTGGCCTCAGATGTATGGAGTTTTGGTGTGGTCTTGTATGAACTCTTCACGTACATTGACAAGAGCAAAAGCCCACCAGCTGTAAGTACATAGTTAATGGTTCTTCCAAGCACAAGCAGCAGCACACTACGAACAAGTAAAGGAGATCTGAAAACTACCTGATAATCTGCACAGATCTCACCCATCCTGTAACTCCTAACCTTTGAAAAAGCGGTTGATAGACACCTTTAGAGACAGATTTCCAGTGCATGGAGAAAAACACTACTTGTACACTGAATATCAGTTCTTTAGTTAGAGGTGAAATTCACCTAGTAGTCCTCTGCAGGCATAAGAGAGGAGAGTTGAGCCTTATGTATTTATTGTAGCTGTCCTCAGCTTCGGACGGTGTCTCAGTCCTGGCAGATGTACGTGAGAGATAGGCAGTGATGATAAGCAAAAATACACTTGGAAGATCTCTGTGTTGGCTGCACTGGACCTCTTAGTAATTCAATGACTAAGTTATCAAGGAGATACTCCCAAGGCAGGGACAGCTCTTCCTGCATAATAACATAAACTTTGCAGACACTTGGAGTTCTTCTTCAGAAGAGCTATGAAATAGAAAGTTGTAGAGTAAGCTATGGAATATAGTTGCAGTAAATGGACTCTATGCATGCATTCCTCATTCCATCAGTGAGTGATGAGAAAGCAATCTAGCTGCCATAGCCTTTATTGTAATACATTGCTCCCTCACCTTTGGTCGTTTGCACTTGCTACCAAGAGCTGTTTTACATTTTCATCCAAAGGATCATTAAAGAAATATATGCAGTATTGCAGGGGAAAAAAATTCCTTTCTGTGGCACTTAGAAATTATTTTCAGTTAATAGTACTTCTGCATTTGCTTTTCATCTCTGATAAGGTGAGCAAGATTTTAATCTATTTTTTAGGTTACACTGATTTTTTTCTTTTCTTCTTTTTAAACATCACTGTGATACAGCCTGTTTTCTGTTTGACTGTGGCTTTTTCAGTGCATCAAGGTTTTGTTTTAATGATTCTCCCTTCATAAGACTGTTGCAACATCTTTTCTTCCTTTAAAAACTATTTCTGCAACTTACCTTTTGTTTCAGGAATTCATGCGCATGATTGGCAACGATAAACAAGGGCAGATGATTGTGTTTCACTTGATAGAGCTTTTGAAGAATAATGGACGACTACCAAGACCAGATGGATGCCCTGATGAGGTGAAGTATTGTACTCATATGTTATTGTAGTCTGAAAGGTGCTTAGCCAGGGTGAGTACCTGGTAAATGCAAACTTGTGTTTCATCCTGCTTGGATTACTGAAGTAGTTATTTTATCAGTTGCATGATGAACCTATTCATGTTTCTTCTCTGATTCCTTGGATTGTAATCCTTCAGGAGCCTAGACTGTAGTCTTTCTAAATATGTGGAGTGGAACTGTTCTGACTGACTGCTGTAGTGGACCACTTGGGCATGTATTTCAAATTTTAAGTTTGTCAAGACAATGAGATTAGTATCTAGAGCTTCTTCCATGAAAGTCCCATGTAGGGAGATTCTTGCTCAAAGCTGTGAAGTGAGGGTTCTTTTGAAGTCTAAGGATTTTGATGTTTGATTGCAAGGTTTAAAGAATTTCTTATCTTGAGTATTCTCCTTCTCTTCCTTTTCCATCCTAAGGCTTAGGAATATCTGTGTTTATTGTGTGTTAGCAGGGCTCATTAAGAGAGCTTTAAACTAGTTTTGAAGAGGGATGGAGATGTAACTGGGCTTGCCAGAAAGGCACCTGGATGTAGTAACCCAGCACTTGTATGGCAGCCTGTGATAACCAGTAGGTCAGCCACTCCTCAAGGGCAAAAACTACATCCTCAACTACCTTTGTGAAATGCTTATACACCTGAAATGCTTATACATGCAGCTTGTGGAATAAGCAGGAGGAGTTGGAGATTGGTGTGCTTTCTCGGTTACTGAGACATGGTAGGATGGCTGCAGTGTTGTCATAGATGACAGTGTCCATTTTAAGAAAGAGGTGGTGTTATTGCTCTTGGAGAGAGCAACTGGAATGTATTCACCTCTCTCTTGGAGAAGACGAAGTTGAGAGCCTGTGGGTAAGTTATGGGGCAGGCTAATATGAGAGGCAGTGTTGTGAGTGTTTATTACACACCACCTGATCAGGATGGAGAAATTGATGAGGCCTTCTACAGATAGCTGGAAGGAGCCTCACAATCGTAGGTCTTGGTTCTCATGGGAGACTTCAGTCACCCTTATCTTCTGGGAGGGCCATGTCCAGGAGGTTCCTCCAGTGTACTGATGATAACACTTTGACTAGAGTGGTGGTGGAGCCAACAGGAGAGGTGTACTACTGGACCCAATAGTGACAAAGATGGACAGGTGGAGGACATTAAGTTTGGGAGCAGCCTTGGCAGTAAGGATCATGATAAGATAGTTCAGGATCATGAGCAGTAGCACAAAAAGTGGGATTGTAATCTTGGCCTTCAAGAAGGCTAACTTTGACCTCTTCAAGGAACTGCTTAGACCAATCCCTTGAATTAGAGCTCTGGAAGGTAGGAGTGGTCAGGAAAACTTCCTACAAGCTCAGGAGCAGTATGTCCCTGAGAGCAAGAAATCAGGAAAGGGAAGTGGCAGACCTGTATGGTTAAGCAGGGAGCTTCTGAAAAGGATAAGTGAAAGAAAGAAGTTTACAGTACATGGAGGAAGAGACCGACCACTTGGGAAGATTACAAGAGTGCTGTCTGTCAGAGTTTGCAGGAATGAAACAGGGAAAGCCAGGGCCTCCTTGGAACTGAACCTGACAAGGGATGTCAAGGTTGGCGGGAAGGGTTTCTTCAAGTATCAGAATCAAAAAGAAAACTAGAGAGAATGTGAGCCCACAGTTGAATGAAGCAGGTGACATGGTGATGGAGGATGCAAAAGAGGAGTTACTAAATGCCGCCTTTGCTTCAGTCACAGGATGTCAGGGTTTGGAAGAGACCCAAAGAGATCAAGTCCAACCACCCTGCCAGAGCAGGACCATACAGTCTAGCTCAGGTCACAGTCTGTACTGCTCAGGCCAGCTCTCAGGATTCCCTGACTTTGGAGGTAACACAGAGAGTCAAGAGAAGCGAGACTTTTCCTTGGTTGTGGAGGATAAAATTAGAGATCACTTGAATTAACTGGATATCCACAAGTCCGTGGGTCCTGTTGGGATGCCTCTGTGAGTGCAGAAGCAGAAGTCATTGCTGGGATGCTCACCATCATCTTTGAAATGTCCTGCAGAACAGATGAGGTGTGTGAGCATTGGAGGAAATCCAGTGTCACAGAATCGCAGAATTAACCAGGTTGGGAAAGATCTCCAGGGTCATCGAGTCCAACCTATCACCTAACCTTTAGTTAACTAAACCATGGCCCTAAGTGCCTCATCCAGCCTGCTTTTAAACACCTCCAGGGATGGTGATTCCACCACCTCTCCGGGCAGCCCATTCCAATGAGCAATCACTCTTTCTGTGAGGAATTTATTTCTAATGTGCAGCCTAAACCTGCCCTGGCACAGTTTGAGACTTTGTCCTCTTGCTCTGTCACTGCGTGCCTGGCAGAAGAGACCAACCCCCACCTGGGTACAACCTCCTTTCAAGTAGTTGTATAGTAGTAGTAGAGAGCAATGAGGTCTCCTCTGAGCCTCCTCTTCTCCAGGCTGAACAACCTCAGCTCCCTCAGTCACTCCTCACAGGGCTTGTGCTCCAGTCCCCTCACCAGCCTTGTTGCTCTTCTCTGGATATGTTCAAGCACCTCAACATCTTTCTTAAATTCAGGGGCCGAGAACTGGACACAATACTCGGGGTGTGGCTTCACCAGTGCTGAGTACAGGGGCAGAAGGACTTCCCTGGTCCTGCTGGCTACACTAATCCTGATACAGGCTAGGATGCCATTGGCCTTCTTGGCCACCTGGGCACATTGCTGTCTTTAAAAACACCAAGAAGAAAGGAAGACCCAGGAAACTCAGGCCTGTTTCAGGCCGGTTAGCCTCATCACCATCCCTGGAAAGGTCATAGAATCATAGAATCAGTCAGAGTTGGAAGGGACCACAAGGATCATCTAGTTCCAACCCCCTTGCCATGGGCAGGGACACCCTACCTAAGATCAGGCTGGCCAAAGCCCCATCCAGCCTGGCCTTAAACACCTCCAGGGATGAGGCCTCAACCCCCTCCCTGGGCAACCTATTCCAGGCTCTCACCACTCTCATACTGAAGAACTTCCTCCTCATGTCCAGTTTGAACCTACCCACCTCCATCTGTCCTCCATTCCCCCTAGTCCTGTCACTCCCTGATAGCCTAAAAACTCCCTCCCCAGCTTTTCTGTAGGCCCCCTTCAGATACTGAAAGGCCACAAGAAAGGCCACCTGAGAGCCTCCTCTTCTGCAAACTGAAGAGCCCTAACTTTTTCAGTCTGTCCTCATGGCAGAGGTGCTCCAGCCCTCTGATCATCCCGGTGGCTATTCTCTGGACATGCCTCCACCACGTCCACATCCTCCTTGTAATGGGGCCTCCAGAACTAGATGCAGTACTCCAGGTGGGGTCTCACCAAAGCGGAGTAGAGGGGGAGAATCACCTCCCTGGACCTGCTGGCCACACTTCTCCTGATTCAGCCCAGTCTCTGGTTGGCTCTCTGGGCTGCAAGCGCACACTGCTGTCTCATGTTGAGCTTCTTGTCCACCAGCACCCCCAAGTCCCTGTCCTCAGGGCCGCTCTCCAGACAGTCACTGCCCAGCCTGGATTTGTGCTTGGGATTGCCTTGACCCAGATGCAGGACCCTGCACTTGGTCTTGTTGAACCTTATGAGGTTGGCTTGTGCCCACCTCTGCAGGCTGTCCAGGTCCCTCTGGATGGTATCCCTTTCCTCCAATGTGTCTGCTGCATGACAAAGCTTGGTGTCATCAGCAAACTTGTTGAGGGTGCACTCAGGTCATGGAACAGCTTGTTCTGGGCATCATCTCAAAGCATGCGAAGGAAAAGAAGGTTATCAGAACTAGTCAGCATAGATTCCCCAAGGGCAAGTTATGTCTGACTGATTGATAGCCTTCTACAAGGGCATGACTGGGTGGATAGATGAGGGCAGTAGATGTGGTCTACCTTGACTTCAGCAATGCTTTTGACACCATTTTCCACAGCATGCTTATAAGAAAGCTTAGGAAGTGTGGGTTAGGTGATTGAACAGTGGGGTGGATTGAAAACTAGCTGAAAGATAGAGCTCAGAGTGTTGTGGTCAGTGGCACAGAGTCTAGCTGCAGGCCTGTAACAAGTCATGTTCCTCTGGCATCAGTAGTGGGTCCAGTCCTGTTCAATATATTCATCAATGACCTGGACCAAGAGACAGAGTGCACCCTCAGCAAGTTTGTTGCTGACACAAAACTGGAAAGGGTGGCTGACACACCAAGAAGCTGTGCCGCCATCCAGTGAGATCTGGACAGGCTGGACAGCTGGGCAGAGAGTAACCTTCAGAAATTCAACCAGGGCAAGTGTAGGGTACTGCACGTAGGGAGGAATAACGACATGTTTCAGTCCAAGTTGGGGATTGACCTGCAGGAAAGTAGCTCTGTGGAAAAAGGTCTGTGAGTCCTGGCAGGCAGCAGTGTGACCAGACAGCAGTGTGCTCTTGTGGCCAAGAAGGCCAATGGCATGCTGGGGTGCATCAATCAGAGTGTGGCAAGGAGGCTGAGGAAGGTTATCCTCCCACTCTGTTCTGCCCTGGTGAAGCGTCATCTGGAGTACTGTGTCCAAGTTCTAGGTACTCTGGGTCAAGGACAAAGAACTGCTTGAAAGGGTACAGCAAAGGCCCATGGAGGTGATTAGGGGACTAGGAACATCTCTCTTATGAGGAAAGGCTTGGGGTATTTTAGCCTAGAGAAAACCGAAGTGGGATCTTACAAATACTTAAAGGGTGGGTGTCAAGAAGATGGGGGCAGTCCTGTTTTTCAGTGGTGCCCAGTGACGGAACAAGAGGCAGTGGACACAAATGTGAACATAGGAAGTTCCATGTAAATATGAGAAGGAACTTCTTTACTTTGAGAGTGGTGGAGCACTGGAACAGGCTGCCTAGAGAAGTGCTGGAGTCTCCGTACCTGAAGTCGTTCAAAACCCACATCGATGTTCTCTGTGTATCTACTCTAGGTGAACCTGCTCTGGCAGAGGTATTGGACTAGATGATCTCTAGAGGTCCCCTCCAGCCCCTGTCATTCTCTGATTCTGTGATCATGCATGTTATTTACTGTGGAGCATTTTCAGCCAAGACCTACCTGTAGACTGTAGGCACAGTCGAGTACAGGAACCAGATCTCATACATTCAGGGCCTTTGGAGTTGTATTCATGTTCTTCAGATACTGAAGTGTATATGTATGTAAAGCCATACTTGGAGCACACAAAGTAATTCAGTGTTGCTTTGGTTTTGCTAATACTCCACAGGTATTTTTTTTTAGATGTTTTCCTAGTACACCTGCGTCTGGTAGATGTCTGTACTTCAGATCAGAGTGCATTCCAACTCCAGCCATTGGTAGGGCTAGGTAGATGAATGTCTAGGTAGGGAAGGAATGTCAACAAAATAGGTGCATGTAACTTCCAGTTCAGATCAATCGCTGTGTCCCTTTTAAAGCAAGCACATTTGACAGTAAGCAAAGAAATAATCCATTTGAAACTGGAGAGAAAGGAGAGATCAGAGTCAAGCGGTCGAACAGAGGAAGGAAACAATGGTGTGTGGGACAGAGAAGCCACAGGGAAAGAAAGAGTCTATAGAGAATCAGAAGAGAAGTCTTCAAAGTAACCTTTCTTGTATTATGAGTACAGCAATTGTTGAATTGAAAAGATTTGGCTTCTTGTAGATAACCTGAATGTCATATGGGTAAGATAACACATTACTGAAACTGTATCCAGACTAATGCAAAGGTCTCAATGTCTGACATTTCTTCAGATGTGAAAGCAAGTTGGAAATGTCTGTCTTTTGTCAGAAGCTGTGCCCTTCCCAGTTTGATCCTGAAAGGCCAGTCATCACAGATACTCATCTTCCAGATGCCTGTAGCTCATAAGTTGCTTGAGACTTTTAGTTGAAAGCATCTCAGTCAACGCAGGATTTTCAGACTTGCTTGAAAATAAGGAACTGTTGCTGCTTTGTTTCCTGGGAGCTGTGCGGATTGTTCTTAAGCAACATGTAAAATATTCTTAGAAGTATGAGAAGTTGGTATTAACGATCTGGGTTAATGTAGAGAGAAGGACCTGGCAAATTTTATTGTGGCCAGGTATCACGTACACGTCTGGGAGAAGGGAAAACTTGTCAAATTCTTACTGCATTGGAAGTCTTCTCCAAAAATAATTTGAATCCACTTCTGATAGAATTGGATTCAGTTTACACAGGAACTTCTTTGGGTTATTTCTGATTATATATGGAGAATGGTTAAGAATTTAATATAGATGTACAGAAGTGTATCGTAATGTTGCAGGGGAAGCTTAAGTGAGAATTGCTGTCTTTGTAAATCTGATTTTGGGTCAGACTTCTAATGCGTTTGTAAATTTAAACAATTCTGAGCTTTAAAAAAAAGGAAGAGCAAGCAAGAAGATGAAATCTTAGCAAAATAACACAAATCTCCTAAAAGTTTCCAAAAATAGCTAGGTAAATTTCCATGTTAATGTTTTTAAAACCAAAAAAACCCTCCTTGTATGATAAGGACTTTTGCAGAGCTAACTGCCCTCAATTCTTGCTGTCACTGGGATAAAGGAGATAAACGGATGCAGCAAGAGTTCAGGCACACTTCTCTGCCACAGTTTCTTGAAAGCACAGAGCTAAGTTATCATTCTTTGGACAAGTTCAAAGCAGCTATTAAGTATTTGCAGCATCTCTTTACCTGATACTAATTTTCTTTGTTTCTTCTCCAGATTTATGCGATCATGAAAGAGTGCTGGAACAATAATGTTAGCCAGCGCCCTACCTTTAGGGAACTTGCTCAGCGAGTGGATCATCTAAGGGAAAACATGGGTGGATGAGGAAACTTGCCCTTCTTCAGAGGATCTGTTGGAATCCAGAGCAAAATGTACTTGGTCTGCTGTGTATAGCTGGCATACGTACACACACACATCTTACCTTTGCTGGAAGTAGCATATGTGTGGCAAATATCCTGTCTAAATCTGCGTACTGAGGAATCCTGCTGGTTTTCTTTATCAGGATGTATTTGTTATGATGAGGACATGTTGCAATTCTCAATAGGGAGAGAAATTATTTTTCTAAATAAAATAATCTAATATATGGTCAGTCTACAACACCATTATTTGCCTTACTTGGCAATGCAAGAAAGGAGATGAATTAGAACAATGAAAAGACAGTGTATTTCCCTGTCAAAATGGTGATGCCATTCTAGAAGTGTTCTCACACTGCATATATAGTGACCTGGCACCGTGTTTTGTGTGTTGCACAAGGGCTTGTGTGTGATAATACAGTTTTACAGTCTTTTTATTGTTGATGCAGAGATGGCTTCTCTATATAGCAAAACAGAAGAGGTTACTTAACCCAAAACTTTTAATGTGCCTGTCTGAATCAGTTATCGGCCAGCAGTATATGCAAGGAGATATAAGAGGCTGTGTGATGCACTCTTAAGTATTTTGAGGGAAAGGGAGTGAACCATTCTTAATTTGGAGAGCCGGAAAACCTACTCATTCATGTGAAAATTCAAGTCTGAAATGGAAAAGCAAGCATGTTATCCGCTTTTTCTTAACTCTTCCTCCAAGTATTGGATTCCACTTACGTAATGAAAGATACAGTGATAACAAGTAGAAGTGAGCCATTTTATAGAAGGCAGTGTCTTCAGTTTGTTTGTGAACTTCAAAAAGCCACTTGAGTGCTGCTTTTAAATTCTTTCCATCTATGTAAATTTCCTGCGTTCAGAAGCCTATCTATAAACTGAGAACTCTTTAAAGCAGAATTGAGAATCTAAAAAATGCCCTCCATTTCATAGTTTCTCGCTTTGCCATTAAGATGATCACCTTATACCTTCCTTCCAGTATGTAGAAAAGAATGCTTATGGCCCAGTATCTGAGACAGCCCACGACAACCACATCAAGTCTATCTTGTAATGGAAGTGGCCCAAGTCACCTCCTGTTTCTTTCTGCAGTAATGCCCAGCATATGATTACTTGAAAGGAAGAACTACAAGTGCAATTGCTCCACGCTCAGTGGGAGGCAAGAACGCAACCCCAGTTACCGAGAACAGGAAGGAGATCAGAGCTACCTGAACAGACAACATACGCTGTGTAACTCAGCTTTGAAATGAGTCTTAACAAAAATTTATGGACAAGACAACTTTTCGGTTTTGCCTCCAGGCATAAAACTTGGGGATAATTTTCATATCAAAGCAGTAAGTTTCAGGATTTGTTTATTTTTAGTTCAAATAATATCTTTTGATTGTTTTTACTTAAGCGTTATTGTTTGTAAGATACAGTACTTGTTCTTCTTGGACTTTCTCTGAAAGGAGTCCACTTAAGGGGATATACAGTTTGACAAACTGACCTGACATCCAGATTTGTGTTTAAAATTAACTTCTTTATTAATTTGTGGCAGTGAATCAGTGAACAGAGCAGTTACTTTTGCTGCGGGACCTCCTTAAGGTTTGTTAATCCGAATTAACAAAAGTGGCCTCTTCAAACCCTTACTTCATGTAACATAGTGCCAGTATCGCCATGTTTTGTACCACGATGACGTCTCCGTCCCACAATCGCTCGTGTGAAATTGCAATGTTAGGACACAGGAGATAGCTAAATAAGGAGGTCAGCGTCAGCCCTCATTTTGCCCGTTGCATTTAGTAATCATTCTGTTGGCTTTCTTGCCACCAAGAACTTGCATGAATAATTGTTTTTAGCTAATTTCATCATCATCAGTTTCTAAGCTGCAAAGAACTCTGAAGTGCTTTGTTCAACTTCACGTCTGTTTTCTCCGTTTCTCTACATTGCTTTGAAGATTTCAAATCTTGTGCAAAAAAAGGTCTCTGCATTTGTAATCTCAGTTGCGTGGATGTGGGTTTTGTAACAAAAGATGATAAAGCTTTAAAGCATTGAAACAGCATTTTAGCTGGATAACATATGCAGGAATGATGTAAAATTTGCAGTGTATGACAGTAGCTAATTGGCTTCCGGTATGTAGTGGACTAAACATAATTTGTGTAAAAATCTCAGGGAAGTTTGTGAAATGCAATGAAGAAATCTTCCAGTCTGCTATTTTTTTTTTTTCAAGTGAATAAAATGTCTTTTTGTTCTTCTACTAAAGTATGACTGATTGCATAGTCTGTTTGATTGCCTAAGTAGTGTTGAACGCAAGGATCGCTCTTAGGTGTCTCATGGATCTTTTTTTTTTTAATGTTAATACTTCATAGGTTTTAGAGAGAGCCTTATCTTGACACTGCAGTGTAACTTTGTACATTTGGTCAGGAGCACACAGTCTTTTGCAACAAGTCTCTCTGTTTGTCCAGAGTGTTCTTAGCTGGGTGAATAGGACCAAGTAATGCTTAGGACCCTCGGGGGATGTGTGATTATCTGTAACATCAATGTGTAGGTTGTGGAGCAGACCAGATGGTTTTCACGAGAAGCTGTTGGGGATGCAGATGCAGTGATTTTTGCTGAGTTTACTGCTGCCTATTGTAGTAACCTTTAAAAAGAAAAAAAAAAAAAAAGACCCAGAAAAACCAACAAAAATCCAGCAGCCCAACAACAAAAATCCCTAAACAACTGCATTTCAAAAGCTCTCAGCAGTGTTGTATAATGCTGTATTTTTATCTAGCTTTTGTATCAGCAGACTCTGTTCTCTGTTAGAAACTCTTCAGTTGGCATTGCATTTGTTAATACTTTTCAGTGTAATCATTCTGCTACCAAAAATACTGTGATGATTTTTTTAATTTTGTAGAAGAAGTGCTGGTTTATGCATACGTGACTGCTGCTGTGGTGTAGAACTGAAATATTAACTACTGCTTTGCACTTAATATTTGATGTGGAAGAATCTTTCTGCAAGTGCACAATGTATCTTATAGAAGCTCTGCCAATAAGTGTTGTCTACCTATGTAATAGATTTGTTGTCTCTCCTTACAACTAGGATAAGTTTCACAATGAGTCTTTTAAACATGTTCCACAGCCTTGCCAACAGTCACGTAATAAGCTAGAGGAGGAATGAATTTTTCAGGAAAAGAACCCCGTATTCTTGTTGAGTCCGAGGACTGATTAAAGGCTTCCATAGTTAATTGTTACTGAGTGTACAGACTTAATATAACTGTAAAAATATGTTTAAATTATTTTAATTTTCCCAGAAATTGTTTTTAATTGTTGCGTTTGGTTGAGATGTTGAACCGCTGCCTTGAAGTGTGTGGGGGAGAAAAATGTTACTTCGCGAACTATGAAGAAATGTAACTCTTGTGTGACGAAAGCAAGCCTTTTAGGAGTGTATGATCACAAAGACCTGGAGGATAAAGTTCTGAGAGTGAAAGCAGAAGCACAGAAGAGCAAGACTGACAAACAAAAAAAGGCTGATGGTCAACACAGAAGAAGCTTTCTGAAATGTGAAATGCAGAATGATTCTGAAATGTGAAATGCAGAATGATCTATGAAAAAGCGATGTCTACTGAAAAGGCCATACCATGAAAAATATGTGCTAATAGACTTCTAAACTGTGTCTTGTCTGCCTTAAATCTAAAATACAGAGACCTAACTTGACTGAAAAAATACAGCTATTACTATACCAAAAGAAACTCCTTAAGGTAGTGCCCTGCCAGGCAGCAATTTTGAAAAGGCTAAGAAGTTTCTGAATTCCGCTTTTCGAATTAAGAGGTTTGCAGTACTTTATATTAAAGTAGAAAACGTCTTTTTGGGGAAGGGTAGAGAAGAGAGCTCCAGCTACATAGGGTTGGGCTGCGAACACTTGAACACAGAGTTTACTGAAGAGAACGTGAAAGGGATACTTTTTTAGAAAACTCTGTATTGCTATCTGAAATTTAACTGTGTGTTTATTTTGAGTTTGGGTAGTGAAAATAAAATAACTAAATGCACTGAATGGCACATGCCTGCCAAGATTTTCTTTCATATAACACCTCAAATTAATTACTGCTGTTTGAAATTGCTGCGGAAGAAAACTGGTCTGGTTTAAAGGGGTGGAGTGCGGCACACACAACTTTGTGACCTTCCCTGAATAGCCATATGTAGTGTTTATCTTTTGGAAGGAATTCACATCCACCAAAGTAAGCCATAATAAACCCATAATATGGGTGTAAAATGGAAGAGGGGAGATTTAGACTGGATGCTAGGAGGAAGTTCTTTACAGTGAGGGTGGTAAGACACTGGAACGGGTTGCCCAGGGAGGTTGTGGATGCTCCCTCCCTGGAGGCGTTTAAGGCCAGGCTGGATGAGGCCTTGATCAACCTGCTCTATTGGGAGGTGTCTCTGCCTGTGGCAGGGGGTTGGAGCTGGATGATCCTTGAGGTCCCTTCCAACCTAAACCATTCTATGATTCTATGATTGTTTATTTTATATTAACTCCCATGTTTGTGCATGATATATCTGCTCTCGGAAAGCCATACCACCTGTTTTAACTGCACTGCACATCTGACTTGCACTCAGGTGATTCGCATGGTAGGCTGCACAGAATTGACTCTAGAAAATAGAAAATTGAAGGCAAATAGCAGCCTACAAAGCACAAATTGTCATATTAAAGACAAACAGCATTGTAAAACTTGGGGAAATCCAGGTTTAGTATAACCGCACATGTGTGCTTCGCATACTCAGATGTTGCTGATACAAGCAGGTTGAAAGAAACAGGACTGAAGACTTAAATCTGGAAAACGTTGCAGTAAGTGACAGGATCTGGAAGATGTGACTCAGTCATAAGCCAGGCCCTTTTTTTTTCACTTTTCCTTCCTAGAGTAAGTGTAAAACCTTACTGCTCCTTAAATGTCTGCAAAACTAGCAATAGGACAGGAGGAAATGGGTTTAAGTTGTGCCAGGGAAGGTTTAGATTAGACGTTAGGAAAAAACTTCTTTGCTAAGAGGGTGGTGAGGCTTTGCAACAGGCTGCCCAGGGAGGTGGAGGAGTTGCCATCCCTGGAGGTGTTCAAGAAATGTGTAGATGTGGCACTTCAGGACATGGTTTTAGTGGTCATGGTAGCTGGGTTTCAGTTGGACTCGATGGTCTTAAAGCTTTTTCCAGCCTTAGTGGTTCTATGATTTTAAGTGTCTCAGCTATGTTTGAACTAATTACATGGATCCCAAAGCACATAGAGTCTGGAGATGTGGGAGCAAAGCTTGCTTGCTCTGATGGGCACAACTAGGAATATAAAGGGGAAAGGATCCCTGAGTCCCTAACCTATGTGGCAACCAAGAAAGGGCATCATGCAGGGGCCCCTTCTGCTAGGCTTTCATGAGTCCTGGGCTCATGCTTCTGGAGTGCGTACTTCTGCACTATGACTGCAGTGAAGACTGTGGCAGGTGGCATAGATAATTACTTTTTTGTAATGATATGACTAAAAAAAAACCCCTATTAACTACTTGAGCTAAATTGTAATTGCTGAGGAGTTTTAGCAAAAGTTGTAGAAAGCACATCTGTACTTACCACCTAAAAATGCACATTAATGGAGCATGAACTGGAGCATGTTCAGCTCGTATTCAGGAGTATGATGTTGTCTTTAGAACAGTTTAATGAGTGGCTGGCTGGTATTGAGCTTCATTGCTGCATTTTTCTTCCATGAATCATAAATGGAGAGCAGAATGGTATCTAATATTGAAAGGTCTGTATGAGATTACATTTCAGATCTCTGGAGAAGATCTTAAAAAAGCATCTGCACATCAGCAAGATACTGGATATACTCTTTGTTTCTCAGGACCAAACAAGGGTTTAATGCTTTGCTGTATGCTGTGTGACTTAAAAGTTACAAGGAAATTGATACAGTAAGGCCATGGCCTCTATGTGAAGGCTCTTGAGACATCCAATGTTACAAGTTTTCTGGGCAACCACATTATTAGAGGAGCAATATTGCTTAAGAAGGCTGTCCTGGAGGATCTTCAGCTTCCTGTATTGGGACTGCTTGGCCCTTAGGAACCTGCAGCTCCAGATCATGTCCCACTGCTGTGCTTGTCAGTAAGCATGTGATGATTTAGACCAAGCCAGTCAGGATTGTGAATGTGCTGGCAAACATAAAGCCTGGCTTTAGCATGGGAGGGGGACAGTGCATGGCCATGCTGTGCTGCAGTGCAGTGCAGCACAGAGGCGTATGGAGGGGAATGTGATAATCCAGCACCACACAGAGGCAGGGTGTAGCTGACAGGGAGTCACTCCATATAGAACTGAACTGCCATTTAAAAGGCTCTGCGGTGATGTAAGTGGGTGGGAGGGAAGGAGGCAGTCCCCTGGTCTTAAACCTGCTGGTAGCTAGGGATGATAAATTGGGCTCTTTGCATATGATTGTGGGTGAAAAGAGTGAGTGGAAATCCTATCCTGTACTAGGTTTGCTTAATATAGTAAGCTTAGCAACACCAAATGACTTGATGTTGCCTTCTCCCTCACAAACAGAAGTGTGCTGCTATTTCAGTGTGTGTTTTCCATTGCCAGTCTCACCCACCAGACTGAGGGCTGACTAAAGCAGACCCATCAGGTGCTGTGCAGGATAAACAACCCACTTTCCTGGCAGTGAATTGCACTTTGCCTTCTGTAACAGCTGCCAAGCCACATACTAATTAAAAGGTTTTGGAGCATCAACAAAAGACACAGGAGTGCATAGATTATTTCATTGTGGATTAATTGGCCAATGCAGGAATTATAAAAATAGAATTATTTCTATTTTCAAAAAAAAAAACCCACCCCCAAGCTGTATACAGAACTAGTTACGGTTTACTTGCAGGTTCTAATTCAGTCAGGAAATCTTCACAAGGATGCATATGGGCAACTTTAGTGATTTAGGAAAGTCAGGAAACAGACAAGGCTAAGCTATAACACAGCTTTACCCCACTTATAAATCAAGCTGAGCAGAGAATCTAAGGGAACAGCAGGCTTTACTCACAGAGGTGAGGTAGGAAATGTAGCGATGGTCCCTGTTGATGTTCTGTGTGGCACCCTTCTGAAACTACAAGCTAAATCCAGGTTGTGAATCCATGCAGCAGAAGTCTGAGGAAAGTTAAAAAAAGGCTGAAGTTGGAGTGTCTCAGACGCAGCTTCCACGAGGTAAAAGATCATGGAGGCAGCACTACTGTAGCAGTACAGAGGAGAAGCCAAACTGCTGGTGTGCTGCCCAGCTCGGGTAGCGAGCAGGAAGTCAGGCTGCAAGGTGTGGTCTGAGAGAAGCCAGGTCCAGGTGCCACTGGCAGCTCTATCTCAAATGAACCTAAGGACGTGCCAAACCTGCAGACTTGTGGGCGAGTGATACAAACTGTACAAGAATGGGACTACACAGAGCAGTCCAAAACCAGGGGCCCTGTAAAGGCAGGAACTTCACACTTTTTTCCTCACTCTACTGGTGGTTTTTACTAGACATTGTGTCCACGAACGACATCCATGACAAAGAAAAGGCTGAGGTCCTGAATGCCTTCTTCGCCTCAGTTTTCAACAGCAAGGAGGGAGGAGGAGGCAAGTGGCCTCTTGAACTGGGGGATGGGGTCGGGGAACAATGTGTTCCCCTGGAAATTCATGAAGAATTAGTTCAGGACCTGCTGAGCCATCTGGACACCCACAAGTCCATGGGACCAGATGGGATCCATCCCAGGGTGCTGAGA